>CM071926.1:87953509-88283050 GCA_016081115.2 Rehmannia glutinosa
TATGCCGGCTGTGGTTGACTTCAACAATTGTTGGGATGTCATTATCCGCGCAACATAGAGAAACTCGCTTTGTTAATTCCTCTAATCTCTTGTAATTCCTCAGACAGAGCCGCTTGGTAACACCATTCGATAACTTGGCCTTTAGGAAAGACATTTTTCCGCCCCACGATTTCTACTTCCGCCTCCATCTTGTATTCCCGGATAAACATTTCTCCGGGACTCAATCTTGGCAAAGAATAGCCGTGCAACTTTTTTCTTCAATCTTGGATTTTCACCCCGAAATTATTCGGTGAACAACTTGATATATTCATCAATATGACAAATATACGTAACCTTTCGAGGCCATAGAGGGCTTGTTTATATCTCTTTCTTTTTCATCCTCTAATCCTCGAAATAACTCCGCCGATGAACTGATTTTGAATAGTTTTGCCATTCCATCGACAATTCCTTTAAGCGGATTCTCCCGATGTGACCGAACCTTTTGTACTAAGCATCGGTCATATCCTGCAATCTTCATCGATTCTTCAAGACTCATTTCAAGGAGTAAAATGAATGGCCTTTGTAAGATCGAGGTTCTCACGAAATTCTCATACCGCTCATTCATCAATGAGAACTTCTCTTTTTTTAAAATGGGGATGTCCGTGATTTAACATCAACCCATATGGATGTATTGGGTCGAAAAAGCATCTTCCATAAGTGCGCTCGATAAACATTCGGCCTTTAGGTGATTTGCCGAGGTTCCCGCAGCAGGTTTCGACCTCCCCGAGTCGATCACTCCGGTCGTGAAATCCCCGCCGTGGCATCCTCTCGCCCCGAGCTCCATGATTCAACCCGTAGTTTCTTCGACGCTGGGATTAATCAGGTGGGGTGGTGGAATCGTCTTCCCGGCCGATCATAGGTGACCAATGTTCCATCTCCTTTGTTCATCTTTAAATCTACAATTCCTAATCCGGAAGGATTCGCAAGGCCATGTAGATCTTTAAGATTCATCTTTTCCATATCCATCCTTTTAATTTTTGATGGATTTTTCTTTGATTAAAAGAACAGCTTTCCCTCATCTGTCATTTTTCGTATAACTTCTGGTTGGTTTTCCTTTTTGGTGTAAATAAGTCGGTCCCGAAATCTATCGTTTTTCCTCCCGGAAGAACTCGGCACATCCTCCAGGTTCTTGACTCGCTTCAATATCATGAAGGAGTTCAAGAGTTTCTTCGATATTTTACCATCGCCCCCATCCAGTTCGGGATCGATGAACTTGTCTTCAGTAGATGAATGGGCGGTTACCATAATTGCACCGATCTTCCGACTTCTAAGATCTTCTTGAGAACTTAGATTTGTCTGGAAGATCTCGTTCCACTCGGGTACTCCATCGTGAATCATTGCTCGATGGGAATTTTCATGAACCGTTTCTTGAAGCGTTCATCAAGTGAACATATATAGTGTCAGGCAAGATCAATCGCTATAATATTCTCGCTCGCATTTTGCATTGCCTTAAGGTTTCTCCGTCGGCTCGCCTGTTCTTTTTCTTCATGTTGGTATTCCCAATATGAAACCTGGTCGCGTGTTCTCAGGCATACATCGTCAATATTTGATGATATGTCCTCGTAAGGTACATCTCGGACATCGGTCCGGATCCATAATCTCGGAGTAATTTCACCTCACCAATTGTTAATTACATAAATATAATAAATTTAACTTAAAGTTCTTAATAAACCAGGCTCGATACCATTTTCGAGGATCACAAGCCTTGGGGAGTAAACATAGAAAATGCAATAAAATTTATCGCTCGAGGTTGCAAAAGGCAACAACTCTAAAGTTCGTAGGGTAAACCGAAAATCGCCTTTCATAAAACCAGGGGTAACTGAATTTTAACCAAAGTGCAAAATTTTGTAAAGTTTAGGTTGCAAACTATATCGTTTCAAAGTTCGGGTGGCAAAGTGTAAAACCTCGTATAGTTTGGGGTGTTAACAATCTTTATCCCAAAAAATTATTTTGTATGGTTGTCATGTATTTAAATTAGGTTATGGAATTTGGAGGAAAAACTAATCATGAGAGAAATAAAAGGTTAAATAAATAAATAAAAAGCCAGGAATCATAATTGCAAAGTAAAAATAAGATAGTCTCTGTTAGGCGGTTTCGCAGTTGAGAGCGGATCCAATCAAATGGATCTACCCAACCCAAAACCCAACAACTCGCGATGATCCAACGGAATATTATTACTTTTTAGATGGCCTATTAATATTTTCCAAGTGGAACAACTAATACTTTTCATTAGAAAAACTAATACGTTTAGGGGAATTATCGAAAATCATTATGGGAAAAACTAATATTTTTTCAGAGAAGACTACTAATACGTTTTCACAAGACTACTAATACTTTTGATTTAAAAAAGTAATACTTTTTTAGGGGTTATTAAATATTTTTAAGTGAATCGTAATAATACTTGTCGATGGACTACTAATACTTTTCAAAGAAAAACTAACACGTTTCATCACTCGTGATATTTTATCAGCATCAATATTACAAAAACTAATACTTTCAAGTGAACTACGTCTCAATACTTTTAGTGGGACTACTAATACTTTTCAAATGGACTATTAATACGAGTCCTTGCTAATAAAATAAAAACATCACCTAGGGGTTTTTGGGATCCGTCTAACGGATTTTGGTCTCTGTTAGATCATCTCGACAAAGTTTTGTCACAAAATTAGTGAGATAATTAAAATTTCATAAACTCGATCGGGTCTTGTAGATGTTACACGATGTAATACAATTGGTATAACATCTACCATTTAAGTCATATTTTTAGGAGATGGAACACTTGGTATTTATCCATTAACCACTTAAACACTTGATATTCATTCATTCACTAAGTATATATACACCGATATAATATAGTTACAAAAGAAAGGGAAAAAGAATAAAAGACTTGGACTTAATATTCAATTAAGTTTTGTGTTTAATATTATAAAAATATTAAACTCTATATATACTATTAGAGTATAAATGAATCAAAAGTCATTAGTTTGCTTACAACATTTGGTTTAAAACATGTCTCTCATGTAGTTATTTAATATAAAACATTACAAGAAATATTTAACATTTCTTCTAAAGATATTTTAATCAAGAAAACATAAAAATCGTTGGTTTTTAACCTTGAAATCGGCCGGGTTTTAATTGCGGTTCAACCACGGTTCCACATACTGATTCTAACCGACGGTTAAAACCGCTCTGTTCCATGGTTTTTAGACCAAATAACTTAACAGGAACCGTCATACTGTTCAATTCGCTTTTAGAACCGTTGACCTAAGACCGGTTCCGGAACCATTGACCATGGTTCCAATTCCGTTGAACCCGAGTTTCGGCCCATTTGACCACCCCTATCTACAAACAATGGTTTTATTTATTTTGTGTATAATTATATCTAGCAGAAAATAACATTACACTATACATTTAAACCCGCCATCTTTACGATTGCTAATTATGCATCTCAATACCAATTTGATGTATCAATGCCACCATGTGGGAATCCCATACTCAACTACTAAACGACAAGCCCAGCATCAGATGAAAATCCAACCGTTTATCTACCCATACGTGTGCGGCCCAGATCATCCCACTTACCCTCACGCCATTGGTCCAATGTCACACCAAACCTCCTACTTCACGATGATAATTGGTCCACGATTCACCCAAATGGAGCCCCCTATCACATTATTTTAATTATCCCATATGTTCATCCCACTCCTTGAAAAGTCCACAGTTAGACACTTGGCGAAAGCCCAATTACAATATTCTGGTAAAATAATATTTTTCTCATATTTATGTCTTTTTTTGGTTAAAGACATTTTGTGTCTGCGTTTTTATATCCGTGTCTTGTTTCATTTTTCGCTTGCTACTTATGTTATCTGTTAATTAAGAAAAATATTATCAGTTATCTGTCTAATTTGGGACATCTAGTCAATTTGCAAGAGATTGTGGTTAGTTTCTTGACATTTTTTTTTTTGAGTTTTTTTGTTTATTCTTTTACTTCGTGGAGAATCATGCTTTTGCTTTGATCACTTTAATGATACTTCATGTGGGCTCAATTTATATTTGCTTTCTAATTTTGGTTTTCTGCTTCTTTTTGCTGATTTGGGGTTGAATCTTTTGTGGGCATCTTGGAAATCAGTCAAAATCACTGGTTTATATTCACTTGGTGTGTGCTTGTTTAGTTAGATTTATGTTATTGTGTGGGAAGTATGCAGATTGTGCTAATAGGTTTATGATGTGAAACCAAATGTGGTGAGAAGTCTTGGTAGTGAACTAGAATTGAAGTCTGACACTGTAATTTGGGACTTTTTGGCAAAATATTTGGTGAAGATTTTTATGTTGGTCTGATTTTACCTGGTTTTTGCTGAACTTTTTACAGATATAGATCTGGTCATATACAAAACATTTTCTTTTGCATTTCTTGGTGTATTTGATAAATAAATGGTGATCAACTTTTGATTCGACTTATTTGGTGATTCTATAGAAAAAGGGATTTGATTTGGATTTGGAGTTGGAGTTGGATTTTGTTAGTTACATATATAGTGAAAAAGTTTATAGAGATGGGAGTAATTTAAATTTCAAGAATTTCGGAAACGATCCGCCAGCAGATGGCAGCGGTGGTGGTGGAAGGCCGCCAGGGAGTTTCTCTTTGACACGGCAGTCCTCAGTCTACTCATTGACTTTCGACGAGTTCCAAAGTACAGTGGGAATTGGGAAGGATTTTGGGTCAATGAACATGGATGAGCTGCTAAAAAGTATATGGAGTGCTGAGGACAATCAGAATGTGGGGTCCACAAGTGGCGGCGGTGGTGGTGGTGGCCAACAAGGGGTTGGTGGCTCTTTGCAGAAACAGGGATCACTTATTCTTCCTCGGACATTAAGCCAGAAAAAGGTCGATGAGGTTTGGCGAGACATGTCAAAAGAGAATGGTGGGGTGGAAAAAGACGCGACCGGCAACATTAGTGGTTTTGGTGTGCCCCAGAGGCAACAAACATTAGGGGAGATTACACTAGAGGAATTCTTGGTTAGAGCCGGGGTCGTGAGGGAGGAGGCTCAGCTAGCAGCCAAGGCTAATAATAATGTCGGGTTTTTCGGTGATTTGTGGCACCCTGTCAATAGTTCGAATCTTGGATTCGATACCAACAGCAGCAGCCGCCGATCGAATTTAGGTTGATGGGTGGTGGTGGCGTTGCTGAATTTAGTAATCAGATTGCTTCGCAATCGCCACTTAATTTACCGTTGAGTGTAAATGGGGTTAGGTCTGCTGCTGAGAATCACCAGCTTCAGCAGCAACAACACCAACAACAACAGCAGCAGCAGCAGCAACAACAACAACAACAACAACAACAACAACAACAACAACCACAAATATTTCCTAAACTGGCATATGGATCTCCGATGGGAATTCCAAGTAGTGGTCAATTGGGTAGTCCGAGGATTAGGGAGGAATGGTCGGGATTTCTGATCGAGCAATGAATAATAATACTATGGTTCAAAATGCGGTGATGCAGGCTGGAGGATTAGGGATGGTTGGTTTAGGAGGTAATGGTGTTGGTGTTGGGACGGGATCTCCGGCTGTTTCGCCTGATGGATTGAGTAAGAGTAATGGAGATACATCCCCGGTGTCCCCAGTCCCTTATGTATTTAATGGTGGTTTACGCGGTAGGAGAAGTGCTGCTCTGGAGAAGGTTGTTGAGAGGAGGCAGAGAAGGATGATTAAAAACAGAGAGTCTGCTGCAAGATCACGGGCTCGTAAGCAGGTAGAAAAATGTTTTAAGTGTGTTATATTTGTGATAGCTTGATACTTTTGAGTGCGAACAAGGGCTGTTACTGTTTCTCTTGCCGTTTCTTCATGTCTTGATAAGTTTAAATGGTACAGCTTCTTCTAGGAGCTTCTAAAAAGCAGCTTATTGAGCCAGTCGGCTTTTTTAATTTCTTGGCTCACGTTTGTTTATTGGTTTTGAATTGCTAATGAAACTAGAAATTGATGAATATAGTTATATAAATGTTCGAACAATACCCTGTGCTTGTCCAACCATAAATTTGAATGCAAATAGGACTTATACACTGGAATGTGTGTCAATACGTATTTTCTGAAACTCCAGTCTTTATCCAACCATATCTATAGGAAATAGAGCAACCTTTGTCACTTTTAACATGGAGAATGTGTTGGAAGACCTTTTCCATTTAACGCGTGTATTTATCATGGCTAGTTTTGTTGGATCTGATTCTATTGCAAAAGGAAATGTAGATTTTCTTTAACTCTGTGTTTTGTTACATTATGATGGTAAGATTATCCATGATATGACATTGGTATACACTTGATGCATTCATAAATACATACAATCTATCTATCCTATGTATACTTCTATGCTTATTATTATAGAATTGAAGATGGTTGATTAATTTGGTTGAATGTAATTTTCCAAAATCTTCTTATCGATTTTGTTCACCTTTTTAATTGATTATTATTCAAAAAAATCTTTTTCGTCGACTTTCGCATGGACAGAGTGCTTTGCTGATTTAGTTGTGCATTAATTTGTAACTTGTTCTTGTCAAGTTAAAAATTTTACCTAAACACTCTCTAGACCATATCAAAATGAACTTTACTGCTCATCGATTTCTACTTGGGCCCTGATAGGACTTGAAAACATAAAAGAGAAAATTACAGGGAAGTGTAGAAGTGAGACTGAAAGTGCTCATTTGTTACGTATAAGGGTGATTACAAAACTACCCTGAGGTTTAGTCTAATTACAAAAACTTCAATATCTTTCAAAATTACAAATACCCCAGGGATAATTTTTGTTATTAACCCTTACATATAATCCAAATTAACTGACTTCACCTTTTGCATCTGTTTTGCTGCCAAAAAAATAATACACCATCTTGTTTAGCTGCATATATATAAAGAGAAGTGCCAAATTGTCTTTGATTAACCTTTTCCTTATGAGGTGAAAAGATCTGGTATATTTTTCGTGTCTTCTAGATATTACAGAACACTGAAAACAATAATAAACGAGTATAGATAAATTCACAGATACGTTTGCATAGTCAGAAGAAAGACGGGCTCTAATAACAAAGAGATAGATAAACAAAAACAACAACTTCTTCTGTGTTCTTTTCTTGTTAAATTATGATCATCAACATTTTGCTTTTATCATCCATAGACATCACCAAAACATACAATAAAGAACTGGATGTCTTATGCAGCAGAATGGTAATGTGATAGCGGTCTAGTGTGACGAGACATGAAAGTTATGACAAGTTACACTTCATGACAAGGTAATGTAGTGTATGCTCTGAGGAACATGTATTATGCCTGCCTGCAATTTAATAAACAAATTGCATTTTTAGCTCCTGTAGTGAAAGTTTTAGTATCATTTTTTTGCATATATAATATTGTGGGAATGATTCATTAAATATTAGTAAATAGTTCCCATTTTTGACTTTTTCTAGGCATACACTATGGAGTTGGAAGCAGAAGTTGCAAAACTGAAAGAAGAAAATGAAGAATTGCAGAAGAAACAGGTAAATTAATATAAATTTACCTGTTTTTTTTAACCTCCTTGTAACATGTATGTTCAAAAAATGACAGTTTTTGTCTTTTCTTGTGCTCTGTAGGCAGAAATGATGGAAATGCAGAAGAATCAGGTATGTTCTGAGCTTCTCCGCTAGCAGCTAGGCCCTTGAAAATAAGGGATAATTGAAAAAAAAGCCTGAGGGGGCTTTTCGTAATTTTAAAACATCTCTGGATTTTTTTGTAACTAGCCCAACCTCAGGGTTTTTTTTTGTAATCATCCCTGAGAATAATTTTACCAGTATCATTTTAAAGCACCCTTGGCATTCTCTGATAATATTGCATCTGTATTGCGTCTCACTGTCATTTCTTTATCTCGAATTTTTTCCGAAGATGATTTCTTCTGTTCTATCCTATTTTTCTTCTCCTGGTTCACTAAATTGATAGTTTTATTTCAATTCTTCAAAATTTTCTTAAATGGTTGACTCTCTTTCTGGCATAACTAATTGAGATGTTTTCTTGAGTGGTTCAAGATTTCGAAAAATCTGTAGTATCTTCCCCAACAGTTGTCGTTGATATATCTTCTATTTCTTGAGCATCAATTCCCCATGATGAAATATCTTTTGATGGTTAGACTTAACCATTATCCTCCTCTTTTAGATCATTAATATGACATAAATCTCAGCAATAAAAACAACAATCAAATCATGAGTAAATTTTACTGGATTGATTATACTGGATGAGTGTTTTTCGTTCTGTCTTTTAGCGTTTAAGGTAGATTTAGGTCCAAACTAGGAAATAATAAACACTTGACTCCGGCCACCCTAAACACGCATTTTCCATCCCAACATCATCATACATGCATTCACCCGCTATTTGTAAAGTTGTCTAATAATATTAGGCTAAGTTAGAAACCTTATACTTGAGGTTCAGTCTTATTACAAAAAAACTAGTTGTCTTTCAGAATTACAAATTTCCTCCTTAGCATTTGTTTCTATTTTAAAAGTTGCATTTATTGACGAGGTATTTGTAATAGCTCAAGGGCACATTTGTAATTTTGAATGATCACTGGATTTTTTTTTGTAACATTTAGTTTTTTTACCCATAATATTGTTGTAGATGACGACATTGATAATCGGGGAGTACCTTCTATAAGATCATACTAAAGAAAAGCATTTCACATTTTACTTTGGATGTTGGCAGGTTCTTGAGATGATAAATCAGCAGAATGGCGCTAAGAGGCAATGCTTGAGAAGGACACAGACGGGTCCATGGTAAAACGCTGATTGCAGCATTTGATGATCGTATATCTATTACAATATATGCCGATATTGTAAATATTGTATTAGGACGTGTTTCTGCTGTAGATCGATAGAAATTAGAGGGTAGCGTTTCGCCCCTAAAATGTTCGTTCCTGTGAAGCTTCTTTTGACGGTTTCTCTCTTGTGCTTGTGATACCTCCGAGATTGGCTCGATACCATTTGTCGTTCTCGAGAGGAATGTATGTAGCTACAAATAGGTCCCCTTGCATTATCCATTTTCTGAGCACAATATGTTTTGAATTTAACTAGGATTACAGATATTTGTAGAAGGTATATTTGTTGTGTCCAAAGCATTATGCTTTTCCAGTTATGTAATACTAGTGTTTTTGTTCATGTTGGCATATACTGTAGAAGAACAGTTTATTCATATATTTACATTGTGGTATGAATTATGAATTTTTGTCTTCTGGTTTGGATTTCTGATTTCTGGTTTCATTTTTGAGCTTGGAATAATAGTTTGTGCTAAATTCCACTTCCAAGTTTGGACTAAAATAGATAGAGAAATCTTATTCTCAATACTCAATTATCAAATGATCAAATTATTCAAAATTGACTTTCTCTACATAATATCAAGTACACAAAAACTTATGTGGCTGAACCCCCCAACCCAAAAACCCGCTGAATCCCCTCAACCCGTTGAACCCCCCAAGACCCCAGAACACCCTTTTTTTTTTCCTCTTTACTTAAGCCCTGTTTCATACGTTTCGAAATTGAGAATTTTCATCCGAAATTTTTGTCGCGATTTGTCTCGTGATTTTTCTCTCGATTTGTTGCAATTCTTCAATTTCAACTCACTCTATTCGACATGGATAATCGACTCATCACTTTTAACATATTTTATGTGTTATGAGAAATACTTTCATATGTAAGATCACTTTTCATGTCAAAAATATCACTTTCTCGTGTTAAAAGTATCACTTTCCGTGTTAAAAGTATCACATAACCGAAAGATCACTTTTAACATATTTTCGTGTTATGAGAAATACTTTCATATAGAAGTATCACTTTTCATGTTAAAAGTATCAATGTCTATGTTAAAAGTATCACATAATCGAAGATCACTTTTAACATATTTTCTATGTTATGAGAAATACTTTCATATAGAAGTATCACTTTTCATGTTAAAAGTATCATTTCTGTGTTAAAAGTATCAATTTTCCTGTGAAAAATATCAGTTTGCATGTTAATACTATTAATTTGTTCATTTGTTTCTAATAAATAATTTTCATATAGAAGTATCACTTTTTTGAGAAAAGTATCACTTTCTGTGTTAAAAGTATCACTTTCTCTGTTAAAAGTGTCACATAATTGAGTATCACTTTTAACATACTTTCATATAGAAGTATCACTTATTTACTTAAAAGTATCATTTTTTGTGCTTATAGTATCACTTTTTACAAACAAAGTATCATACGACTCTTGTGGTAGTTTTTGGTAATATTACTTGATTTTTTCTGTAATGGGGACAACTGCAGGTGAAAAGTATCACTTTTTTTACTTAACAGTATCACTTTTTTTGTTTAAAGTATCACTTTTTAATAACAAAGTAGCAGACGAATTTGGCCAAAAATTTCATTCACTAATTACAGAAATATCAATTTAAAAAACTACAAAACAATAGTATCAATTTAATACTAAAGTATTCAAACAATTACTAAAACAATCGAGGATAGGGTTGGCTTCATTGTCATGCTCTTTATGATTATCCATTTTTTGGCATCAGAGATGGTGTTTTCAAGTTCTGCTAGCGTAAACGAGCGCGAGTGCGGGAAAAGTCGGCGTCGAAGATGTGTTTTTTTTCTACCACCGCGGCTGAGGTTGCCTACTTCAAATGGAGAGAGATGGAGAGAGATCGCAGCTGGAGGGTTTTCTGTGTTATGGGCTTTAATTCATGTTGGGCTTTTAGTCCTTTTTCTCCAGTGGGTTGGGTTGGGCAACGAGCTTGTAGCTATTTGGGCGGGATTTTGGAGCGGGTTTAATATTTGGAGCGCCACAAGAGACCTCCTTTTTTTTTAATCATTGGTGAACTCCACCCATTTTGAACGTCATAACTCTTAGAATACCTTGTCCGAGAGTTTATAATATATGATGTCGGAAAGTTCAAATGATAATATCTAAATTTCATTTGGAGTTCAATTAGTTTCCACTACTTCTCAATTGGGAAAAATGCATTGCTACATCTTTATTTTTATTCAAAGAACTTGTTTTACACTCCAACACTTTTTGGGCTATAATGCTGATGAGGGTCTACCCCCATAAAACTCTGATCTGCTGATAAAATACTATGTATGTGAGGGTTCGGATTTTTATACCATAGACGACGCGATTCACATATATTTTCCGTTATAATGTTTTAGTATTGTATACTAATGTTGTATTCACTATTTATGTTACCTAATATATAATTTAAAAAAAAACAAAAATTCCATTCTTTAGTATTTTAAAAATAAAACTCTTGTCGCCATATTTTTTTAATGACGATGATACTTATATTTAGTCATTTTCCATAAAGTCATTTTTATTTAAAAGAAAACTACGTCTTAATTTTTAAGATTTTGAAATATTCATTTCGATAAATTCAATATTTTACTCCAAATCTATTATCTCGAGTTAACAAAAAATTATTATGATCTTTTTAAATTCTTGGCATAGATTAAAGTAGTATTTGAACTTATTTTATTAAGGAACGATTTTATGCTTTTCAAACAAACTATTTCATTTTATGATCTATTAAAACCATCTACTACTTAATTTAATACATTAACCTAGGTTGGATTTCTCTCTTAACAACTAATTATTTCTTGTAGCATAATACTTATTTAAATAATTTATTAATTTCAAAAATTATATTTCAAAATAATTTTAATAATTTAATTAATTGTTTGATTGATATATATTGACTCGCATTATTGGTTCTAATTTTATTTAATACCTTAGATTATAAGTGATGATACTACTTGGGAATTACTAGACACCTTATAATAGATGACTAATTATATAAGTGTGATATGATATACAATATTGGAATTGACTTATATATATATATATATATATATATATATACTTGTACAAGAGTAGAAGAAACAAGTCTTGTCTATTTACTTTTATCTTTTTCCTCTTGTCTTATTCACTTCCATATACAAGCCTTTTCTTTTTTTCTTCTTTTTTTCTTCTTGTCATTTTCACTCAAGCATGCAACATCTCCTCAAACTCAAGACAACTTTTAGACTCCCAACACAAGTATGAGCCATCCTACTCTAAAACAATTGATGTCCTAAATGAAGAGAGGGGAGGGGCCGGTCACTAAGGTCTTAAGGGGGAAAGACTTATTTTTCTCCACTTTAACCAATACTTAGACATTTTTCACCGAACAAAACAACACTCTCTCCCTCACAAATCCTTAAGGGCCAAAAATTGGGAGTATTAGGCTTGAAGATTGAAACTTAGAAGGCTTTCAAAAGACTAAGGATCAAAGGGGCTGTCCTAATAAATTAATCTTGGGACTTTAAGGAGGTCTTGTAAGGAGAATGAGCTACCTAGACCAATCTCTACCAAGAACACAAGAGGTGGGTGAAACTTTTCTAAAACTCATGACTTTATTTGCATAAAATAGCATGAATTTATGTGTTATATTTTGTTTATATTTCTGGAAATTTTCAAAAAAAAAAAAAAAAGTGTATGTGAACTTATGTCAAAAGTGATTTTACTTAGAAAAATAGCTCTTGTATGCTTTCTTTTGGCAAGAATGTACGTATTTTGTTTTATGATATATTTGTAAAAATTTTGAGTTTATATTTCTGGAATAATTTCAAAAATTATATATATGTGTATTGGGATTAAGCCAAAAGTGATTTTGTAAAGAAAATAGCTTTTGTATGCTTTTAGGCCTTCTTGTTATTTATATATTTAAAATAACTGAGAATATGATAAATACATTTTTAATATATTATATTAATATTCTGGACTTTGGATTTGCGAACAAAATCGGGTTTGAGCCACTTTTGCAAATAAGACAAAATATAGGGCCAAAAAGATAAAATCGAAAACTGTGGAACCACTGTTAAATTTCGAAATTTGTGACTGAAATTACTGTAATAATAATGAGAAATAATAATTGGGGTTCTCCGGGTTAAACAATTGCGAATACAAGAACTTTTAGACACTAAAATGTTAATTTTCCAAACCTTAGGAGCTAAATCGTAAAATCAAAACAATGAGGGGCCGCATACGGTCCCAAAAATAATACAAACTTATTTCAAATAGTATTATGGATCTTTAGCCCAATTTCACTAAATACGGGCTTGAAACGAGCCCTTAATGGTAAAATCATCTTTGGGGCCAAAATGAAACTTTTCAAGAATTTGGTACTTAAACATGGAATTTATTAAAACTACTTTTACCCCAATTATATACTGCCCTAAAGAAAATTTTAGACTTGGAATCTCGTTAATACCTTTCCCGGTTTAAGAGATATCCATTTTCAGGTACTGGGTCAAAAATACTAATTTGGGAAGATTTTGGGACTGACCTGTAATTTTTGAAAAGCTAACCCCGAAACCATGAAAATATGATTTCATAGAATTTTTAGAAAAATTAGAGACTGACCTTGCCCTTTTTCGAGTCCGGGATCACAACTTATGGAATTTTAAAACCCGGCATAAATTTTTCTCTTTAATTAAAATGTTTTATTTTACAATAAAATTTTCCAAGGTCATAGAAAATCATTTTATTTGCTAAATTCAGTTTATTCATGAAACATTAAAATATTTTATTTAATTAAAATTTCTATTTTAAAATTATATTCAATTTATTCGGATTTCATACCGACTATTATTTGTATCGATAATAAGTGCGACTTCCTCGCCCGCATAAGTTGAACCGTATTAAGAACTTCAGCATAATACACTGAATCAATGAATAGAACCGGCTAGATTACCCCTTCGGTATCTATGCCGTGTCAATGACTGACTGACTGAATATCGGACGCAGCGAGTCTATGAACGCACGGCCCTCTTCGATCGATCGATTGGGTTGGCGTGATACTCGTGTGCAACCAATTGATATGAATTGACGGATTTGTGGAATGGATAAGTCGCGATTGGATGGGTAGCTTCGCTACGTCTCTCATGCCTCCATCGCCCAACTCCGAACCTCGAGCCGGATAGAAGAGTCTGGCGGGCGATTGGGTCGTAGGATTCTGAGTATAATCATGATTATGATGTTCTCCGAGCTTAGCTTTCTCCACCGTGGAGACGTCGTGCCAACTGGGATAGCGGCTACAGCCCTATCGACAGGAGGGATAAGGTGTACTATTTAGGGAGATGATGTTTGATCAACACTTCTATACCGTATAAAGTGGTCTAGGCTGGCGTCACACTTTCGTGCGCAACCAATTGATATGAGTTGATGGACTTTCTAGGTTGGCGCCACACTTTCGTGCGCAACCACTGATATGAATTGACGGACTGACTGGGTTGGCGTCACACTTTCGTGCGCAACCAACTGTCTTAATTGACGGACTGACTGTTAACAACTAATACTAATAAAATTATTAAGTATATGAGAGTGCCATTGCACGTTTCTTGCATCAAAACTCTTGAAATGATTTTACTGCATAAAATATAAGCCCCACTTGCGCACACACTCACCACACCCACTGAGAAATTTTGTTTCACTCCCACCTATTTTTCTAACCAGGGGATGAGGTCCCGCTGGAAGAAAACAACGATGAAGATTATGAGGCTACGGAATAGCTCCCTGTTGTATTGGCAACTGCTAAGATGATTTGAATTTTAATTTTATTATGTATGGACAAGTCCTAAGCAATTTTCTTGTAATAGTCGGGCGTAGGACTCATAGGAAGTATGATTGTGACATGGATTGTAATTTTGATTTTCTGATTCCGCTGCAACTGTACAGACTTAGTTTATTTTAATATCTATACATATTTTGGAATTGCTATTTATGGTTGGATTATTTTATAAGTAACAAATGGGCCGGCTTGGTAAACCGGCGTAAGTTGGACCATCCGTGTCGCGACTCCCAATTTTGGGGCATGACAGTTATGGTATTAGATCTCGATTTGTAAGAAGGAACTTCTACCGAGCTGAACCAGGATATGATCCTCTGCCTTGGAATTGGGTTACCACTACTAGATGACCTATGTTGAATTTGGATGACTATTTGAACTATTATGGATCATCATATTATTAAATATCCAGATATTCCTTGGTTTGCACATTAGGTGATTAGAAATTATTTGATCTGAAAGGTATAATGCCCCGATATGATGAGACTTGAAGGATATGGGTTATCACTTGATAGTATCTGATTTGGCTATGTGATATATTATGGGATCTAGATGCTTAGTGATATTATTTCGTAAAATGATAATATGGGAATCATCAAGTATGATTTACAGATTGTAGTTCCATTGTGTTATCCCTTCCTAAACACTTGTGTAATCTGAAGTAATGAAATTTGACTTGTGGTTGGGTATCACCATTAAGATATGTAAGGATGTGAATACTACAGGATCTCGACTCGATGTCGCTACTAATTATCTTCAAAGTTGTGATATCTAACTTGTGAACTAAGATTAGATAATGATCATCTGTGATACCTATATGTGAATTAGTTGTAACTTTAGTGGTTGATTGTGACTTAGTTGTCAATTACTTAAGTGTTGATTAACTAATGATGAAATGGATACTAGTATTTTATATAAGATATATAAGAAGCGCACTTTTATTCGAAATAATCAAGGTCCTTATAGATATGAGAAATTGAGATTGTTATCAAGATTTTAGTAGGAACGACTCCTATAATTACAAATTTGGAAATGTCCTATTTAATTATTGATTAGGTCTCAACTATTAAGTACCGGTGGATAGAAATTTTGGGTCAACTTATTACTTTTATGATGGAATTTACTATCAATTGTTCAAAAAATGTGACTATACGAATAAGCATCGATTATTAAGACAAATCGGGGCAGTTATAATAAGTGCCCTTTTCTTAAGTGGATGAAATATTGGCAAGCTGCGACAAACAAGGATATGCTCAAGATTTAAGTTATAAAAGGAAAGTTTCGAGTTAATAATTATAGGAATACTATATTAAAGCAATATTGTGGACTAAATATGATCGCTTAAGTGATAATCGAATAATGATGCTCAATCGAATCTTACGGATCACATGAATAAGGTATTATGAGCATTGTCTATTACATGATAATGGGAAGAAAATTTTGAGCAACACTAAGGTTTATTAGAAATATTTTTGCAGAATGATCATTTCATCAAGCTAGCCGATGCTAACTTGGATCGAAAATGAGCACCTCTAGGCGCATAAAAGTTTTGATATTGAGATTATTATAATCCCGCATTAATAGATACACTAAGTATGAATCTCGTTTGGAATTTGAAAGAAATTATTTCAGAAGAGAATTTGGGGACCAAATTCCTTTAAGGAGGGGAGGATGTGAGGCCCCGGATATTTATACCATAGACGACGCGATTCACATATATTTCCCTTTATAATATTTTAGTATTCTGTACTAATGTTCTTACACCGGTAATTTATCTTGTATTCACTATTTATTTTACCTAATACATTATTTAAAAAAAAACGAAAATTCCATTCTTTAATATTTTAAAAATAAAACTCTTGTCGCCATATTTTTTTAATGATGACGATACTTATATTTAGTCATTTTCCATAAAGTCATTTTTATTTAAAAGAAAACTACGTCTTAATTTTTAAGATTTTGAAATATTCATTTCGATAAATTCAATATTTTACTCCAAATCTATTATCTCGAGTTAACAAAAAATTATTATGATTTTTTAAAAATCTTGGCATAGATTAAAGTAGTATTTGAACTTATTTTATTGAGAAATGATTTTATGTTTTTCAAACAAACTATTTCAGTTTATGATCTATTAAAACCATCTACTACGAATTTAATACATTAACCGGTTGGATTTCTCTCTTAACAACTAATTATTTTCTTGTAGCATAATACTTATTTAAATAATTTATTAATTTTGAAAATTATATTTATATATTTCAAAATAATTTTTATAATTTAATTAATTATTTGATTGGTATATACTGACTCGCATTATTGGTTCTAATTTTATTTAATACCTTAGATTATAAGCGATGATACTACTTGGGAACTACTAGACACCTTATAATAGATAACTAATTATATAAGTGTGATATGATTTACAATATTGGAATTGACTTAGAGTTGGATGCAATTGGATTGATGGATTGACATTAAAATCATGAAATTTGTTAGGCAACTTTGTGAGTAATTGAAAAATAAATTTGTTGGGATTTACAGGCTAGATGGTATTAAAACTTGAAATTTTGTGTCTCATTGTTTGGAAATCTTGTGGAATTGATTGTTAAGTTGTAAGCAACAAAAATACCCAAGGAAAAGGCCCCAACACTCGCCTTTGTTTCGCCCCGTATTTCGTGCGGTGACTGGCCCGTCCGTTTTTGAGCTATGTTTACCCTCGTAACGTATGATTTTGTTTTCGTGTCTTCACAATAGTTGTAGCCCTTTGTCTTAGCTTTCCATAGCCGTAAGAACGACCCCAATATCTATTTTATAGAGAAAGTTATGCTTGAAATACGAACGCTGCCGCAACCAGGCACGAACTTCCCTGCGTACACAACTTCGGGGCGTTGTCCAGTTGTTTTGAGCCATTTTTTTCATTGTTTCTTGTGATGCATCTTCTCATTCATATGCCAGATTATTTGTCGTTCCATTTCGATAGTTGATTTAACATATGCGAACAATTAATTAACGAAATTCATTCAGGTTTCTTCAAGGATTTTCAACAAAACTTTCGAATGTTGCTAGAGATCAATCTAGTACATATTATGATTACTTGCGATAATGTGTTGGTGTATATACTAAATGTCAATATTAAGCGAAGTCGCACATTGAAAACACCTCACCCATATTTTCTACATACTAAGTAGTTTAATTTAATTTTAGCTTATATAATATATTTGCAAAACAATTGTTCTATGGAGTTCATTGAGATAAGATTTTAAATGTCATTTTAGATGAACTCAATTAGATTCAGTATGTGTTACAAATTCAGGGTAATTGTTCTAAGTGATTATTTGCACCAAGATGGCTATGTTATAGATTAAGTTATTGATTGGCTCTATGAGCCCTGAACTGTATGAGTTGTGAGGCTAGTGGGTGGTGAGTGTAAGTCCAAGCGGCTACGATAATCTAGAGGGGGGGTGAATAGATTATCTCCATCTTTTCGATTTCGCCCTCTTTTAACAATCGAATGCTCAAACAAAATAATAAAGGTGCGGAATGTAAACAACACACGTCGATTTAAAGAGGTTCAACCCACCTAGGGCCTAATCCTCTACCACCCCAAAGATATCCGGATGGATTTGAAAAGAAAAAGAATTTTATTAATTACCAAAATTAATACAAATTCAACTTACAACACCTTGAAGAGCACCACACTCTTCTTCAACACCACCTTTGGAGATTACCACAATCTCCTTTGAAGATTACCACAATCTTCCTTCAACGCACCTTGTGAAGATTACCATAATCTTCAACCTTGAAGAATACCAAATTCTTCAACACCTCGGAAGATTACCACAATCTTCTTCACCTATCACCTAGATCATCCAAGTGTGTTCTTACCACAAGAACACTCACAAGGATATCTTGTGTTTGAATGATAACCAAAAATCAAGATTACAACTCAATAATGAATAATACAATTTGAGTGCAAGGTGTAATCAAGAATAGCCTAGACCTCAAGGATGTGAAAGTGATAAGCTAGGCAAATTTACAACAAGAATAATAACAATAAAAGACCAAGTGTTTGCTTGAAGTGTATCTTGTTGTGTTGTATCTCAATTGTTGTATTGGTTGCTCCAAAACTTCCTCTATTTATAGGAGATGATTGATTAAGCATAGGCTCCTCTTGGGGATTGAAAATCTACAGAAAAATACAATTAAAATCAAGAATATAGCTGTTAGAAATCAATCCCACAATTTAAGGAAATGTGTCTCATCATCAAACGGTCATATTTTTTTTGTCAATACAATACATTGTATGACTGCGCACAAAAGGACGTTTGAAATTGTCTTGAAAAATTACACGGGCGCGGCCGAGGGGGTGCTCGACCTCGGCCGACATCACCCCTAGCCGGTCGACCTCTCCAAAAATAGAACAGGGAGATTTTGCACACTTGCAGTAGGTCGGCCGACTGGCGACCGGCCGACCGGACCGGTCGACGCCAGAGGCGACCGGCCGACCGGACGGGCCGACGCCAGGGCATGACCGGTCGACTCGCTTGATTTTTCTTCCGTCTCATTTTCTAATTCAAAAATCATCTTCGTGCACGGGTTGCCCTATCTAAGACGGTGGCCGACCAAGAGACAGTAAATATTGTCCAATTTTTATCGAAAATTAACCTCAAGAAATACTCAGAAAAATTCGTAAAAAACATTTTAAACTAATCGGGAGTATTTAGGACAATATTAGAAATATAGTTTCAATGTGAAAACCCATTGACATAAAATCTTTGAAAGTGTTGTCCAATATTAATCGAAAATAGACTTGAGCAAATACTCCGGAAAATATTAAAACTATTTTAAATCATTTAGGAGTATTTGGACAACCTTTAAAACCATTGTTTTGGTGTAAAAACAAAATCATCAAAATCATGATAAAACCATTTTTCAAACAGTGAGTTCTCTGTGAAACCACTTTGTGGTGAGTTGTTCATGCGATAGCATTATGTGCTTGTGATTCTCGCGATAGTACTTTTGTGCTTGTGATTCTCGCGATAGTACTTTTGTGCTTGTGTATCTCGCGATAGCCCTTCGGTGCATGTGTTTCTCGCGATAGCACTCTTGTACTTGTGTTTCTCGCGATAGCATATGTATGCTTGTGTCTCTTGTGATTGAACTCTGGTGCTTGTGTATCTCGTGATAGCATTATGTGCTTGTGTATCTCGCGATAGTACTTTGTACTTGTATATCTTGCGATAGCACATATATGCTTTTGTATCTCGCGATAGCGCCTATATGCTTATTGTATTCGCGATAGCATTTATGTGCTTGTGCATCTCGCGATAGTACTTTTGTACTTGTGTTTCTCGCGATAGTACATATGCTCGTATCTCGCGTTTAAATTTTCGTGCTTGCACCAACCATTAGATTTTTAAAATGGGACATCTACAGTCCGTGTTTTAAAATCAGTTTGTAATACCGAAACTATTTTTCCGAATTTGAACTAGTGCTATATTTTGGTGCAATACCGTAAAACTCATAAAAGTTTTATAGTTATAGTTGTTATGTAGTTACGATTAAATTACTGTTATTTTACATCCCATTTTCCACGCATGAAAACTGTTTGCACACCAAGTGCCTTGTTGAGGTTTCAAAATTTGTTTCATATTTTCTTAACTACTATTCATCCCCGCCCCTTATCCGCTGAGCTCGTTTAGCTCACCCCACGTTTTCTAAAATTAATTTTAGAGTTAGGGAAGCTGATATGGAACCTCCTGCGCTGAAGTAATACACAATTGAGTTCGTTGTATTTTGAACCGTAGTTGAAATAATTTTAGTTTATATAGTTGGATGTACTAATTGTCATTGTATAATTTTTTAAGTTAATACTCCCGCTGTAATAGTTGTAGTAAACTTAGTTTATGTAAATTGGTTGCACTATATTTTGTAGACTTTTCTAGGGACTTAGACTTCGTCGTTCTATATTTTCATTATTGTGCATTAAGACAATTGTTCTTTTGGAGCTTAAGTTTGTAATTATTAGAAGTCCTACTCCGATAGTTGGGATTTTGTGAATATTTTTGTGTATTGAAATTGGGGCGTTATAGTTATGGTATCAGATCTTTGGTGTAAAGGAGTTACATCTAAGCTGACCTAAGATATGATCCTCTGCCTGTGATTGGGATGCCACTATTGGATAACCTTAAGTTGGAATTTAAAATATTGATTTGAGGTATTTGTCTTATGTTGGGCTGCTAGAGATATTGATGTAATGGATTTTGTTATACGATGTTGCAGTAGTTTTTCGACTCATTATTGACACAGTGTAGTTTGGATTCTACTTTGCTCATACTATTATACTTATTTAGGAGTTGGATTAGATATAGACATTATATAACAATGATCTGTTTACTATGTATCTTATCAAGCATAGATGGTTGAGAGACGAGGTAAAGGTAGGCCACATGCCAACTATAGATATGAACCATACCCGCAACGTGAGAGGACCCTGACGCCGGAAGCACCACCAATGCCCCCACCTACAGCCGGGGATAACTTGAACATACAAGTCATGCAACAACTCCTGCTATTCCTGCAACAACAAACAACACAACATCAGAACACACTTAACCCTCGCTCAGAGCTCGACACACAAGACAGGGTACTTGAAAGATTTTTGCGATTTGATCTGCCAGTGTTTATTGGGGAACCCGATGATGTCAAGGCAAAATATTGGCTAGAGAAGATTGAGAGCATTTTCTCAGCCCTGAATTATACGGAAGAACAACAACTTACGCTGGTTGTTTTTCGTTTAGAGGCAGCGGCACGTAACTGGTGGCGCACGGTGGAGGATAAATGGATCAAAGATGGTACTCAAAGAACATGGGAGAATTTTGTGCAGGAATTTCGAGATTAATATATTCCACAAGTGGTCCGAGAAGCACGTAGGGATGAGTTCCACCATTTACAACAAGAAAGTATGACAGTAGCTCAGTATGAATTTGAGTTTCACAGGCTGTCAAAGTATGCACCTGGATCGGTAAGTACAAAAGATGAGAGAATGTATAAGTTCACCCGAGGTTTGAGGAATGAATTGCAGAAGAAACTATTACCGGTTGAGTTGGACTCATATGCGACAGTTGTTAGAGCCACCACACGGATCGAGAGTGAATTGAGCCGATTGGGACCATACCCAAATGGGGTTGTAGGAAGCTCCAATGAGCCAATTATGGGTCGAACTCCAAGAGCGCTTTAGAAATTCCAGAAAAATAGAGTTAATGGGAAACATAAATCGAGCAAGTTGTGCTCGTATTGTCACAAACCTGGTCACACGCCAGAGAATTGTTGGCGCAAACAAGGAAAATGTCTAAAGTGTGGAAGCGACCAACATCGATTAAAAATTGTCCCTTAAGTCGACAAACGGACGATAAGAAAAACTGTCCCAAATTCCAGCCTGTGTGTTTGCGTTAGCACGACAAAAGACACCCAAAGCGAACAAACACGGTGGAAGGTACACTTTTTGTATCCATTCATTCAACTAAGTGTTAGTGAATTATGAATCATCACCTTCTTCGTTACACTTCATTTTGTAAACAAGTTTAAACCAGACAAAAAAAAAATGCTCTTTTTATCCTGAAGTTTCCACTTATTGGGCACGAGTCAGTTAACTAAAATTTATTTGCAATGCTTGTGATGCGACTATTGGTTAAGTGTTTTCTTACTTATTTGATTATGTTGCCTATATTTGATGCCACCAAATACATGGAAAATATTAGAAACGAGACACCGTAGGAAATGGATTTTCGCATGAAAATAGTTAAATTATGTGCTTCGGAGAATTTAATTAGGAATTTGGGGACCAAATTCTTTTAAGGAGGGGAGAATGTAAGATCCCATATTTTGATAACTATGTAATTACCATATTCTAATTATTTGATTATAATCTATTTTTATTTCATGAATTAGTGTATATATATATATATTTATTTATTTATTACTTCAATAATTTAAGTAAGAATTTATTAATATTATTTTGATAAACCTAAGTTTGATTATTTTCAAGAAATAGTAGAACTGGGAGTTGAGATGATATGGTTAATTAGTAAGAGTTTGAGTCATTAACTTATGGACTTAATATTCGAGGTGTAGAAAGTCACTTGGTCTTAGAACAATGTTGTGTTCACTTTCCTAGTTAAGTAATTTTATTCCTATCATTTCAATTTTTCCAATTCACAAACTTCTTAATACCTTTTATTCTCCAAAAGTATAACATTTTTCTCCTATTTTATGAATCAAAATATTAAAACTTAGCCATTTCTTGAGAAACCATTTGCTCAAAAGATTCGTATTTTTTTTAATAAAAAGAAGCCCAATACTTGAATTTCAGTATTCTAAATTTTAAGTCAAAAATAATCCTAAAGTTTGTCCAAAAACTTTCTAAGAAATCGGCCCAACCTTGGAGTCCAAAACTCCAATTAACTTTATTATAAAGTAGACCACAAATCCACTCTAGCCTTTAAATTGGTGGGTAAGGCACCATTTTTTCCACCTGATCATTCCAAATTTAGAGCAGAAAAACAAAAATACTCTTCCTTCTCTCTAAGGCCATCTCCAACCCAAAATTTTATTTTAGTGCAGCTTTTGCACTATAATAGTGCAATTTTTGCACCAAGCTTAAAATCCATCTCCAATCCTTCTACTTCAAATTTTGCACTAAAAAGAATATTCCTTGAATATTCCTTATTATTTCAATACAAAAACTATTTAATTAAAACCAATTATTTTAACATAGTAATATAAATTCCATAATTAGTAAATTAAAGAATATATAGTATTATATCTAATATATATATTAAATAATATCCATTAAAAATCATAAATACTAAAATCACTTAATTGTCCTTTAATTTTTTTTCCAATATTTTAATAATAAAATCATAAATACAAATTATTAAGTTTAATTTCTTTATTGATATTAATAATGCATTTATTATAATATAAATGATATTATAGTTATAACATATTTAAATATAACATAAACAAACAAAAAATAAAAAAAAAAGAAAAAGAATAGCGCAAGCTACAGTGCTGAGCCAGAATTGGCGCAACACTGTTCACGGCACTATTTTGGCGTGAATTTTAGCGCCTGGTTGGAGTGTGCAATTTGCACCAAAATAGCATTTGAAGTTTCATTTGGCGTCCGATTGGAGAAGGCCTAAATGTTCGGCCAACATGTATAGTGAGAGAGAGTTCAATTTCTCTTCCGATCTTTTCATCCAAACTTGCAAAATTCTGGTAGCCAAACCTTAATCCAACATTTATGAAGCAAGTATGCTATTGATTTTCCTCATCAAGCAATGAGTTTAAAGGTGACCTTGAGAGCTTGGGATTGGAAGTTAATTGGTGAAGTTTGAAGAATCTTTGGAGGATTATCAAGGTGGGTGAAAATTTCTTACAGGCAAGTGTTTTGGAGTTGGATGCAATTGGATTGATGGATTGACATTAAAATCGTGAAATTTGTTAGGCAACTTTGTGAGTAATTGATGTGCTGAAATTTGTTGGGTTTTACAGGCTAGATGGTATTAAAACTTGAAATTTTGTGTCTCATTGTTTGGAAATCTTGTGGAATTGATTGTTAAGTTGTAAGCAACAAAAAACACCCAAGGAAAAGGCCCCAACACTGCCGCCGTTTTCGCCCGCATTTCGTGCAGTGACTCTGTCCGTCTGTTTTGAGCTATTTTCACCCTCGTAACGTATGATTTTGTTTTTGGTGTCTTCACAATAGTTGTAGCCCTTCGTCTTAGCTTTCCGTAGCCGTAAGAACGACCCCAATATCTATGTTATAGAGAAAATTATGCTTGAAATACGAACGCTGCCGCAACCAGGCACGAACTTCCCTGCGTACACACCTTCGGGCGTATTTGTCCGCTTGTTTTGAGCCATTTTTTTCATTGTTTCTTGTGATGCATCTTCTCATTCATATGCCAGATTATTTGTCGTTCCATTTCGATAGTTGATTTAACATATGCGAACAATTAATTAACGAAATTCATTCAGGTTTCTTCAAGGATTTTCAACAAAACTTTCGAATGTTGCTAGAGATCAATCTAGTACATATTATGATTACTTGCGATAATGTGTTGGTGTATATACTAAATGTCAATATTAAGCTTAACTCGCATATTGAAAACACCTCACCCATATTTTCTACATACTAAGTAGTTTAATTTAATTTTAGCTTATATAATATATTTGCAAAACAATTGTTCTATGGAGTTCATTGAGATAAGATTCTAAATGTCATTTTAGATGAACTCAATTAGATTCAGTATGTGTTACAAATTTAGGGTAATTGTTCTAAGTGATTATTTGCACCAAGATGGCTATGTTATAGATTAAGTTATTGATTGGCTCTATGAGCCCTGAACTGTATGAGTTGTGAGGCTAGTGGGTGGTGAGTTCTCTGTGAAACCACTTTGTGGTGAGTTGTGAAGCTGTCTGGCTGAATAGCACTTTTGTGCTGCTGAAATTTGTTTACTTGACTGAAACACGTGTTCGTGCTTGAAAATATTTTATAAAAATGCTCTTGCACGTGAATTCAAAATTTATTACCGCTTGTTGGCTTGTGAGCCACTAACGTGTTACATCATCTTTGCCTTGATGGCTCCGTGATCGAGCCCTTGATTGTATTGGAAGTGAACTTTATTGCATGTTGTTCATGCGATAGCATTATGTGCTTGTGATTCTCGCGATAGTACTTTTGTGCTTGTGTATCTCGCGATAGCCCTTCGGTGCATGTGTTTCTCGCGATAGCACTCTTGTACTTGTGTTTCTCGCGATAGAATATGTATGCTTGTGTCTCTTGTGATTGAACTCTAGTGCTTGTGTATCTCGCGATAGCATTATGTGCTTGTGTATCTCGCGATAGTACTTTGTACTTGTATATCTCGCGATAGCACATATATGCTTTTGTATCTCGCGATAGCGCCTATATGCTTATTGTATTCGCGATAGCATTTATGTGCTTGTGCATCTCGCGATAGTACTTTTGTACTTGTGTTTCTCGCGATAGCACATATATGCTTCTGTATCTCGCGTTTAAATTTTCGTGCTTGCACCAACCATTAGATTTTTAAAATGGGACATCTGCTGTCCGTGTTTTAAAATCATTTTGTAATACCGAAACTATTTTTCCGAATTTGAACTAGTGCTATATTTTGGTGCAATACCGTAAAACTCATAAAATTTTTATAGTTATAGTTGTTATGTAGTTACGATTAAATTACTGTTATTTTGCATCCCATTTTCACGCATGAAAACTGTTTGCACACCAAGTGCCCTGTTGAGGTTTCAAAATTTGTTTCATATTTTCTTAACTACTATGCATCCCCGCCCCTTATCCGCTGAGCTCGTTTAGCTCACCCCACGTTTTCTAAAATTAATTTCAGAGTTAGGGAAGCTGATATGGAACCTCCTGCGCTGAAGTAATACATAATTGGGTTCGTTGTATTTTGAACCGTAGTTGAAATAATTTTAGTTTATATAGTTGGATGTACTAATTATCATTGTATAATTTTTTAAGTTGATACTTCCGCTGTAATAGTTGTAGTAAACTTAGTTTATGTAAACTGGTTGCACTATATTTTGTAGACTTTTCTATGGACTTAGACTTTGTCGTTCTATATTTTCATTATTGTGCATTAAGACAATTGTTCTTTTGGAGCTTAAGTTTGTAATTATTAGAAGTCCTACTCTGACAGTTGGGATTTTGTGAATATTTTGGTGTATTGAAATTGGGGCGTTATAAAATCCCATAAAAATCGTTGGGATTGAATGGTGTACAATTAGTTATACAATGATGTACTGTTAGATATCAAATGGTGTACCATCAGTTATTAAATGATGTACAGTTTAACTATTAAAATGGTGCAAAATTCAGTTATAACGTGATATTAATCAATCCCTTGATTGTAGAGGCGTGATTTATGATATTTTTCTAGTTACTATTATGCCCTTTCCACCTATTAATTAATTGATAAATCAGTTGTTTTTAATAGCAATCTGGACCATTGAATAAAAAGTGTGGATGGATTGGATTAATCCACACTGCCACACGGTAAGCCCCCTGCCACATTTGATCCTAACCCTATATATATATATATACATACATACTTGTACAAGAGTAGAAGAAACAAGTCTTGTCTATTACTTTTGTCTTTTTCCTCTTGTCTTAGTCACTTCAATATACAAACCTTTTCTTTTTTTCTCTTGTCTTTTTCTTCTTGTCATTTTCACTCAAGCATGCAACATCTCCTTAAACCCAAGACAACTTTTAGACTCCCAACACAAGTATGAGCCATCCTACTCCAAAACAATTGATATCCTAAATGAAGAGAGGGGAAGGGAAGGCCACTTAAGGTCTTAAGGGGGGAAGACTTCTTTTTCTCCACTTTAACCATTACTTAGACATTTTTCACCAAATAAAACAACACTCTCTCCCTCACAAATCCTTAAGGGCCAAAAACTGGGAGTATTAGGCTTGAAGGTTGAAACTTTGAAGGCTTTCAAAAGACTAAGGATCAAAGGGGCTGTCCTAATAAATCTTGGGACTTTAAGGAGGTCTTGTAAGGAGAATGAGCTACCTAGACCAATCTCTACCAAGAACACAAGAGGTGGGTGAAACTTTTCTAAAACTCATGACTTTATTTGCATAAAATAGCATGAATTTATGTGTTATATTTTGTTTATATTTTTGGAAAATATTTCAGTTTTTATTCTGGAAATTTTTTTAAAAAAATGTGTATGTGAACTTATGTCAAAAGTGATTTTACTTAGAAAAATAGCTTTTGTATGCTTGTATGCTTTCTTTTGGCAAGAATGTACGTATTTAGTTTTTATGATATATTTGTGAAAATTTTCAGTTTATATTTCTGGAATAATTTAGAAAATTATATATATGTGTATTGGGATTAAGCCAAAAGTGATTTTGTAAAGAAAATAGCTTTTGTATGCTTTTAGGCCTTCTAGTTATTTATATGTGAAGCCCTTGATTTTTATTCGAACATGTACTTATCACGTATCGTCTTTGTACTATTTGACAATTCTACCGCGTCGCTTTGACGGGTAAATATTAATGATAAATATATTTCGTCTTTAATTTCCCTTATTTATTTCTTGTGATCATAATCATTTATTAATTTTATTTCACAATTATGATCACTCGATCGATCATCATTATTAATATTTGTGTACTCATTAGTCACCTTAGAATTTTTGGAGACTATTTATTTTAGAGATTTATACCTTATAGAATTAAGAATTCGATTTAGATTAAATGATCATGAGACTTATAAGTGATCAAGGAGATCACTAATTATTTGAAGATTGATATTATTCATCTTTTATCACCAATTTGGGACAAAAAGAAAATAAAATATGGAATTACCACAAATACCCCTTAAGGGACGGCCATGGTGGGAAATTTTGGTGTAGAAATATCTCCCAACTCTTGTACATGTACACCTTGTGTATTCATCTTGTGTATTTTTACACCATTAATTCAAATCTTATACACAATATCTTATACACCAATTCTTTATTATAAACTTACCCAACATGTTGGAGGCTTCCCAACATTCCATGCCAACATCCTCCTCAATCCCTTCAATTTCATCCTCCCATGCAAGACCACACTTTGACCAATGCATTTGTCCCCATGCTAGAGACAAGTTGGAAGACATAGAATTTGACCAAAAAATTTGTCTCCTCCCCCTCTCCACCTCAATTTTCATCCATAACACCTTGAGGATCAAAAACATTTGATCAAAATATCATTTTTATCCAACACATTCATAATTCAAGCATTTTCTCCAACTTCTCTCTAAAATCTCCAACATCTCTCTAAGTATATCTTCATACACTCCTTCATATCTTGAAGAACACTTCTTCATATCTTCAAATCTTCAAACACCATTCCTTCACATCTTCAAATCTTCAAACACCATATCTTCAAATCTTCAAACACCATTCCTTCACATCTTCAAATCTTCAAACACCATATCTTCAAATCTTCAAACACCATTCCTTCACATCTTCAAACCTTCAAACAACATATCTTCATATCTTCAAATCTTCAAACACAATTCCTTCACATCTTCAAACATCCTTCACAACTTCAAGAACATCTTCTTCATATCATCAAACACTTCTTCTTTCTTCAAACAACTAAACAAAAACAAACATTCTTTCTACTCAAATCATAAAATTCGAACCATCACTACCAAGGTAAGGAAAATATCTTTTTCAATCCATTTTTGATATCACCTAACTCATCTCTTTCACCTTCTAATTTAAGTTTGATTTTTGATTTTGAGGTATACCTAGAAGACCTTTGAAGTTGTTAAGAGACTTGTCATCTTGAAGAAAATTGTGTAGAAGTTGGACTATAAGGTAAGAAATGGAATTTTTGGTACCTTTTCTTCTTCTCTTTTTATTTTCCAAACTTTGACACTCCATTTTCATTTTTGGAGTTTTAGGGGCTGACTTTGGAGGTTAACATTAAGGGTGACCAAAATCTTGCACTTGGAAGCCATTACTAGTCACACTTTATTCACTACACAAGATAAGTGTAGTAATTCCAATTTTCTCACTATCTTCCTCTCCCCTTAAATTTTAACCACATTCTTCTAACTCCTATATTTTTTGATATTCCTTGACTTAGGGATGACCTAAGTCACTCCTTCATCGAGAGAGATTTATTTCATTTTTCCCAACAAACCACACTTTAAGGTGGGTGGAAAAATCCTTTCAACTTCTAGGTGTTTTAATTCATAAAAATGCATGTAGTATTTTTTTATTGAGCATTTGAGATATATATTATGTATTGCATGCTATTTTCTTGTATCAAGTTGGAAAATTTCTCAAGTGTTGCTCAAAATGCGATTTACCGAAAATTAGGACATACATGTACACTTTCTTGTCATATTTGATAAATTCTTGTATGAGATGGATATATATGTTTATGACTCTTGAAATATATGTTTTTATGACATATAACCTGGAAAAGTCGAGCATAATTGATTAAAATTTGATTTTGGACTTAAAATGCAAAAATGGAAAGTTGGTGGACTTAAGTGCAAGAAATAAAACTTAAGGGACCTCTCTGTAAATTTCAATTTTTGGGACTGTACTCAGGTTCAAAAATGATGTTTTGACATTTTAATAAAGTTATAAGAGTTTTTAGATAATTAAAATCAACCTTTAAAAGCCCAAGGACTAGATTGCAAAATTTGAGAAGTTTAAGGGCTATTTTGCAATTTCGAAACTGTACCAGACCCTAAATTTAAAATTTGAAATTTTAACTCTTAAGGGACTGGAAATAACATATTTTAAGTGTATTCCAAAAATCCAAGTGTTTAGAGCTTGGAAAGTAATTTTATAAAACTTGAGGGACCAAATTGTAAAAGATTAAACTTGAGGACCCAAATGAAATTTCCAGGACTTATACAGCCCATGTACCTGGAAATACTAATTTACATATAACATAATTATATTTTGGACCCAAGGTTCAAATTTCATAACAATTGGACCACTAAAAGCCTTAAAGGCAATTATTTCAAAATGGGACAAAAATGAGATTTTCAAAGGTTAAGGGACCTATACTTATGACGTTTTAAAACTGATTTTGTCCCAATATCCCACTAACCTTAGTGACATTTTTCAACTGGAATTACATTAGAAGCCCTTCCGGTTTGTGAGTTCCGATTATTTTAAACTTAGGGCCCGAATTGACAATTTTAACAAATTTGGGGCCAATGTGAGAATTTTATAAAAACTCGACCTCAAAACTTTAAAAAAACCTGAATCTCTGAACAATTTAGAGAATTTAGGAACTGACCTCATAATTTTTCAAGGTCGGGACATTTATTTATTTAACTTTTAACCCCAAAAGTATTGGTTTTGACAAAACGGGGCTAATTGTAAATTTTATTTTTATAAGGACCTAACTCAAATTATTTTATTTTAAAGAAACAGCCCTGGACTCTCTTACTTTAATATTTAATTAAAATATTTTATTTTCTTAAAAATTCCTTGACTTATCGGATCGTCTTGACCGATTAACACTGATCATGGGCGACCCCTCGTCTCGTGATTTCGAATCTATAACGGACTTATGTTCCTCCTAATACTTAAGATATCGAAGACTACTTATCCTCCCGATAATTATTTTCATCCCGATAACTCCACCAACGCCATAACTATCTTGTGCAAATTTTTGAGAACTTTTCATGAACTGCTTTCCGAATCAATAATACTCGACCGCCTGGTTGACTACATAAACTTGTGTTTACTTTCCGCTTGAGTCAACTTGGTGTGTCGAGCTCACAAATCGGAATGGATACGCGGGGATGGAACCAAGGGCAGCTCGGCCGCTATTCCACTCTTCCGCCCCATCGTCCCCTAATCCCGCAACCGAGGGACGGAGTTTGTCCAAGGGAAGCGGGTCGTAGTACTTGAGGTATAATCATGATTATGACAAATCCGAGCCTTGCTAGCTCCACTTTGTGGATTTTGTCTTTGCCTACGGAGCGATAAGGTGACAGTCTTGGACCATCTTGCTCGGGAGTTACAAGGAAGAACGAAGGAATCGCTGTCGATCCACACGATTCGGAGTTAATCGGACCCGTTTGGTTGGCGCTACAAATCCGTGACGCAACCGCTTACTTGTATTGCATAGGTTGGCGCTACAAACCGCACGCAAACCGCTACTTGTCTTGCATAGGATTGGCGTTACAAACCGTACGCAATCCCCCTGTCTGCTTGAACCATAGTGCTGCGTGACCACGAACTATTTTCTTAAACTATATAAGTATGTTACTTAATATATTTATCACGACGCTTGTGGTATGTGTGTGAAATCATGCATCATCTCTCACGCATTTTCATACACTAAATTTTTCGCATTAACTATTTATATCGCCACACTTGCACACGATCACCCCATCCACCGAGATTTGTCTCATTCCCTCCTCGTTTTCTAACCTTTAGATGAAGAGTTATTTGAAGACATCAAACCTACCGCATGATTGAATCCCTATCCATGATGTGGAGCGACATTTCCTTTTACTTTTATTTGTTGTTGGACTCCTTCATTTTATTTTCGTTTTGACTGTAAGTTAATTCGGATAATCTTTTGGGTTGTATTCGGATACCGCTTGGACTTTAAGATTGTAATTTGTACTCGTGATTATTTTAATTCCGCCGCATTAGACTCTATTTCACTTGGAGTTTGGTATCTTTGGTTTAGGCTTGTTGATTTATTTCTGTTTAAGTGATTGATCGTTGTCGCGTCACGTTTGGGGCGTGATGCTTATTGTATGGTATCGAGCTCGGCTGGTAAGATGGAAACTTACACCGGTGACCCGAGATAGGACCTCGGATTGCGTTGGGTAGTACCGCAACTTGACTAATTAAGTGTGAAATTGATTCCAATAATGGCATAGAACCGTATTCGATGTTTATGTTAAGTCGAATTTATACTTGGAGAACCATAGTCGTACTTGATTTGACTTAGTTGACTCTTGACTAACTTTCCTTAGTCATTCTTTTCTTGTTCTTCCTTATCTTTTCCTTACATTCGCCTAATCCGCCTTAGTTTTGTTTGACCAGGATAGGTTCCTCTCGCCTTGGATTGGGTACCACTACTAGGTGACCTAAGTTGAATCTTGGATGAATATTTGAACTCTTTTGGGGTGTTATAGTGTTAAGATATCCAGGATATTCCTCTATTTGGACGTTAGGTGATTTAGAAAATATGTGATTTAGAGATTATAATGCCCGATATGGTGAGACTCAAGAAAATGAGGATATCTCTTGAGAAGTATATGATTTGGATGTGATATATTATGGGATCTAGACACCTAATGATATTACTTTGGGAAAATGATAGTAGGGGAATCACTAAGTATATTGATCAATGATAATACCCTTGTGTTATTCATTCTCAAGTACCTGCACAAGCTTAAGTAAGGGAATTTGACTTGTGGTTTAGGTATCACAGATAAGATACATTAAGGATGTGACTATTATATGATCTCGACTAGATGTTACCACTAAATATCCCCTCCCGAGGATAGACGAATTGTTTGATCAACTTCAAGGAGCGACGGTGTACTCGAAGTTTGATTTGCAACAAGGATATTATCAACTGAAGATCCGTTAAGAAGACGTTTCCAAAATGGCATTTCAAACAAGATATGGACACTACGAGTTTGTTGTGATGCCTTTCGGTCTGACGAACGCACCATCAGCGTTTATGGATCTGATGCATCGAGTTTTTCAACCTTATTTGGATCAATTCGTAATGATATTCATTGATGACATACTCGTATACTCTAAGTCTAGAGAAGAGCATGAACGTCATCTGAAAATTGTTTTGGAGACACTACGGGAGCACAAGTTGTATGCCAAATTCAGCAAGTGCGAATTTTGGCTTAGTGAAGTCGCATTCTTGGGACACATAGTATCCGACACTGGGATCGCCGTAGATCCTTTGAAGATACAGACAGTGGTTGAATGGAAACAACCCGAGTCTGTAACGGAGATCAGAAGTTTCTTAGGACTAGCTGGATATTATCGAAGATTTATCCAGGATTTCTCCAAGATAGCCGGACCACTCACTCGGCTAACCCAGAAGCAAGTCAAGTTTGAGTGGAATGACAAGTGTGAGACTAGTTTCCAAGAACTAAAGAAACGACTTACTACAGCTCCATTCTTAGCCCTTCCAAAGGGAACAGAAAACTTTGTCGTCTACAGTGATGCATCAAAGGAAGGACTAGGAGCAGTGCTCATGCAGGAAGGAAAGGTCATTGCTTATGCATCACGGAAACTCAAGCCTTATGAAGCCAATTACCCAACGCATGACTTGGAATTGGCAGCAATAGTGTTGGCGTTAAAGAAATGGAGGCACTATCTCTACGGAGCAACATTCACGGTTTACACAGATCATAAGAGCCTAAAGTATCTATTCTCTCGGATGGAACTCAATATGAGGCAAACGAAGATGGATGGAGTTAATAGAAGATTATCACTTTGATATTCAATACCATCCCGGGAAAGCTAACGTAGTAGCCGACGCCTTGAGCAAGGAAGGCGAGTTTAGCTAGACTAATGATTCGAGAGTGGAGATCATTAGAAGAATTGAGCACTTGGAATCCGATGAGAACCAAGATCGAATTTCATGTGCTAATATTTCAGCTTAAACCCGATCCTCGAACGAGATCAAAGTAACACGGGGATTGACGTGCAACTTCAAAAACTAAAAGAGAAGATACTCAAAGGATAAAGATCAGAATTTCTCGGTACAGGAAGATGGGATCATCAGATTTTGAAATAGAATTTGTGTACCGAGTGATGAGCAACTTAGGAACAGAATCCTCTCAGAAGCACACCGTTCGAAATACACTATACATCCTGGAGGAAACAAGATGTATAAGGACTTGAAACAGCATTACTGGTGGGTAAACATGAAGAACCGGGTAGCGAGTTCGCTGCGAGATGTTTGACTTGTCAACGAGTAAAAGCTGAACACCAACGACCATCTGGTTTATTACATCCGTTGAGAATTCCCAAGTGGAAATGGGAACAGATAACGATGGACTTCGTGACGGATCTACCAAGGACCAGACGAGGCGATGATGCTATTTGGGTAGTCGTAGACCGACTCACGAAATCGGCACATTTCTTACCCATGAAGAAAACCGACAGCTTGCAGAAACTTGCACAAATTTACATCCGAGAGATCATCCGACTGCATGGAGTGCCAGTCGACATAGTGTCAGACAGAGACCCGAGGGTTGTCTCCAGATTCTGGAAATGCTTACATGAGGAATTGGGTACCTCACTAGGTTTCAAAGACAACAAAGACATCCGCAAACCGATGGCGTCCGGCCCCGAGCGAACAATTCAAACCCTGGAAGACATGTTGCGAGCCTGCACATTGGATTTCCAAGGAAGTTGGGATTCACACTTAACATTGGCCGAGTTCGCCTATAATAACAGTTATCAGGCCACGATTGGGATGGCACCCTACGAAGCCTTGTATGGAAGAAAGTGTAGATCCCCTCTACACTGGGAGATTGATGACCAATGGACTCCGAAGGAGAAACGGAAGTCACCCTCGATTCCAAAGGTCGACTTAGTTCAGGAGGCCATGGAGAAGGTCAAGTTGATCAAGGAACGGATCCGTACAGCTCAGAGCCGCCAAAAGAGTTACGCGGATAAGAGGAGAAAGGACTTGGAATTTGAAGCCGGAGATGAAGTATTTCTCAGACTCTTGCCACGAAAAGGATTGATCAATCCAAGGAAAGGGGGCAAATTGAGTCCGAGATATATTGGACCTTACAAAATTTTGCAGAGGATCGGAAAGTTGGCCTCTGAGACTTGAGTTACTAAGACAAAGATGCGGGAATGCACGATGTATTCCATGTGTCGAGATTGAAAAAGTATCAACCAGATCCCGAGCATATCATCACTCGTGATGCTCCTCCTCTAATGGAGAATTTATCTTACACCGAGGAACCAATCAGAATCATTGACCAGCAGATATGTCAATTGCGTAACAGAGAGATTCCAATGGTTAAAGTTGTATGGCGGAACCACAACCGAGACGAAGACGCAACATGGGAGATGGAAGAAGACATGAGGAATCAATATCCAGAACTATTCTGAAGAGAATTTGGGGACCAAATTCTTTTAAGGAGGGGAGAATGTGAAGCCCTTGATTTTTATTCGAACATGTACTTATCACGATCGTCTTTGTACTATTTGACAATTCTACCGCGTCGCTTTGACGGGTAAATATTAATGATAAATATATTTCGTCTTTAATTTCCCTTATTTATTTCTTGTGATCATAATCATTTATTAATTTTATTTCACAATTATGATCACTCGATCGATCATCATTATTAATATTTGTGTACTCATTAGTCACCTTAGAATTTTTGGAGACTATTTATTTTAGAGATTTATACCTTATAGAATTAAGAATTCGATTTAGATTAAATGATCATGAGACTTATAAGTGATCAAGGAGATCACTAATTATTTGAAGATTGATATTATTCATCTTTTATCACCAATTTGGGACAAAAAGAAAATAAAATATGGAATTACCACAAATACCCCTTAAGGGACGGCCATGGTGGGAAATTTTGGTGTAGAAATATCTCCCAACTCTTGTACATGTACACCTTGTGTATTCATCTTGTGTATTTTTACACCATTAATTCAAATCTTATACACAATATCTTATACACCAATTCTTTATTATAAACTTACCCAACATGTTGGAGGCTTCCCAACATTCCATGCCAACATCCTCCTCAATCCCTTCAATTTCATCCTCCCATGCAAGACCACACTTTGACCAATGCATTTGTCCCCATGCTAGAGACAAGTTGGAAGACATAGAATTTGACCAAAAATTTGTCTCTCCCCTCTCCACCTCAATTTTCATCCATAACACCTTGAGGATCAAAAACATTTGATCAAAATATCATTTTTATCCAACACATTCATAATTCAAGCATTTTCTCCAACTTCTCTCTAAAATCTCCAACATCTCTCTAAGTATATCTTCATACACTCCTTCATATCTTGAAGAACACTTCTTCATATCTTCAAATCTTCAAACACCATTCCTTCACATCTTCAAATCTTCAAACACCATATCTTCAAATCTTCAAACACCATTCCTTCACATCTTCAAATCTTCAAACACCATATCTTCAAATCTTCAAACACCATTCCTTCACATCTTCAAACCTTCAAACAACATATCTTCATATCTTCAAATCTTCAAACACAATTCCTTCACATCTTCAAACATCCTTCACAACTTCAAGAACATCTTCTTCATATCATCAAACACTTCTTCTTTCTTCAAACAACTAAACAAAAACAAACATTCTTTCTACTCAAATCATAAAATTCGAACCATCACTACCAAGGTAAGGAAAATATCTTTTTCAATCCATTTTTGATATCACCTAACTCATCTCTTTCACCTTCTAATTTAAGTTTGATTTTTGATTTTGAGGTATACCTAGAAGACCTTTGAAGTTGTTAAGAGACTTGTCATCTTGAAGAAAATTGTGTAGAAGTTGGACTATAAGGTAAGAAATGGAATTTTTGGTACCTTTTCTTCTTCTCTTTTTATTTTCCAAACTTTGACACTCCATTTTCATTTTTGGAGTTTTAGGGGCTGACTTTGGAGGTTAACATTAAGGGTGACCAAAATCTTGCACTTGGAAGCCATTACTAGTCACACTTTATTCACTACACAAGATAAGTGTAGTAATTCCAATTTTCTCACTATCTTCCTCTCCCCCTTAAATTTTAACCACATTCTTCTAACTCCTATATTTTTTTGATATTCCTTGACTTAGGGGATGACCTAAGTCACTCCTTCATCGAGAGAGATTTATTTCATTTTTCCCAACAAACCACACTTTAAGGTGGGTGGAAAAATCCTTTCAACTTCTAGGTGTTTTAATTCATAAAAATGCATGTAGTATTTTTTTATTGAGCATTTGAGATATATATTATGTATTGCATGCTATTTTCTTGTATCAAGTTGGAAAATTTCTCAAGTGTTGCTCAAAATGCGATTTACCGAAAATTAGGACATACATGTACACTTTCTTGTCATATTTGATAAATTCTTGTATGAGATGGATATATATGTTTATGACTCTTGAAATATATGTTTTTATGACATATAACCTGGAAAAGTCGAGCATAATTGATTAAAATTTGATTTTGGACTTAAAATGCAAAAATGGAAAGTTGGTGGACTTAAGTGCAAGAAATAAAACTTAAGGGACCTCTCTGTAAATTTCAATTTTGGGACTGTACTCAGGTTCAAAAATGATGTTTTGACATTTTAATAAAGTTATAAGAGTTTTTAGATAATTAAAATCAACCTTTAAAAGCCCAAGGACTAGATTGCAAAATTTGAGAAGTTTAAGGGCTATTTTGCAATTTCGAAACTGTACCAGACCCTAAATTTAAAATTTGAAATTTTAACTCTTAAGGGACTGGAAATAACATATTTTAAGTGTATTCCAAAAATCCAAGTGTTTAGAGCTTGGAAAGTAATTTTATAAAACTTGAGGGACCAAATTGTAAAAGATTAAACTTGAGGACCCAAATGAAATTTCCAGGACTTATACAGCCCATGTACCTGGAAATACTAATTTACATATAACATAATTATATTTTGGACCCAAGGTTCAAATTTCATAACAATTGGACCACTAAAAGCCTTAAAGGCAATTATTTCAAAATGGGACAAAAATGAGATTTTCAAAGGTTAAGGGACCTATACTTATGACGTTTTAAAACTGATTTTGTCCCAATATCCCACTAACCTTAGTGACATTTTTCAACTGGAATTACATTAGAAGCCCTTCCGGTTTGTGAGTTCCGATTATTTTAAACTTAGGGCCCGAATTGACAATTTTAACAAATTTGGGGCCAATGTGAGAATTTTATAAAAACTCGACCTCAAAACTTTAAAAAAAAACCTGAATCTCTGAACAATTTAGAGAATTTAGGAACTGACCTCATAATTTTTCAAGGTCGGGACATTTATTTATTTAACTTTTAACCCCAAAAGTATTGGTTTTGACAAAACGGGGCTAATTGTAAATTTTATTTTTATAAGGACCTAACTCAAATTATTTTATTTTAAAGAAACAGCCCTGGACTCTCTTACTTTAATATTTAATTAAAATATTTTATTTTCTTAAAAATTCCTTGACTTATCGGATCGTCTTGACCGATTAATACCTGATCGCGGGGCGACCCCCTCGTCTCGTGATTTCGAATCTATAACGGGACTTATGTTCCTCCTAATACTTAAGATATCGAAGACTACTTATCCTCCCGATAATTATTTTCATCCCGATAACTCCACCAACGCCATAACTATCTTGTGCAAATTTTTGAGAACTTTTCATGAACTAACTTTCCGAATCAATAATACTCATTGCTGGTTGACTACATAAACTTGTGTTTACTTTCTGCTGAGTCAACTTGGTGTGTCGAGCTCACAATCGGAATGGATACGTCGGGATGGAACCGGGCAGCTCGGCTGCTATTCCACTCTTCGGCCCCATCGCCCTAATCCCGCAACCGAGGGACGGAGTTTGTCCAAGGAAGCGGGTCGTAGTACTTGAGGTATAATCATGATTATGACAAATCCGAGCCTTGCTAGCTCCTTTGTGGATTTTGTCTTTGCCTACGGAGCGATAAGGTGACGGTCTTGGACCATCTTGCTCGGGAGTTACAAGGAAGAACGAAGGAATCGCTGTCATCGATCCACACGATTCGGAGTTAATCGACCCGTTTGGTTGGCGCTACAAATCCGCACGCAACCGCTACTTGTATTGCATAGGTTGGCGCTACAAATCCGACGCAACCGCTACTTGTCTTGCATAGGATTGGCGTTACAAATCCGCACGCAATCCCCCCGTCTGCTTGAACCATAGTGCTGCGTGACCACGAACTATTTTCTTAAACTATATAAGTATGTTACTTAATATATTTATCACGACGCTTGTGGACTGTGTGTGAAATCATGCATCATCTCTCACGCATTTTCATACACTAAATTTTTCGCATTAACTATTTATATCGCCACACTTGCACACGATCACCCCATCCACTGAGATTTTGTCTCATTCCCTCCCGTTTTCTAACCTTTAGATGAAGAGTTCAAGACATCAAACCTACCGCATGATTGAATCCCTATCCATGATGTGGAGCGACATTTCCTTTTACTTTTATTTGTTGTTGGACTCCTTCATTTTATTTTCGTTTGGTGTAAGTTAATTCGGATAATCTTTTGGGTTGTATTCGGATACCGCCAGGACTTTAAGATTGTAATTTGTACTCGTGATTATTTTAATTCATTGCATTAGACTCTATTTCACTTGGAGTTTGGTATCTTTGGTTTAGGCATGTTGATTTATTTTGTTTAAGTGATTGATCGTTGTCGCGTCACGTTTGGGGCGTGACATTATATATTCAAAATAATTGGCAATATGAGAAATACATTTTTAATATATTATATTAATATTCTGAACTTTGGATTTGTGAACAAAATCGGGTTTGGGCCACTTTTGCAAATTAGGCAAAATATAGGGCTAAAAATGATAAAATCGAAAACTGTGGAACCCTCTGTTAAATTTCCAAATTTGTGACTGAAATTACTGTAATAATAATAAGAAATAATAATTGGGATCCTCCGGGTTAAACAAATGCGAATACAAGGACTTTTAAACACTAAAATATATTAATTTTCCAAACCTTAGGGGCTAAACTATAAAATTAAAAAAATAAGGGGCATCCACTGTCCCAAAAATAATACAGACTTATTTCAAATAGTATTATGGATCTTTAGTCCAAATTTCACAAAATACGGGCTTGAAACGAGCCCTTAACGGTAAAATCATCATTGGGGCCAAAATGAAACTTTTCAAGAAATTGGTACTTAAACAGGGAATTTATTAATACTGCTTTTATTCGAATTATATACTGTCCTAAAAAAAGTTTTAGACTTAGAATCTCGTTAATATCCTTCCCGGTTTAAGAGACATCTGTTTTCAGGTATTGGGTCAAAAATACTAATTTGGGAAGATTTTGAGACTGACCTGTAATTTTTGAAAATCTGACCCCGAAACCCTGAAAATATGATTTCTCAGAATTTTTAGAAAAATTAGAGACTGACCTTGCCCTTTTCCGAGTCCGGGATCACAACTTATGGAATTTTAAAACCCGACATAAATTTTTCTATTTAATTAAAATATTTTATTTTATAATAAAATTTACCAAGGTCATAGGAAATTATTTTATTTGCTAAATTCAGTTCATTCATGAAACATTAAAATATTTTATTTAATTAAAATTTCTATTTTAAAATTATATTCCGAATTTATTCGGGATTTCATACCGACTATTTGTATCGATAATAAGGCGACTTCCTCGCCCGCATAAGTTGAACCGTATTAAGAACTTCAGCATAATACACTGAATCAATGAATAGAACCGACTATATTATCCCCCCATTATCTATGCCGTGTCAATGACTGACTGACTGAATATCGGACGGGCGAGTCTATGAACGCACCGGTCCTACTGACTGACTGACTGGGTTCGCGTCACACTCTCGTGCGCAACCAATTGATATGATTGACGGATTTGTGGAATGGATAAGTCGCATATGGGATGGGTAGCTTGGCTACATTCTCATGTCGGCCTCCATCGTCCAACTCCCAACCTCGAGCCGGATATGAGAGTCTGGCAAGTGATTGGGTCGTAGGATTTTGGGTATAATCATGATTATGACGTTCTCCGAGTTTAGCTGGCTCCATTGTGGAGACGTCGTGCCAATCGGGATAGTGGCTGACCCTATCGACAGGAGGTATAAGGTGTACTGTTTGGGGAGATGATGTTTGATCAACACTTCTCTGTCGTATAAGGTGGTCTGGGTTGGCGTCACACTTTCATGCGCAACCAATTGATATGAGCTGACGGACTGTCTGGGTTGGCGTCACACTTTCGTGTGCAACCAACTGATATGAATTGACGGACTGATTGGGTTGGCGTCACATTTTCGTGCAACCAACCAACGTCTGACCGTGTGGGATCGATGTTAACAACTAATACTAATAAAATTATTAAGTATATGAGAGTGCCATTGCATGTTTCTTGCGTCAAAACTCATGAAATGATTTTACTGCATAAAATATAAGCCCCACTTACGCACACACTCACCACACCCACTGAGAATTTTTGTCTCACTCCCACCTATTTTTCCAACCAGAGGATGAGGTCCCGCTGGAAGAAAACAACGATGAAGATTATGAGGCTACAGAATAGCTCCCTGTTGTATTGGCAACTGCTAAGATGATTTGAATTTTAATTTATTATATATGGACAAATCCTAAGCAATTTCCTTGTAATAGTCGGGCGTAGGATCCATAGGAAGTGTGATTGTGACATGAATTGTAATTTTGATTTTTCGATTCCACGCAATTGTACGGACTTAGTTTATTTTAATATCTATACATATTTTGGGAATTGCTATTTATGGTTGGATTATTTTGTAAGTAACAAATGGGCCGGCTTGGTAAACCGGCGTAAGTTGGACCGTCCGTGTCACGATTCCCAATTTTGGGGCGTGACAATGTACATCACCATTCGTACTTACTTGGATAAATTAAAAGTTTAACTTTTGAGTTCAGTGTATGTACAAAATAAATTTAATTAATTTTCAAATCAAAACTATAAATATCAGCTTAGAATTTAATTATATACTTCAAGTAATATTACTATTTAGATGTGCTGTATAAAATCAGTTCATGTTCCTTACTACTCCACCTAGGCGCTAACTAGGGCTGTGCACGGGACTTGGAGATCACTAAACCGAACCGATATCCGGACTGAAATATCTCCGAACCGAAAATATACGTTGACTTTTGACTTTCCCCGAACCATACTGTACCGAAAATATTTATGGTACGGTTCTGGAGATTATTCAAATACCCATACCGAGAACTGTACCGAACCGTACCGAACCGAGGACCCAAAGCTAGAGCCGATTTTAAAGATTTTATATAAATATATATATATTATTTCTATGTTGTTTTTATTTTGATATTGAATTCACTACAAACTATTTGAAATTAAATTGAATATAAAGCATATTTCTGAAAAAACTATAATACTATGAATTTTAAAAAACTTTGATATTAATATAATAGAGTAAATCATTTGAAATTAAAATTAGTTAAATGATTAGTAAATGGGGTAAATACCGAGAACCTCCCGAACTATGATGAGTTTTACACTATGCATCCCAAACTTTAAATTGGTACACTTTACCTCCTCAACCTTTTAAAATTTTGCACTTCGCCTAAAATTCCAGATTTACCCCGATAAATATATATGTTAATTTCAGACTCCTATCTAAACTTTGAAATCATTGCAGATTACCTCATACCTTATAAAATTTATTGTATCTTCTATCTTTACTCCAACTGGGTTTTGCGATCCTTAAAATTGGTATCAGAGCCTAGGTTTATTAAGAACTTTTAGTTATATTTATTATATTTATGTAATTAACAATTGGTGAGGAGAATTTATCTGAGAAAATGGATCTGGACAATTGTCCAAGATGTTTATCATACAGGACATATCGTCAAATTTGGACGATGTATGCAAGGACAAGATAGCATATTGGAACCACCAATATGTTGAAAAAGAACGGGCAGGAGCCGATAGGGAAACCCTGAGACACTGCGAAAGACAAGCAACATATTATCTGAGTTTCCTACCGGTAAATCAGATATTATATGTTGATCTGATGAATCATCCGGAAGAAGTCCATGAGAATGCTCATCAAAATCATGATTCCTGATGGAGTACCAACATGGAACGAGATACTTCTGGACACATCTAAGATTTCAAAAGATATTAGGGCAGTCCAGAAGATGGTGCAGAATTATGGCAACCGCCATATTCATTTACCTACATAAATTCATCAGATCCAAAATCAGATGGAGATGATGGTGAAATATCAGAAGGAAACTCTTGAAATCCTTCATGATATTCAGAAACGAGTCAAGAACCTGGAGGACAGACCAAGTTCATCCGGAGGAAAGAAACGTATTGATTTCGGGACAGTACCCTATTTACACCAAAAAGAAAAATCAACCGAAGTAATACGAAAAATGACAGATAATGAAAAGCTTATCGCTATCATCAAAGGAAAATCCGTCATAAATCAAAAGTGATGGAAATGGAAAAAATGAATCTTAAAGATCTACATGACCTTGCGGAATCCTTCGCAGGATTAGGAATTGTAGATTTAAAGATGAACGCAGGATATGGAACAACTTTGGTTACCTATGACCCACAAGGTAGACCAATTCCACCACCGCCACCAGTAAATCCCAACGTCGCAGAAAGTGCGGGTTCAAATCATGGAACCCAGGACGAGAGAATGCATCACGTTGGAGATTTTACCATAGGGAATGAACCACTTTCAGGAACAGGAGCTCGACCAACTCTTGCAGGAACTCGACATCCTTCTAGAAAGCCAAATGTTTATCAAACGCCTTATGGAAGATCACATCTCGACCCAATACATCCATATGGGTTGATGTTAAATCTGGATATCCCAAATTTTAAAAATCGAGAAGTTCTCATTGATGAATGGGCATCAGCTATGAGGATTGCAGCAGATACCCTTGATCGTACGAAAGATTCCTTCATTTTACTCCTTGAAATGAGTCTTGAGGGATTCGTAAGGATTGCATGGGATATGACAGAAGCAAGTATGAAAAGCGCGATCACAGCAGGAGAATCACTAAAAGAAATTGTCGATGATATGGCAAAATTATTCAAAATCCATTTTATCGGCACATGTTACTTTGAGGGATTAGAAGAAGAAAAAAGAAAAAGATATAAACAAGCCCTCTACAGCCTCGAGTTACATGATATTTGTCATATTGACGAATACATCAAGTTGTTCACCTAGTATCAGTGGAAGTCAAAGATTGGAGACAAAGAAGCTTCACAACTATTCTTTGCAAAAATTCCAAGTCCCTGGAGAGAAATGCTTATCAGGGAATACAAGGATGCAACGGATTTAGATACCGCGGCTAGAAGAATGTCTTTCTTGAAGGCCAAGTTATCTGAATGGTGCTACCAAGAAGCACTATACCGGAATTACAAGAGATTACGAGGAATTAATAAATCGGTTCCTCTATGTTGCGTAGCGATGATATCCCGGCCGGTTGTGGGAGGTCAACCAAGGCGGCATAAGAAGAAGAATTAGAGAAGCCATCCATACCGGGAAGCAAAGGCAAAAAGAAGTAGGTCTTCATGGAGACCTAGAAGGTTCTGGTCAAAACAAAAGGCCCGAAGTTACAAATCCGAGCAAAGACTAGCACCAAGCAGGAGTAGAGCCTCATCATCAGGTGCAAATCAGGCAAGTACCAGCAGAACCCCAGGAAGGAGAACTTTCAGGCGAGCTCACACCAGAGCTAATGAAAGTTTTAAAGATTGTAATTGCTGGACATGTGGAGCGAGAGGGCATATCTCAACAGATTTCCCAGAGAATCAGAAACGAGGAATCAGACCGTTCGAAGCAACACCGGAATTTGAAGAAGCTGTCTATTATCAAGATTTGATCCAGGTGTATCAATTTGAGGATCTACCCTCAGATTGAAGCATCTATGAAGAAGAGATCTATTCTAACGATGGAAGTGAATCAAGTTCAGAATTGGAGTGAAGAAGAATTTCTTCAGCAAACGGTTAGGGAGGATATGTCAGGATTTCTCTCTCACACTACGGTTTTTTATGAGAATTATGAAAGAAGATCCAAAGCTTCAGACATATGACGGATTTACAATTGGAGATATGGAGAAGGCCTTGGATAAAATTGGGTTTCATAATAGAAAGCACCAAATTATCCACAGAGTAACTACTGGAGAATTTGCCATCCCAATAGAATTCACTGGTAACCTGATCGAGATGCAGTTGGTCCCTTACAGAGAAATCCAGGAGATCAAAAGCACAGTCAAAAGAGACGTTGCCAACACATTTTCATGGATTCATATTGGAGCCATAAGAGTTATTATTAAGGTAACATTCAAGGAAGGAATATATTCGCCACTAAATTCGGCTATCTTTGACAAACGAATCTCACATCTCAAGGATTCGTGCCTTGGAGCGGTTATAGGAAATTTGTATGCAGGAAAATTGGCATTTAATGTCTATCCTAGAATTGCATACAATTTGGGAGATCGAGATTTCAACAGATTTCTAACCCTTCATCAAGATTTCAAAAGAGCCGATTTGATGAAAGAAGGGAATAGACCTTACTCGATCACATACAAAATTTCCTATGCTCTCTCGAATACACATCATTCGGAGGTATTCTTGAGAAAAGAATTTATTGAAGTCCGAAAAATCTTTGAGGACTTTGCCAGGATAGTTCTACCAGAAATCATTGAGTCTCCAACTATAAAGGAGATTGATATGATAATTCAAGATCGACCAGTATTCAACAAAAGTCGAATTCTCAGAGTTGAGCTACGAAAGATGTCTTTCCAACAAGACAGAATGATAAGCAGTAGCCGTTGGGAGGAAAAGAGACCCAGTATAGTTCAGCGCATCCCAGATGTTTTCAGAACACAAGGAAAGCTGAAATGCCCAGAAGGATGAAGAGAAGTTGAAGTAATATTCGACATCACTCAAAAGGATAATATTTTTCCTTGTGATGTTCTATATTATCTCCAACAACCGATAGTTGGAAGGTATCAAGAAAGCCTGAAGATAGGTTCCAAAACTTGCCATTCCACAAGATGAGGATAAACTGGTTTTATACACAGATGCCAGTGGCTATTGCTGGGCAGCTGTTCTTACAAAAGCTACACCAAATGGTGAAGTGCCATGTAGATATTACAGCGGTCTTTTTACAGACAGTGAAGCGAATCGATGGCATATCAACGAGAAAGAATTCTTTGCAGTCAGAAAGGTTTTCAAAAAATGGCCTCTATTTTTACTGGCTAATAAGTTTACTTTAAAAATTGATAATTCAAGTGTCAAGGCTTTTCTGAAAAACAAAATTGAAACAAAACCAGAAAAGGCTAGATTACTTAGATGGCAAGCTGAATGTCAATATTATGATTATGATATTGTCATTGTAAAATCTCATGAAAATGTTCTTGCGATTTTTGACACGAGATGGAAGGACGCGTTCATTTGGAGGTCCTTAAACGAGTAAGACATCTCGGGAAAACCTGGAGAGTCTAGAACGAGATTTTGGGACGTTATGTCTCAATGCAGAAGTTGTTGAACGACTTCAACAGGCTGACCAAAAATCCGTTTCTAGTCAAATACAAGCATGCCAGTTTGCTCAAGGACAATTGTTCTTAGCGCTACAAGGGCCTCTCCTCTAGGCTGCATCTCCTACGATGCAAAAAGGGTTAGAGAACGGGGCTCTAACCTGGAGGTTATGGATTCAAATACCATAATCACAAGTGTTGCAGGTGATGCATCCCCTGAGGATGTACAAACTGTAATGAATGTTGAAGCTCCAGTGTCACAACCCGAGTCTTCAAGTCAACCCAGCACCTCTAGGGTAAAAGAGGGAGAGTTGAATCTTAGGCCACATACAAGCAAATCTAAGGTCAAACTGACGAGATTAAGATTTCTCCAATGCAGGTATATCAACGACAATGGAAGAAATTGGTTACAAGAAGAGGTATTAACCCAGAAAAAACAATGGTTGATATCTCAAGCAAGTAGAGGTATTAACCCAAAGTTTGGATGAAACCAGGAAGTCATCCAAATGAAGTACAATAATGGTATATGTTTGGAGCATTAGCTTCGATTTATACTGTATCACCCGGATTCCCAGAAATTTCAAAATTACCAAAATGGATTAGGGAAGCAGTTTACGAGACATGGGCCAACAATCCATATTTGGCCAGAGGAGATATTTTAGAACTGTATTTTATCAGTGCAACTCCCGAACCAGAAAAGAAAGGCTTTAATGAAGCTTTTCATTTCATCAAGCTAAGAAGACCGGATGGAAATGCTTTAAAATACATTAAGGCAGCTTCACCGGAAGAAGTACCATTGTTAGTAGGAGCAATTTCTGAAGACGAAGCTTCTACACGACGAGCATGGGGTCTTTGGGTTTGTCTAACGGAAATGGACAAAGTCAAATATCCATTCAAGGTCTTTCAGAATTCAGCAAATGGATCTTTCCTTCTGAATTCAATGACAGGATCAACAACAGGATTTGCAGAGGAACATTTCGAGACAAAGAGAATAATTCTCTGGGAAAACAGGATTCCGGCTAGCAAAGAAACTTTCACGAAATTCTGTAATATGGCGCATGTTGGCCGTTGGATCGATCGGATCTGTCAAGCATGCCCCGAACAGAAAGAGCCCGAGTTTGGGAAAGGATTTTGACCCAAACCCGACCGACAAGACCATAGAGCTGGAAAATATTTCCCGACAAACATCACATGGGCTGAGTCACGTGGAAGAAAGAGAAAAACAGCTGGCGAAGCAATAATTCAGGATATGACATAAGCAGTGACGTCATATATATCACAAGATTTGGAGTCCGCCTCTCAAGTTTGGATTCAAGTCTATAAAAGGCGAGAGTTGAAGGAAGCTGAGGATATCGAACATTTTCCTTAGTTTTCTTATAATAAAGTCTGAGACAAAAATTTGTAATATTTTGAGTGTTTTAGTTTTCATGTTTTTATGTGTTTTCAAGAGCAAGCCTCATCTATGAGAGGCTAAACCGGTATTCTCCTCCCAAAATGAGATTACTAATGTAATAAATATATCTATAAGTTCTTAATAAAAAAGAGGCTTTCTATTTCAACATGTGTTCATAATGTACTATTAATTCATCCCGTTTATGAAATACTTTATACGCCTGGAGTAGGAAACGAACCAAGGCTGTGCTGAGCAGTTGCTGAAGGAGTTGTATAACTTGTAGATTATCTTCCCTATTGGTTGAAGTTGAACAGTGTGAACTGTTTGTCAAACAGTCTAGTGGCGATAATTTTTATTTGGTGGTGTTGCGAGCCATCTCACCCCGTCTTCATTTTGATCAAAGAAGGTATGCATGTTAAGGGATTTATTAATTTACGGAAGCATGTTGGGCACGATATGATCGTAATGGACTATATCCAATCTTAAAATCAAGACCCGTTTGGTTCTTATGCATAGATTATTCCGAGAACAAATTATTTTGGAGTAAAATTTATACTGATCAGATTATATGATAATTTTATAAATTCTGGGGTCAGATGCGGATTTCTGAAACTATTTAAAGTTATTTACAAAACTATAGGGGCAAAATTGTCAATAGATGGTAAAGCGCAAAAATATTCATTGTCCAGGATAGTGAACCAAAACGAAGTCTAGGAGGCAAAGTGTAAAAACAAGCAAAGTTTGGAGGGTAAAAAGTATTTAGCTCTTAGTAAATTGCACTTAAAAGAGAAACATGTAATAGTACCATATTATAACATTATAAAAAAAGATCATATTTTAATTTTTGTACCACATCACATAAATTATAAATATAATTTTATTGATTATGTTAAGTTGTTAAGTAAGAGACATTGAGATTATAAATTTATACAAGTTTTTATTTCATGTTAATTTATAAAAAATATTAGTTAATTATAATTGTTCTATGTCAATAGAAGGACAATTGCCCAAATAATTGACTCTTATTGTATTACAGAGGTTATTAAGTTTTGAATTTTGGATTGTGTTACCTATTATAGTTATAGTTTTTATTTTGAGATTACACTAAAAAGATACTAGAACTCTAGAAGTATATCCGTTTGATGATTTTTATATTGATTTTCTTTTTTTCTTCCAAATATTTTATATTTTATTTGTGGCTAATCTCCGAATCTCCGTTCCGAACCAAACCGTACCGTCCCGTTCCATTAGAACCGAATCTCCGTCCCGAACTTTCGGTACGGAGATTTTTTTCTATGGTTTGGTTCTGGAGATTTATTTTCAGAATCTCCGAACTTTGGGATGGTTCTGAAAATTTCCAAATCTCCGAACCATTCCGTACCGTGCACACCCCTAGCGCTAACACAGTGGGATGATCTCCACATAATCAAAACTAATGGAATCTCCAAATTACTCCCATTTTGGGTTGCACGCAATAATTTTTTTGGGCAGTTTTAAAACTTCCAAAAAAATTAATTTGGACTTCAATCCACAAATTTAATAATAGGATCACATTGAATTTTTCTATTTAAAGTTGAAATTTTTTGGCACCCTTAATTACTGCAGGATCAATTTTATGATTTTGCCTAAATACTAATTTTATTATGGATTTTGAATCTTGAAGTGGTATTTGGTTTGCATGATACAAATACTAAGACAATACAACAAGCAAAAAGGCAACATTACATACCTCAAACGAACTGAGTGGCCCAATGAATTAAAGTCATTTTTCAAATAATATATTGAAACCCAACCTTCAAAGAATCTATATTTCCAATTTCCATCTATAGGAAATACTAGGAACTAAATATGACACAACCACTCAATGTATTGATATCCATTTCGTGAAGAAACCTAATCTCATCATTCTCAAAGTCAAACTCAAATATTGTTTCACAAGTCCTATAAACAAAAGGGAAAAGCACATGTACCCACCTTTCCAGCCCAAATCCCTGAAAATACGCTCCATCTACTGTTCATTTCCAAAAATACCATTTTCCGTTGATTTTTTACAAAAATACGCTTTTTCTCCTTTTTTTGGACAAAAATACGCTCCTGCCAAAATTTCCGGACATTTTTTACGTTGGTTTCTTTGTTGTTTCTTTGATGTTTCTTTGTTGTTTCAAACATGTTTGTTGTTTCGTTGTTGTTTCATACCTGTTTCATTTATATTTCTTATATGTTTCACTTAGCAAACTTTTCATTGAATTTCACAGTTGCGTGGAGAAAATCCCAGTTGTCGTATACCACAATGGACAATGGGGAGAAAATAGAGAGTATAAGAACTTTGAGATAACAGGAATGCTGATTCCAATAGACTGCACATTCAGCACCCTAAAAGAAATCTTGGAACAACAAATTCAATTCAGAAAATTTGAGCTTACTTGTCCATCATTGGCTATGAGAAATGGATACGACTCCACTGTCAGACCAAAAAAAACTTTGTATTGACTACCAACATCGTAGAATTATTGAATACATCAACTATAGCGGGGAAAGACCTACTAGTAACAACTTTGCTAGAGTACGTGAGATCTTTAGTTCAAGATTAGGCATGCAGACATCGAAATGAAGCAAGATCAAAATTTACAAGGATGACAAAAAAAAAGTTGAAGAGTATATGGGGAAAAACAACAATATTTCTCTAAATTTAAAAGTAATTTACTACAAACTTTTATCGCATGATCCCCTGTTTCACAATTGTTTCTTACATGCTTCATTTATGTTTCAGGTGAAGTGATCAAATGATTTTATCTTTAAAATCATAGAGGCTGACAAAACATTTGTTCTGGACCTTGAAAAAAGGGCTTGCACATGCAACAAGTTTCAAATGGATGAAATTCATTCCTCTCATGCTATAGCAATACTAAAAGAATTGAATGAAGATATGTATCAATACTGCTCGGATACTATATGAAGGAAATAATGGAAGCGACTTATCTGGAAACAATATATCCAATCCCACATATTGTAAATCAAAATAGCCGATAACAATCCAGACCCTAGATATTACGTAACAACAATTCTTCTAAAATCATTAGGAAGTGGAGGTAGAATCTCAATGTCGTTGTCATCATCATCACCATTTTGCAGCTTCAACTTAGCATGATTGTGAAACAGATGACTGAGCCTTGCTTGTTCATTCTCTATCTCAAACGCTTCAATGTCCATAGTCTTCCCAACAATAAAGTGTCCGGCATAACAAGCAACAAAAAATCCCACATTCACTACAAAAGAAATAAAAAGAGATACACAGTCAGATAGATAACACAACAAATCAAAAACAATAAAAAAGAATAAATAAATAGAAAATACATAAAAGAACAAAAGAAACATAAAAGAAACAACTTCGAAACAAACGAAAAACTTCAAATCACAAAATAATAAAAGAACACGGAAAAATCATGCATCAAAGAACACAAAATCAACAAATCATTCAAATTTGCATTCAACACAAAAAAAGAAGAAAGCCGAGAATCCAAATCGTGAAGGAAAACATATTCATCTGCCGCGAGACAAGCAAGAGAGAGAAAGAAGGAAAGTAAAGGCGGGTTCGTGAAGCGTAACCCACTCAAGAACCGAGGAGATCGCCCATTTGGCGGCGCCGACACGGTGGTGGTCTACACGACCTCACTCGGCAACATGCGGTGGACGTACAAGGACTAGATTAGTTTTTTTCATTCCAAGTTCCGTTCCAAGCCTGAGTACACACCTCAGCTTTTGAGTTACAAATGAAGAAACAGATAAGGGCAAAACGATACTTCAGTTTAGTTTTTGTGGTGGTCCGAGATTTCGCAGAGAGTAGATTTAAAACATTTTCTAATTCCATACTAATTCCAATAATCAGCCCCATAACCACTCAATGTATAGAAAATTCGATAGAATGGCAAAAACTCAAAATCTAAAATTTTATGATACACAATCCGTAATCGATTCCGAAAGCCATTAGTCATACCAAATTTTAGAACTTTCCACCGATATTCAGTAACACAAAACCCCAATTCCTGGAAGATGGGTAGAAAGGTGAAGAGGTAGGAGCAGGTGGGTATATTTGTCATGTTTATTGACCGGTTGGGCATATTTGCGATGGGGTGATATTTTTGTCATTTTTTCAAAATAAAAGGTATTTTGTGTAATTTTCTCTAAACAAAATTGTATCGTATGATGCTCTTCCACGAAAATATCAAAACCAAGAATGAATCATCGTCTTTCTCACCACTTCGAATAATTGTAGTTATAGAAACTTCATAGAACCACCACCAGTCAACCACATCAAAAATATCTCGGCTCGTTCCGAAAAAAGCTTCAACAAAAGGCAAAGTATCAATTTGGTACTTGACCAACCAGTCACAATAGTCCCTTCTCAATTCGTACACATTAAAATGAATCGAAGGCTCAAAGATGTTTATATAATGCAAAAGATCACAAGACTCCCGAAAATAATAATCACTTTTCCATGAGTCATTCAAAGCAAGAAACATCGGCATTCTCTGAGGCATCTAATTGTCGTCAAGATTTAAATACAAAGAATCTTCATCCATGGCTAATCCAATGGATGGCTCCGTTCCAATACACCCCATCTTGAAAATTGACTGCTTGTGAAGGGATCCCCACATTTTCTCCAAAAACTTATCTTAGATGAGTAAACCTCAAACTAACATTGAAACGAGACAAATCCGAGGATATAAACAACTTTATAATGAGGAGACTTGAAAGAATCAAAAGTCAAGCTTATCTCACGTGCTCTTGACAAAATCTTACCTCGTACATCGTATAATTTCTAAAGTGTTAAAATTTATTGATGGTGGGATTATACGCATAGTATCTCTGATCATGATCATAAGCCTAAAAGCTGTAACAAAGCAACATCCCATTGGAAGATTCCCAAATTCTGATGTCTGAGGGTTCTTCAGTGAACTTTATGTCTGAATGGTGGATTTGTTGATTTGTTGGCAAAGAAGGGAACATAGTCATACATATTGGAACATTTGAAGAAGAGACCAATGGCAGGATTGGGGTTATGATTGTATAAATAATAGAATTCTAAATTAGTGGTAAGAGAATTTTGTTTACTATTGCTCATTTATCCCACATTGGCTCTCAATCAAAAGGGAATCTTAAACTATAAATAGGCACTTAGCATTTGGTATTGAAATGTACCAAAATCTTCTCTTTTACTCTATATTTAAGAAAGTCTTATATTTATAAAATTATAATTTGTGGGTAATTTGCCTAAGTTGTAATTTGTTCGGGAGATCGGTAAATTGGTTGTTGTGGTTGTGGTGCTCGGAGACATATGCAAAGTCAGCCGAACTCCATTATAAATTCTGGTATGTTCTTTCAGTTTTGTCTTTTAGTTTCTGCAATTTATATTCTGGTATTCTTGTTATTTGTAGTTCTTTATAGTATTCAATATTTAGTTGTACGTGGTGTTTATTATGATGCGTACAATACTGTTTAAGTAGGTTATGTCTAGGAGATTGGGTTTTAATTGGAACCATTGTGACCCCTCCAGCCTTTCCTGGGAACTTGTTTTATTCAGTATTATTTGTTGTGTATTATATACTCTCGATACCCCCAACAAGCTAGTGGTATCGGAACTGAAGGTTCGACCTCAGCTTGTCTGCCTTTTTGTTTGTAACATTGAACACAACTATTTGAGTTCACAATGGCTACTGAATCTTCCACGATTGGAGACTCAACCTCCTCATCCATACCAGGAAGGATGGTAATGCCAAATGTTAGAACTTTGGTTGAAATATTTGATGGAATGGGTCATTTCGGCATGTGGTAAGGCGAGGTGTTTGATTATCTATCTTAGCAAGGTTTAGACATTGCCATTGAAGAAAAAAGGCAGATGATGTTGATGAAAAGCAATGGAATACCATTAACCGTTTGGCATGTGGAACAATCCGACCGTGCTTGTCGAAAAAAAGCAAAAATATGCATTTAAAAATGAGCTCACAATTTGTGGATGGCTTTGGAGGACAAATTTCTTAAGAATAGTGGATAAAATAAACTCCCATGAAGAAAAGATTGCTCCGATTTGAGTGCTGCTCAGGTACAACTATGAATGACCATATCATTGCATTTAATCAATTTGTTGCAGATTTGTTTAATTTGGATGTAACCTTTAGTGATGAGGATTCGGCTTTGATATCTGTTATCATCTCTTCCTGATGACTTTGAACATTTACAAACTACTTTACTTCATGGGAAAGATAATATATCTATTGTTGTAGTTTGTGTTTTGAGATAATTATTTTTAACAACCCCATCTTTACCCCTTTTTACACTTCACAACCTATACTTTGATTCGTAACACTTTGCACCCTGAACTATGAAAATAATTACACTTTGCACACTATGGACAATTTTACCCCTAGGATTTTATTCTTTAATATCAATAGTTCTAGTTATTCCTCTAAACTCCAATTTGTGGCAAATTACTACATAATAATAAATTTATTGCATTATTCAATAAACATACAAAAATTTACTCCATAATCAATTTGTTTTTCGGATTTTTTGAGAAATAAGATCCCTTATTTTCTGTAACTTGTTTTGTTCGTGGCATTTGTAATACCCGAGCCTTTCATTACTCACTAGGCCAATATAATTCATGCATTACATGCAGGTTATGTGTTATTTACATAATCTTATTATTTTATTCGACATGGCTAGTTCTTTAATTTTGGAACTCATATATGGTGTTAGTTCTCGGATTACTAATTTAAGTAGTTTTAAAAAAAAGGTGTGGGGGTAATTAGTGGTCGGACTATTAGATGCTAGCTATTAAGTTACATGTGGTAGATATTCAAAGAATTACAAGATTACACGTGGTAAATTAGGGGTGAAAGGTGGCATCAACATGTACATCTGAGAGTATAAGATGTGAATAAATTAAGTATACGGATTAATAGAACGCTCGAAGACTAGACGGATATTAGTTGAGGGATGAAATATTTGTGAGAATAATAATAATAATAATAATAATACAATTACCCATATATAAGAACTCGTATGTAAGAAAATTACATTGGTAATGATTATTAGTGGTATTAATATATATATATATATATATATATATATATATATATATATATATATAAACACACGTATATATATTAGATTAAGTGGCTAATTGGAATAGGTAACTTTTATATATATATATGCATATATGTATGCATGTAATATATATATATATATATATTGTAATATTATATATAAGTCATTAACCCACCAGTACAACTAAACTTATTATATTACACCTAATTTTTTTTTTTTTTAGAATTATATTACACCTAATTTGCACACATATGTTTTTGCCTGCCACCGCCTTAAGAAAAGTGAAGATTAGTATCAACTATCAATAGACAATTTATTTTATTTTCACACGCGTACACACACCACATAGACTGGATAACCTACAAAGATGAAAGAAGTGTCGGGAGAAAGGGGATGAGCAACTGAACATGCATAGAACAATTATTGGTAAGTAACTAAATTTTAATCTTTCTCTCTTTTGGTCTAATTAGTGAGACTAAGGTGGATAATCCAATTTATTTCTGTAAGTTGATCATGTGAGATACTTGAATCAAAATCTATTTTATAAATAAATTAATATTTACATGATACTTGATATCTATTCGAACAGAAGCGTGTATATATACATACATACATATAAAGTTTCTTTTAGGGACAATATTTACATTTATGAATAAGGCTCAAGTTGATTTCATTTATATCGGTAAAATTTCAATTACTCAACCTCTTTGAGTGATATGGAAGAGTTTTATTAACCTTAAACAATATAATTTACAGATCGATAATTTATACAGTTAAGGCTATGATATAAACTATAAAGTCCTCTATAATTATATATATATACACACATACACACACCATAAGAGAATTTAACACCTTATGTTTTTACAGGTTTCTTTTACGTATAAGATTAAATGGAAAGATAATTGTCTAGCTTTTAATAAAATATCAAGGGTGACAGGTAAGTAAAAATCCATCTGCAACTGTAATGCATGGACATACTATTGTTTAAATTAATTGTATTATATGTGATTGTGGTACCTTCCTGAATATATGTGGATATTATGTGATGCATGTTGGCTGGCATGATGATTTAATATGGTGTTTGGTGCAACATTGAACATGTCACTCACAACATTTGCATGTGCATGCATATTACAAGAGGATGTTTGCATGCACGAAAATATTTTCTGGAAGAAAATAGATATTTCTTGACCAACGTTAGTGCACACTTCCAGCACAAGGCGTGCTTATGATATATATTTAGGTATAGCAAGTGGGATACTTCCTGGTGAACACAGAGCTAGATGGGAGATGGGCTATCGGTGGGTCACATGAGGATGGTCCATTTGTGAGTACCTATGTATGGTCTGGCGGGGTGGGACACTTCTTGGCGGACACAAGAGACGCAAGTAGGGGACCCTTGGCTGGGCCGCGAGAGGATGGTCCATGCGTAGATCCATACTGATATTATTGACCATTTGAATATTGCTGTGTGCAGAGCTCTTTTCCGGTGCATAGTAGTTGGGTCAGGGGCCCAAATGAAAGAAAATAATTTTGAATAAAGTATTTTGATTCATGGATTTTACATGTTAGCATGACATGTTGGAAAAGCATCATTATTCTTTGGACATGCATGATTTTTACTTGCTGAGCTTTAGCTCATGTAGTTCATGTATTGCAGGTGAGCATAGGAATGCCTGAGCTTTTGGCTTACTGTGCAGTGCTGGAGTTCCTTCAGGTTTTGCAGATCATGGATATAGATGACGACCTGTTGGGCTATGTTGATGGGTCACTTTCTCTTTTTGGTCCTGTATTATATATTTTGATTTAGGGTTGTACCCTCTTTTGGAAACTCTTATGTCAATATGTACATGTAAATAGCTGGGTGATGTGGATTATGTGTCTGGTCAGATGGATGTTTGTTGTGTTTAATAACAGGATTTGTTACCTCTTTGCTTGTGGATATGAGTTGTCATTTTCTTACAAGTAAAGTGATCTTGCTTATTTGTTGTTAAAATGTCACAGGAGAAAAAAAAAATGTACAGGTATTTAGGGTTTACATTGTCAAATTTCACTTTTTATATTGCTTAGAAATGTAGTAGTAGGGGCGGGCGCCACAGAGTGGTATCAGAGCCCGGCTACAGGTTCTGTAGACTATCCATGTACATGAACTCAAAACTTGTGGAGCGCGACAATGCCAGTAAGTTTTTACTTTATTGTCTGATGCATTTTATGTTTCATGAAATTATATTGGCAATGTGTTATTAGGTTATCCTAAGACAGTGTTTCAGTCATGGTGAGAACTAGAGGTGAGAGTAGTGGTGGGGATAGAAATCAAGGAAGGGAGACACCTATACCAATGGGTGATCGAGATAATGTTATAAATTGACTTACGGAGCTCATCCATCGACAATCTGAACAAATTCAACAACTTATCCATCAGAGAGATATAGCTGGAGAACAAAGAGTAGAAATGAATCAACTACACCAAAGGGCGGATCAAATCGACATAGTGGGGGAAAGATTCCGAAAGCTAAATCCACCAATCTTTGAAGATGCAGTAGATCCCACAGCTGCAGAAGACTGGCTGAGGACTTTAGATAACATGTTTCAATACAGTAGGATTCCAGAAGAAGAAAAAGTAATGTGTGGTTCGTTTATGCTTCGTGGAAGTGCGGGACATTGGTGGGATACGATGAGGAGCATAGAAAACGTTATGACAATGACCTGGGAAAGATTTAAAGAACTATTCAGAAACAAGTACTTCACGGCTCCTGTTCGTGTAATGAAGATCAACGAGTTCATACAACTACGCCAAAGAACTATGACTGTCGTGGACTATATCCACAAATTTGAAGAATTGTCCAGGTTTGACACTCATATGGTTAGCACTGACGCACTAAAAGTAGAAAGATTCCTTGAAGGCCTGAGACCAGAACTATATAGAGACATCATCATGGCAGGAATTCAAGGAGTAACGTATTCACAGCTTGCTGAGAGAGCACTGGTGGCAGAACAAGCTGAATTAAGGATTTTTCGTGCCCAGGAGGCTAGACGTCAATTCAAACAGGGACAGGGACAAAGATGGGTTGGAGGCCCAAAGAAGAGAGTTTTCCAAGTTCAGCAGCAACAGAGACCTAACTTTCAACCATGCCAAGGACAACAACAATGGGAACAAAATAAGCGTCAAAGAGCTGATCAGGGCAAGGCACCTATAACACTACCTTTTTGCCCTCGGTGCAAGACTCAACATACTGGAAGCTGCATGGTAGATAACATGAGATGTTTTACGTGTGGGATGCCAGGACATTTTGCTAATGCGTGCCCAAATAGGTTGAACCCTACAGGACAAAAGAATGTGCCAGCCAGAGCATTTACTATCACAAGAGCAGACGCAGAGGCGAACCCATCCGTGGTTACAGGTAAACTTCTTATCTTTGACACCACAATATTCGTACTATTTGATTCGGGAGCACCACATTCATTTGCATCCACTGAGTATGTGAGGAGACTGGGTAGGACACCTGATGTAGCTGAAGTGGGTTACAATGTAACAATTCCCTCGGGAGATTCTAAACAAACAAATCAAATTTTGAAAGCTTGTGCTATTTCAATCGAAAATAGAGAACTTTATGCCGATCTAATTGTGTTAGCAATGAACGACTATGATATCATATTGGGTATGGATTGGTTGTCAAAGTATGGTACTACAATTGATTGTCAGAAAAAGACAGTGACATTTCGACCCCAAGAGGAAAATCCATTCACCTTCGTTGGAATCTCGACACGTTTTAGATTTCCAATAATATCAACACTAAAAGCACAACGTTTACTGGATGCTGGCTGTGAGGGATACCTGATAAGTGTCATGAGCATCGACGAACAACACCAATCAACCCTTGATGAAGTTCCAATAGTGAGAGAGTATCTGATGTATTCCCGGATGATCTTCCTGGATTACCACCTGACCGCGAGTTCGAGTTTGTTATTGATTTACTTCCAGGAACGTCTCCAATCTCTAAAGCCCCATATCGCATGGCTCCATTGGAACTGAAAGAACTAAAGACACAATTGCAGGAGTTACTAGATAAAAGCTTCATTAGACCTAGCTTCTCGCCATGGGGTGCGCCAGTCCTATTCATGCGAAAGAAGGATGGTACGATGAGATTGTGTATTGACTACCGAGAATTGAACAAAGTCACAATTAAGAATAAATACCCGCTACCTCGAATCGATGATTTGTTCGATCAACTTCAAGGTGCAACAGTATTTTCGAAGATCGACTTGCGATCCGGGTACCATCAATTGAAAATAAAAGAAGATGATATACCCAAGACAGCTTTCAGCACGAGGTATGGACACTATGAATTTTTGGTGATGCCATTTGAGTTAACGAACGCCCCGTCTGCTTTCATGGACATGATGAATTGGGTATTTAGAAACTTTCTAGATAAATTCGTTATTGTTTTCATCGATGATATCTTGGTCTACTCAAGAACAAAAGAGGAGCATGCTAAACACTTGAGAAGTGTGCTAGACATTCTAAAAGCGAAACAGTTATATGCTAAATTTAAGAAATGCGAATTCTGGTTAGATCGAGTAGTATTCTTGGGACATGTTGTGTCCGGAGCAGGAATCTCGGTTGATCCAAGTAAAGTAGAAGCCATCAACAATTGGCCACAACCTACAAATCCTTGTAAGACGTAGTTTTCTGGGTTTAGCTGGCTATTATCGTCGGTTTGTGGAAGGATTCTCCAAGATTGCTTCACCTCTAACACAATTGACCAGAAAGACTGTCTCATTCAAATGGACGGAAGCATGCGAACAAAGCTTTCAAGAACTGAAAAAGAGATTGGCTTCAACACCTATTATATCAATTCCATCAGGTACTGGTGGTTTTGTAGTTTGATGACGCGTCGAAGAATGGCCTAGGATGCGTATTGATGCAAAATGGTAAGGTGATTGCGTATGCGTCTAGACAATTGAAGGACTATGAAAAGAACTACCCAACGCATGATTTAGAGCTTGCTGCAGTGGTATTTGCGCTTAAAATATGGAGGCATTACCTATACGGGGAACGATGTGAGACCTACACAGATCACAAGAGTTTAAAGTACTTCTTCACGCAAAAAGAACTAAATATGCGACAACGTCGATAGTTGGAATTAGTGAAGGATTATGATTGTGTGATCATCTATCATCCTAGTAAAGCCAATGTATTAGCAGATGCGTTGAGCCGGAAATCAACCCAAAGCAACACAATTGCTATACAAATTCAGAAACCAGAGTTAATGGATCTCCAGAAAATGAACGTTGAGATTGTATCATTGGGGTCCATTGAAGCTAGATTGGCCGCGTTAACATTACGACCGACGTTAATAGATAGAATCTAACAGGAACAACAAGGTGATAATTACTATGCTAAAGTGAAGAATGATATTGCCTTGGGAGCGTCTTTTGACTTCAAAATATCTGAGGATGGAGTACTTCAATTTAAAGAACGGTTATACGTGCCCAACGAGGAAAATCTTCGAGAGGATGTTCTAGCAGAAGCGCATTCAACGCCATATTCTGTACATCCAAGAGTTACTAAAATGTACAGAGATTTGAAGATGCATTACTGGTGGCCAGGCATGAAAGGTGCTATCGCCCAATACGTGGAACAATGTTTAACTTGTCGACAAATAAAAGCGGAACACAAAAGGCCAGCTGGAACGTTGCAACCTCTGCCTATTCTGGAATGGAAGTGGGAAAGGATCACCATGGATTTTGTGACAGGTTTGCCTAAAATAGTCAAGGGACACAATGCTATTTGGGTAATCATAGATAGATTAACAAAATCTGCTCATTTTATTCCTATTTGTTCTACCTATTCCATGGACCGATACGCACAACTTTACATACAGGAAGTGGTTAGACTTCATGGTGTGCCACTATCCATTGTTTCCGATAGAGACTCTAGATTCTTATCTAATTTCTGGAGGAGTCTATAGAAAGCACTAGGGACACGATTATCGCTTAGTACTGCTTATCACCCTCAAACCGACGGACAATCAGAGCGAACGATACAAACTCTAGAAGATATGCTTAGAGCTTGTGTTCTAGATTTTCGAGGACAATGGAGTAAATATCTACCTTTGATAGAATTCTCCTATAACAATAGCTATCAAGCCACAATCGGGATGGCTCCCTATGAAGCATTGTACGGTAGAAAGTGTAGATTGCCGGTTCACTAGGACGAGGTTGGCGAAAAAAAGCTGTTAGGCCCAAACATGGTTCGAGAAATGACAGAGGCTGTGACACAAATTCGACAGAGGATGGGAATTTCTCAGAGCCGACAGAAAAATTACTCAGATCAAAGAAGAAGAATGTTAGAATTTTCAGTAGAGGATCAAGTTGTAGGTCCCAAGGGGTGTAAGTGTAAGGTTTAGAATGGGGGGTTGAATAAACCTTACCAAATTTTCGATTTAGTCCTTTTAAATCTCTGAGTTAATTCTACACATTTGTGTCCTTGATGGACGATCGAATTAGTCACTCAAGAGAGTTAATCTTTCAAATGCACTCAAATTTGTTTGTTGATGGAGTAACTCATTTGTTGGCTACAATTTAACTCAAATTTGTGATTTTATTTTCATTGGAAGACTTAACACCCTTAAGTTTGATTAAACAAAATATTAGAGCTTGATTTAGTACTTGTAAATTATCAAATGGATAGCAAATTTGTCGTGCAGATATAAGCAATTAAAAGTGCAGAATTTAAATCTTTGAAATGTAAATGACACAAGAAAGTTTTTATAGAGGTTCGAAGATGGGGTAATTCTTCTACTCCTCTCTTCTCCAACTCCCGGAGGAATCCACTAAGTAATGATCAGTTTACAAAGTGGTAGCAGTCCGGATACAAGTCTTGATTACAACAGCCGACTTGATCCTTTGGGACTCGATCCGAGACGCCTTGATCACTCGGTGGCTTCTCGTTCGACTCGGCTTCTTCACAGGGCAAATGCTTTGCTACTACAGCTCACTTTCTCAAGCTCTTTGGATTTGATCACGAAGCCCTCCAAATGCTTAAGACTTAGTTCAACTTTGAACTTTTCTACAATCCTTCCGGAAAGTAGACCCCTTGTTTTCAAAGGTTTCCTCTTCAATCGGTTGAAGCTCTCTTTCCTTCACGGGTAAGTGTTGGATTGATGTACTTCGGAATGTAGGCTTGAGGATTGAGATTGTTTAGTTTTTCTAATGTGCTTGTATATCTCACGTATGTGTCATTCATGCTTCTTTTTCTCAAACTAACTCCTCGCCTTTTATAGTGAACTTTCAAAAATTTGCCCGTTGAAGAGATAGGCTTATTTTTGAAAGTCACTTTGCGTCGTTGGCTTGCGTTCTTGGAATTGCCGTTTCCTCGTATGAATTATTCTTTTCACCTTTTGAGTTCGACACACGTGTCGTGCTTCCCATTCGTTCATTCCTTTTGCACGCTCGGGACGAGCACTCCAAGAAAGGTTGTATGGAGATATTACTTGTTTAAGTAAATCTCTTGATTTTGCAAGGCAACGGTTCTTTTGATTATCTTGACTTGACCGCATTTCCTTGCTTTTCCCAGGTGACTTAGAGTCCTTCCAATCATTGGATGACTCTTCTTGTCACTTCAACTTGAGACTTGGATTTTCTTGAGTTGACTTGATCGATGCTCCACTCAGTGCATCTCACCGCTTCTTGAGAGTGTTCCGTCTACTCTTCTTTGCCATACTGTTGTCTCACAAGAGAGTCTTCCTTCCGATCTTGATTGTCTTCTTGCATGTTAGGCGTAGGCTGTGTCTTGACTCACTTGGCCACTCTATTCATTACAATGCATTTTACAACAAGAATGGGGGTGCCAACTTTCTATTCTAAGTTTTACATGGCATTCATCAAAATCTAAACAATAAAATTCCTAACAATTTCCCCTTTTTGATGATGCCAAAACTTAGATCATACAAATATGTAAATAACAAAGATACATACTGATGACGAGTGTATTGACATAGAATGTATGCGCAGTTAATCAATCTTTTTATTGATCATATCATTCTTGTACTTAACACAATTACAAGGTGTATCGAGTATATAACTGTCTTCAAAAAAATTTATAACTCTATTACGAGAAGACTTACATTGTATGTATTTACATAATAAAATACATGAAGGGTTGGACAAAGAACACTTCATCTCCTTCATTCATCTCCTTCTTTCATCTTGATTAGCATCTTCTTCTCTTCTTTCTCTTTTTCTCGTCGTCAATTTGCCTTCTTTTTCTTCTCATATGCCTTCCGGCAGCTTCATCTTTCCTTAGTCTTTCCTGTCTCTCCCGCCATAGCTGAGTTTGTCTTTTGTTTTTTCTTCTATTCTCTTTGCATACTCGGCGTTAGTTTTAGCCACTCGCAAATTTGCCACTTGGTCAAGTTTCCTAAATTTGATAGATCCCTCCTTTCTTTCCAGGATCTACGATTCGATATTCTTGGGCAGAGGCCAGGTCCAAGCTTCTTCCTCCATCGCCGCTTCTTCCTCTACCGGGCGTATCTTTGTCTTCTTCCTTAAACGGTGATTGACTAGCGAGTGACCCGTGAGCAGAGGATAGGAAGTCTCATTGTCTGTCACCTTCTTCACACAATGTGAGACCCTTTTCCCAAGATAAGTCCCAAGCTTGAGCCATGGACATATTTGCAAAATATCCTTGATTCGAGCGTTTTGAATTCGTCAACCGATCTTGGTTCTGCCCCGACATCCGAAATGGCATACGTGTCTCTGTCAATCGGAATGCCTCCATGTTCTTTCAAGATGTTCATCACCCCTGGCATCCATTCTTCCTTCCACTTCCTTCATCCCTCGCTTCAATTTCTTTTCTCTTCTCACCATAGATACAGAGTCTTGAGTGGCGAGTCACGGGAGTTTTCGCTTATAATGTCACCGTGTGACAGGACCCCGTTGGGGGTTTGTGCAATCATCAAGGTCATATCTTTTGATCCTTCCCCCTCAAAGAGATTTTCCTTTCTTGATTTCAAATTTTCCTCACGGTGATTTTCCCTTCTTAGTGCTCCTTTCTTTTCACTTTAGATTTTCTTTGCTTTAAGGTATTCCTCTTCCCCTTTTTGGCATCATCAAAGGATAGAGGAACCCAGGAACATCTTTGGCAAGCATGAAGTCGAGTCTTCTTGTTGGTTGAATTCTGCTTCAAGTCTGCTGCGTTGTATGCGGCAAAGACGAATTGACACCGAGTAGCGTTGGATTCTCACGAAATCGCTCCGTCTCGGCCATGAGAAGGCTGAATTTTCTCGTCATGTGTTCTTCCAAACGCCGTATATCATTTGCATTCGCTCACGCAGCTGCCTTTGATCTCGGCAGTGTGAGCTTCATGCATATGCTCAATGTGTTCCTCAAACCTTTTGCATCAACATTCTCGCCTCTCCACACCAGCCTTGTTGAACAAGGTTCAAGTATCTCATTGTTCCACACGCATGGATTTCTTTGCTTGCCACCATTCCCTTTATCCTCGACCGTGATGCCTCTCAAGTCACCGTAAGGTTGGCATCTCTGTTGTCCAGCGCATATCCAAAGAGGCCCGATGCCTCTCCATCTTTTCAACTTCAAAGCAAAGAGTGCCTTGAACACTTCTCGAACTTTTTGATTCTTCATTGCGGTGATGGCCATACAACGTCGAAATCAAAATCTACCTGGAACAATGGTGCCCGAGTGAAAAATAGGAGGTGGTCTGTGATATCGTACTTGCTCATTTTCGACTCTTCGTGGAGTTCTCGTATCTCCAAAGTGAGAAAGGAAAGATTCTACAAAAGATTCATCACCGCCGATCGGGATCCTTCAATGATGAGCGGTGCGCGTGGAGTTCTTTTGGGAATCGATCGGTGTAGCTTGAGGAGCCGGAGCGGTGGTTCTTTGGTTAACCGGGTTTGGTTGTGAAATAGACTCGGCTTTGCCGAGCCTCGGCATTTGTCTTAAGCCTTCGTTGGTCTCGGTGATTTTTCCTTTTCATAGACTTGTCCTCGGCCTTATCAAGCGTCATCGGACGATGATGAGATTTCTAGAGGTGGCTCATCATCAAAATTAAAAGTTTGACGAGTAGTAGTCTTGGGATCGACTTACTCGTGCTTGGAACACCCTTGTTGAGTCTTTTGGATTTGTCATGGGGGTTGACTCGACTTCTTCTTCGTCTTCCGATCCCGAGGAAAAGTGACATCGGGTTGTCCTGGGAATCATGAAGTGCGCCGATCTCCTTCTCGATGGGTCGATGATTGCAGGAGGGATGTTCTGCAGACTTGACCTCTTTACCCCGGGAAGTCTCAACCTCCCGTGGCCTTCATTTCCTCCGGCAGTCTCTCTCGCTGCGAGGCCTTGGTCCTCCTTTTTCGATGTCACTGTCTTAGGGTCTTCTACGATGGCATCCATTGGAGTCTCAACCCCATGGATTGCACTTTCATCGCCAGTGTTAACTCCTGTACATTGTTCCTTCGTGCCTCGATCGCATCGCAGCCGTCATTAGCCTTCGAGCGGTTGGCACCTCACCGAGACAGTCTCAAATGCCCGAGCTTCGTTGATGGCAACTTCTTTCTTCTTGTGATTGTAATTTCTCTTCTTCGCCTCCTTGCTTCTTTGTGGAGTCATCTCGCAGATCCTCCGACCTTTGCAGGTGGAGGAGTTTCCCCTGGGCCGCACCACCGAGTGACTTGGAGTGGGGTCACTCGTCTCGGACTCCTTTGTTGCAATTGATGGTTGGCCGTTGGGCGGTGGTAGCACACCTTCAATAGGGGTTGGCTCGACCGGGGTCCCCACTAGCCCGTTTCATCGCGATTCCTTTATTGCCTTCTTCAGAGTGAGTGAGGGAAGTGGTAGCAAAGAACATCGTGGCTATTTTTCAACCACTCCCATTGGATCGATTTCGGTGTGTTCGAGGACTCTCCTGGTCCCTCCATCGATCTTTGCTCGTGAAGGATTCTTGATTCATGCAATGCTTCTTTGCATTTGTAACTCTTCTTACGTAAGGGCAAAGCAGATTCTGCAGTTCCTCGTCACTTTCGGAGAAGACATCAAGAAGAGGATGGAAGTGTTCGCGGGTGGAGATAGGCGATGCTTGCCTTTTCACGCTTTCGGCTTCTTCTTCCGACTTGCTTTGCTCTCTCCCCTGTCCTTGTAGATTTGCGGGATGTCTAAGCAGCTTGTCCTCATCAAGTCTTTGGGAGCACAAGAGTTAGTCCAAGGAAATTTAGCATTCCTCTTCTTCTTCTATGAACTCGGGCCGTTGGAACGTTCCGTTCGACTTGCTCAACTTCCATTTTCTCCACTCACGTTGACGATTTTGGATGTCTGGGTAAGGTGGAGATAGGATCATTACATCACTATCCGCTGGCTGGTTCTTCTTGTGTTTCATTTGTGTGAGCTACTGTTGTGTCTTGAGTTGCCTCTGTTGATCGCCTTCCAGACTTGGTCGTTTCATCAACTACATCCGGAGACTCTACTTCTCTAGTAGTCTCCAGGTATTTGTGCTAGCCGAGTAATCGACTCATTTGGTTTTCCTGTTCGGACCGCTTGACGAAGTCTTCTTCGTCTCCTGGTTTGTACTGTGGAATTTACTGGTTCGAGGCGGTGTCCTCTCGAGTCTTGGGCGGCGGGGCGTCTTTGGTGTTTGTTCGAGGAGCCGCCGTCTGGGCTTGTCGATTCTCCTCCTTTTGACGATCGGAGAAGGTATTTGTGAGTCCTTCTCGACCTCCGCCGCAGGGGCAAAGTGACACTCTTTGGGGCGGGAGCATGTTTGGTTTTCTTTCTTTCGCAGGGGCATCTTCTTGTACCGCAGGGCGCTTTCTTCTTGGTGGAGAGGAAGCAACTGTTTTGTATCTTCGGGTCACCGATTCCCCCTCATTTTGGTGTCGCCTCTCTTGGCATAAGCTCGCTTCCGAGCACCAGAGAGGTTAGCTCGAACATCCTCTTGTTAACATGGAAGGCCTTCCCATGTCTAAGAGGTACTCCTTTCACCTCCGATGGAGAGCGCCAATCACTAGGCCATATCCTAGGGATCCTCCAAATGTGCCATCTTCTTTGAAGGACTTGTTCCCACGTTCGGGCAGAATTTGTAGATAAACTCGGATTTATCTTCTTTTCTTCGATGATTGCAGCCATCACAATCGGCTTTGCCTTTGATAGTTGGTCAAAGTCGCCAAATTTGATGTCGATACATTTGGCAACTATGTCCAACAATTTGTGATAATCCTCCTTCAGCTTCTCTTGTTTTTGTGTATATAATTTTATTAGCAAGGTCGGACTTGGCTATTTCTTTCCATGCGTCCCAAGTTTACATCAGCTTCCTTAATTTGATTGCTCCTTCGTAGGTAGTGAGCAATATTCACCAAATCCTTGGCGTAATAGTCACCGCTTCCCGTGAGCAGATGACTTGATTTCCTTCGTCGTGAATCTCAAAGATTCACGAGAATTGTGCGACCTCCTCCACATAGGTCATAGGATATTCCAGCGTTAGAAACGGTTTTAGTCCGGACGTTTCCAACTTTTCCGCGATTTTCTTCACCAGGGTGTCGTCGGACCGCTTCACCATTCCGTCGAAATCCACCGTCGAATAGGGTGTGGATTTGCTTTCCTAGCTTGGTAAAGTCATAAGTTGGTGCCATTTCTCAGAATTATATCAAGAAAAGTCTCTTAAATTGATTTGAATGTTAATAGGGTTTCGAGAGTAGTTTGCCTTTGCTTTTGAGAGAAAAAGATGAACAGGTTTTAGAAGTGTGAGAGAGAAACGGATGAAAATGGTTTAAATATGGTTTATGAAAGGGCGTGCAGACGGTTTTTGAATTGTGATCGAAATCAACGGCTTGGATTTCGTGACGCCTATTGAGCATTTCACGCCTCGTATTTAATGCGCAAAGATTTATATCCAATCATAAGCTTAGTGTGCGGCTTTTTTATGTCCGTACACATCATCATTATCCGACGTGTTTCTTAAAACATTCCCGCTAAGTTAAAACGATGCGTTTTTGTCACTTTGCTCATAAGTTATTCACTTATCTCTTAGCCGATTTAACTCTACTCCTCGTAGATTCTCTTGGTGACTCGGCTATCACCGACTCGGTGTAAGTTGTCTTCCGATACTGGTGATTTACTAAATTGATTTTTGTTTTCGGCTCTTTTTCACTTCTTTTCTGTTCTAATGCTCTTCTTTGATTTGTCCGAGTGTCGGCCACCAATTAACCCCAACTCATGCTTGAGTTCTTCAAATCTTGACTCACATAATGGTTTTGTGAAGATGTCACTAGTTGTTTATCGGTTGAGATGTATTCCAAGATAATGTCCTTCTTTTCAACATGATCTCTTATGAAATGATATCCGACATCTATGTGTTTTGTTCTTGAGTGCAACACAGATTTTGAGTGATTGCAATGGCACTTGTGTTATCACACATGATTGGAATTTCTTTTTCTTCAACTTCATAGTCTCTCATTTGTTGTCTCATCCATAGGACTTGGGCACAAAATAAATGCCCACATGACTATGTATTCCGCCTCGGTTGTAGAGGTGGCTATTGAGTTTTGCTTCTTGCTAAACCAGGAAATTAGTCTGTTTCCTAGCATTTGACAGTGCCTCGAAGTGCTCTTTCCGTCCACTCGCATCCGAGAAGTCCAGTCCGAATAGCCAATTAGCTTGAATCCACCTTCCTTTGGATACCATAGGCCTACTTCTTGGCTTCCTTTCAAGTATCTCAATATTCTCTTAGCTGCTGTCATATGGCTCTCTTTTGGAGCAGATTGGAATCTTGCACATACACCTACATCAAAGGTGATGTACGGCGCCCGCTTTGCCGTGAGATAGAGCAATGATCCAATAAGTGCCTGTGATCTTGTTTGATCTAAATGTGCTTGCCATCCGCATCCATGTCCATTTTGTCGATGTGTTCATTGGTATTTTTACAGAAGACTTTTCTTCCATACCAAATTTCTTCATTAAATCTCTGGTATATTTTGTTTGACTTATGAAGGTTCCATCCTTCAGCTGTTTCACTTGAAGTCCAAGGAAAAATGTCAGCTCTCCCATCATGCTCATTTCAAATTTGCTTTGCATGAGGTTTGAGAATTTTTCACATAGCTCTTTGTTAGTGGATCCAAAAATGATGTCATCCACATATATTTGAACAAGCAGTATACTCTTCTTGTCTTGAATTCTGAAAAGTGTTCTATCTACTTTTCCTTTTGTGAATCCATTCTCAGTTAGGAATTGTGACAGGGTATCATACCATGCTCTGGGTGCCTGTTTCAATCCATACAGGGCTTTCTTGAGTTTGTATACCTTGTCTCCAAGAGTCTTCTGCTCAAATCCTGGAGGTTGTTCAACATATACTTCTTCTTCCAATAAACCGTTTAGGAATGCACTTTTTACATCCATCTGATATACAATGAAATTCTTGTGAGCTGCATAGGCAAGAAACATCCTTATAGCTTCCAATCTTGCTACAGGGGCAAATGTTTCATCAAAATCTATCCCTTCTTCTTGACAATATCCTTTGGCTACTAGTCTTGCTTTATTCCTTACCACGAGCCTTCCTCGTTCATCTTATTTTCGAATACCCATTTGGTTCCAATAACATTTTGATGTATGGGTCTTTGCACTAGTTCCCATACTTTATTTCTCTCAAACCGATTCACTCTTCTTGCATAGCTTGAATCCAATGTGTGTCATCCAATGCTTGTGACACATCTTTTGGCTCTATTTGCGAAATGAAGCATGTGAACATAGCTTCTTGTTGAGTTCGGATCTTGTTTTGACACCTTCTCTCATATCTCCAATGACAAGTTCTCGTGGATGGTCTCTTAGCCATCTTACATCAGTTGGAGTAAGTTAGCTGGATTGATCGACTTGCGGTTGTGTTCTTTGTGGTCACTCTTTCGTGGGTCACTTAGTCGCAAATTTTCACCGCTTTTGAGATTGACTATCTCATCTTCTTTTCGAGTTGATAATCCCGGCTTGACCAGCGTAGGGACTCTTTCGTATGATTGGATGTTTCAACTTATCACCGACTCTTCAATGTCTTCTCCATTTACATTTGGCTCATCGAATACTACATGAATGGATTCCTCTGTAACCATAGTTCTTTTATTGAGTATTCTCAGAGGCTTTGCTTTCAATTTGAGTATCCTAAGAAGATACCTTCATCAAATTTTTAGCATCAAAAGCCTTTAGGTTGTCTTTGCCATTGTTGTGGATGAAGCATTTACATCCAAATATTCTGAAATATGCAACATTTGGTTTTCTTCGATCCGGATCTCATAGGAGTCTTTGTCATTTGTCTATTTATCATACATCCTGTTTTGGGTGTAGCAAGTTGTGTTAATTGCTTGACCCAAAATCTTTTTGGTAACCCCCGCTTGACTAACATGGTCCTTTGCCGCTTCTTTGAGGGTTCTCGCTTCCTTCTTTCTCGCAACTCCATTCTCTTTGTGGAGTCCTTGTTGCTGATAGTTCATGACCAATACCATTCTCAATACAATCGAGTTATTATTCCATTGACAAACTCGGTTCCTCTATCCGATCTTATTTTGATAATGGTTTGACTCTTCTCATTTTGGATTCTCTTCATCAAAATTTGTGGTAGTTTTGTAGGGTTTCTTTCTTCTTGCACATGAATATTGTCCATGTATATCTTGAGTAGTCATCTACTACCACCAAGGTGTATTTTTTCCACTTATGTTTGGTTCCTTTGGGCCAAATAGATCCATATGAAGTAGATGCGATGATTCTTGTTGAGGATGGGCATGTCTTTTCTTTGAACGACGACTTGATTTGTTTTCCTTCGACATGCATCACATATACTCTCTTTCTTGTATCACGAGTCCGGAAGTCCTTCTACAAGATGACTTCTTGCTAGCTTGTTAATTGTTTTGAAATTCGGGTGACTCGGCTTTTTGTGCCCTAGCCAACTTGATTCATTTGTGCTCTTCGCTAGTAGGCAGAGTCTTTGGTGTGCGATTGATTGACCAATCCACTACATACATATTCTTTGTCTATTTCCTTGCAAAGACAACTTCATTTGATTCAATATCCTTGATTTGGCATACACCCATGTTGAATCCAACATTGTAGCCCTTGTCACAGAGCCGATCGATACTCGATGAGGTTGAAGTTGAGTCCTTCAACATATGCAACATCGTGATTTCTAATCCATTCCTCTTGATGGATCCAATGCCTCTTATTTCACCAGGAGCTTCATTTCCCCAAATATGACTTTGGCTCCTTTGATTTCCTTGAATTTTGAATGATTTCTCTTATTTCTGTCATATGTCCGGGAATGCGACCACTATCCATGTACCAGGTTCCTTGGCACTCATTTGTTCTTGAACCCGCAATCAAGGAAATTAAGTTTTAGGTACCCATCTTGATGCCGGGTCCTGAGGGGTTAGAATTGTAAGATGATCCAACCAACCTATAGCCAAATGATTTGACTCTAAGGGGTTGCCATCTATCGATTGCCATAATCATAATTAATTCTCGCAAATTGCTTGGGGATTCTAGGTTCATACAAATTGTCTCTTTTGTCTCAGTATGCCTGCATATGTGTTTTAGCAATTGCCTTCCTTGGGTAATTGTGGTGCTTTTGAGTGTAGTGCCTAGGTGCATGTGTGTCTTTGATGAAAGCTCTTATACTTTTGGAATGGCCTTTGTTGAGTTCTAGGCCTTTGCCACTTGGGCTTATATTCCATAAGTCATCTTTGATAGTTCACATTGTTCCAATCAGCTTGGCTTGGATATTTTCTACCATTCCCATCATATGTATTTCTTTTATGGATTTTTGGAATTTTTGGTAGCTCTGTTTCTTCTTTACATAGTATTTTGTTAGGAGTTTGTTGAGGACTCTTTGAATCTCTTCTTAGTCATCCTTCCTTTCAAAGATACTCAATCGGTCGTTTTCCTTTTCCTTTGTAACCAAGGCCAGTTTTTTAGTATTGTGCTTTGGAGTGAATGTGTGTGCAACATTTAGAGTTTTGGGTTTTTCGGACTCTTCATGACTTGAAGATCCTTTTTCCAAAATTACTCTTGAGGTTTGTCATGGCACAAGGAATTAAATCCTAAGCCTGTCTTGTCTCCACATTCTCTTTGACTCATAATAAGATCATCCAATGATTTAGATGCCTTAGTGAATGAGGCAATAACATTTTTGAGGTCATTCTCCCTCTTTTCTATAGCAAGACAATTTCGGCTACTAATTTAGCATTTTCAGCCTTTAAACTTTCATTTTCAATGACTATTTGACTTAGAGTACTCGGCTCCTTAGTCACTTTGAGTTTTGACTTTTAAGTAGGCTGTTTTCCTCATTCAATAGTGTGTGTGAGGATTTAATGTGCTCAAAATCTTTCATCATTTTGCCTAATGAATCATAAAGATCGAGAGGTGATGAAGTGTGTGTGTCACGATCACTATCACTAGTGTGTCCGAGCTTGTTGAATTAGATTGTACCTCATCTTCTTGATCTTGTTCTTTGGCCATTAAGCGGATCAAGGCTTCTTCTTCGAGTCACTCGAGTAGTCGCCATCTTCTTTGCTCAATCATTGTCTCTCTTGACTTCATTTTAGCCTGATCTCTGCACCATCATTGCCTTTTTCTTTTCTTGTCTTCTTTCTCTCAAGACCTTTCTTTCTTCTTCATTCTGTACTTGTTGACTACAGGATATGAGCGATCAATGGCATAGTGACCTGGTTGTCTACAATTCCAACATAGATATTCAGCCTTTTGATCACTCTTTCTACTCTTGAGTTGTCGATCCTTTGATACTCAACTTGTTGATGATCTGTTCTCTTGGTTGGCCTATCATCCCTTGATTTGGAGGAGCCGAGTGTCTTCGGAAGATTCACCCTTTCCTCTCTTGTAGTTCTTGTTAAAGAACTTGTTAAATCTTTTAACCATCGGGCTATTTCTTCTTCGGGTCAATTGCCTCTTTGACCTCGCTCTCTCTTCCCATCTTTGACAATTAGAGTAATTTGCTTTGGGTTCAATTTGTCTCTTCCTGGTCTTTTCTTCTCGGCTCAAACTCATAGGCTTTGAGGTCCGAGAATAGTTCATGGTTGGATGTCTTTGATAGGTCCATGGAATGTCTCGGTGCCATGACCTTCATTTCCCATTCGGCGAGAAGACCTTTTAGGATCTTCATACACATTTCTTCTCGTGTATATTCCTTTCCAAGTGTAGATGACTCATTTGTGATTTTACGTAAACCGAGCGTCAGTTGATCCAGATTCTCTCCCGAGATCATTTTGAAATTTTCAAACTTCTGTAATGACTCTACAGATAATTTGTTTTCTTTGATTTGCTCGAGCCTTCACAAATCAATGTCGCCTTGTCCCATTTCTTTAGCCGTTTTGCATGATTTGACTTTGTTGAACATGGCTTTGTCAAGGTTTTGTAGAGGATGTCCTTGGCTACATTATCCAGGTTGTATCTTTTTGTCATCATTTGTCCACTCGGTTCTTGGTTTTTCAACCATGAGTCCGGGAGCAAAGATCTTCTTCTCCTTCACCGTTGCAACTCTTCGTGCAATTTGTGTTCACCTTTAATATTTGTAGAGGCCCATCTTCTATCACTATCCACATCTCATCATGTAATCTTTGATAGATGAGCCTCGCATACGAATTTTCCAATCATCAAATTCTTCAATGGTGAACATAGGGATGCGTGTTAGATTTGCTTCCATGATAATGACTTTTAATAAAAAGAGTTTTGAAAGTTTAAGTACTAAAGCGGAGACTTTGAAAAATTTGGAGATCTAGTTCAAGAACTGTGCGGAGGGTTCAATGAACCAACCGCCCGATACCACTTGTAGGTCCCAAGGGGTGTAAGTGTAAGGTTTAGAAGGGGGGTTGAATAAACCTTACCAAATTTTCGATTTAGTCCTTTTAAATCTACTGAGTTAATTCTACACAATCGTGTCCTTGATGGACGGTCGAATTAGTCACTCAAGAGAGTTAATCTTTTTGTGGAAATTGATGGATTGATGGAGTAACTCATTTGTTGGCTACAATTTAACTCATTTGTGGTTTTATTTTTTTTGGAAGACTTAACACCCTTAAGTTTGATTAAACAAAATATTAGAGCTTGATTTAGTACTTGTAAATTATCAAATGGATAGCAAATTTGTCGTGAGATATAAGCAATTAAAAGTGCAGAATTTAAATCTTTGAAATGAAAATGACACAATAAAGTTTTTATAGAGGTTCGAAGATGGGGTAATTCTTCTACTCTTCTCTTCTCCAACTCGGAGGAATCCACTAAGTAATGATCAGTTTACAAAGTGGTAGCAGTCCGGATACAAGTCTTGATCACAACAGCCGACTTGATCCTTTGGGACTCGATCTGGAGACGCCTTGATCACTCGGTGGCTTCTCGTTCGACTCGGCTTCTTCACTGTTTGCCTTGCTACTACAGACTCACTTTCTCAAGCTCTTTGGATTTGATCACGAAGCCCTCCAAATGCTTAAGACTTAGTTCAACTTTGAACTTTTCTACAATCCTTCCTGGAAAGTAGACCCCTTGTTTTCAAAGGTTTCCTCTTCAACTGGTTGAAGCTCTCTTTCCTTCACAGGTAAGTGTTGGATTGATGTACTTCGGAATGTAGGCTTGAGGATTGAGATTGTTTCAGTTTTTCTAATGTGCTTGTATATCTCACGTATGTGTCATTCATGCTTCTTTTTCTCAAACTAACTCCTCAGCCTTTTATAGTGAACTTTCAAAAATTTGCCCGTTGAAGAGATAGGCTTATTTTTTAAAGTCACTTTGCGTCGTTGGCTTGCGAGTTCTTGGAATTACCCGTTTCCTCGTATGAATTATTCTTTTCACCTTTTCGAGTTCGACACGGTGTCGTGCTTCCCATTGGTTCATTCCTTTTGCACGCTTAATCGAGCACTCCAAGAAAGGTTGTATGGAGATATTACTTGTTTAAGTAAATCTCTTGATTTCTAGGCAACGGTTCTTTTCTGATTATCTTGACTTGATTGCATTTCCTTGCTTTCCCAGGTGACTTAGAGTCGACTTCCAATCATGGATGACTCTTTGTCACTTCAACTTGAGACTTGGCTTTTCTTGAGTTGACTTGGTGATGCTCCACTCACCTGCATCTCACCGCTTCTTGAGAGTGTTCCCGTCTACTCTTCTTTGCCATACTCATTTGTCTCACACAGAAGTCTTCCTTCCGATCTTGATTGTCTTCTTGCATGTTAGGGCGTACATTGTCTTGACTCGGCTTGGCAGCTCTATTCATTACAATGCATTTTACAACAAGAATTGGGGTGCCAACTTTCTATTCTAAGTTTTACATGGCATTCATCAAAATCTAAACAATAAAATTCCTAACACAAGTATTTCTTAAGGTGGCACCAATGAAAGGGGTAATGCGATTTGGAAAGAAAAGAAAGCTCAGTCCTATATACATCGGTCCGTTTCATATTACTGAGAGAATTGGTGATGTGGCTTATAGACTTGACTTGCCTGCGTCAATGTCTCAAATTCATGATGTATTCCATGTTTCTATGTTGAGGAAATATGTTGCAAACCCATCTCATATTTTGGCAAACGAGCCGATAGAGTTGAAAACGGATTTGAGCTACGAAGAGATACCTATAGGGATATTGTTACGAGAAGTAAAGAAACTCAGGAATAAGGAAATCCCATTAGTTAAAGTACTTTGGAGGAATCAATCAGTAGAAGAAGCTACTTGGGAAAGAGAAGACGAAATGAGAGCTAAGTACCCTGATCTATTTCGGTAAGTAAAATTTTGAGGACGAAATTTTCTATAAGGAGGGGAAAATGTAATACCCGAACCTTTCAGTACTCACTAGGCCAATATAATTCATGCATTACATGCATGTTATGTGTTATTTACATAATCTTATTATTTTATCGACATGGCTAGTTCTTTAATTTTGGAACTCACATATGGTGTTAGTTGTCGGATTACTAATTTAAGTAGTTTACAAAAAAAAGGGGGTAATTAGTGGTCGGACTATTAGATGCTAGCTATTAAGTTACACGTGGTAGCTATTCAAAGAATCACAAGATTACACGTGGTAAATTAGGAGTGAAAGGTGGCATCAATATGTACATCTGAGAGTATAAGATGTGAATAAATTAAGTATACGGATTAATAGAACGCTCGAAGACTAGACGGATATTAATTGAGGGATGAAATATTTTGTGAGAATAATAATAATAATAATAATAATAATAATAATAATAATAATAATAATAATAATAATAATAATAATACAATTACCCATATGTAAGAACTGTATGTAACAAAATTACATTGGTAATGATTATTAGTGATATTAATTTATATATATATAAACACACGTATATATATTAGATTAGGTGGCTAATTGGAATAGGTAACTTTTATATATATATGTATATATGTATGCAGGATATATATATATATATATATATATTGTAATATTATATATAAGTCATTAACCCACCAATACAACTAAACTTATTATATTACACCTAATTTGCACACATATGTTTTTTCCTGTAACCGCCTTAAGAAAAGTGAAGATTAGTATCAACTATCAATAGACAATTTATTTTGTTTTCACACGCGTACACACACCACATAGACTGGATAACCTACAAAGATGAAAGAAGTGTCGGGAGAAAGGGGATGAGCAACTGAACATGCATAGAACAATTATTGGTAAGTAACTAAATTTTAATCTTTCTCTCTTTTGGTCTAATTAGTGAGACTAAGGTGGATAATCCAATTTATTTCTGTAAGTTGATCATGTGAGATACTTGAATCAAAATCTATTTTATAAATAAATTAATATTTACATGATACTTGATATCTATTCGAACAGAAGCGTGTATATATATACATACATATATATATAAAGGTTTTTTTAGGGATAATATTTACATTTATGAATAAGGCTCAAGTTGATTTCATTTATATTGGTAAAATTTCAATTACTCAACCTCTTTGAGTGATATGGAAGAGTTTTATTAACCTTAAACAATATAATTTACAGATCGATAATTTATACAGTTAAGGCTATGATATAAACTATAAAGTCCTATATAATTATATATATATACACACATACACACACCATAAGAGAAATTAACACCTTATGTTTTTACAGGTTTCTTTTACGTATAACATTAAATGGAAAGACAATTGTCTAGCTTTTAATAAAATATCAAGGGTGACAGGTAAGTAAAAATCCATCTGCAACTGTAATGCATGGACATAGTATTGATTGAATTAATTGTATTATATGTGATTGTGGTACCTTCCTGAATATATGTGGATATTATGTGATGCATGTTGGCTGGAATGATGATTTAATATGGTGTTTGGTGCAACATTGAACATGTCACTCATATTATTTGCATGTGCATGCATATTACAAAAGGATGTTTGCATGCACGAAAATATTTTCTGGAAGAAAATAGATATTTACTGACCATTGCTAGTGCACCGAGGCACGCTGGGCGTGCTTATAATATATATTTAGGTATAGCAAGTGAGATACTTTCTGGTGAACACAGAGCTAGATGGGAGATGGGCTCTCGGTGGGTCACAGGAGGATGGTCCATTTGTGAGTACCTATGTTTGGTCCTGCGGGGTGGGATACTTTTTGGCGGACACAAAGGACGCAAGTAGGGGACACTTTATTTGGGCGCGGGAGGATTGTCCACGCGTAGATCCATCGATATTATTGGCCATTTGATTATTCTTTGTGTGCGAGCTCTTTTCGTGCATAGTAGTTGGGTCAGGGGCCCAAATGAAAGAAAATAATTTTGAATAAAGTATTTTGATTCATGGATTTTACATGTTAGCATGACATGTTGGAAAAGCATCATTATTCTTTGGACATGCATGATTTTTACTTGCCGAGCTTTAGCTCATGTAGTTCATGCATTGCGGTGAGCATAGGAATGCCTGAGCTTTTAGCTTCTTGTGCGATCTTGGAGTTCCTTCAGGTTTTGCAGATCATGGATATGGATGAATACCTGTTGGGCTATGTTGATGGGTCACTTTCTCTTTTTGGTCTTGTATTATATTTTGGTTTAGGGTTGTACCCTCTTTTGAAAACTCTTATGTCAATATGTACATGTAAATAGCTGGGTGATGTGGATTATGTGTCTGGTCAGATGGATGTTTGTTGTGTTTAATAACAGGGTTTGTTACCTCTTTGCTTGTGGATATGGGTTGTCATTTTCTTACAAGTAAAGTGATCTTGCTTGTTTGTTGTTAAAATGTCACAGGAGAAAAACAAAAGTACAGGTATATAGGGTTTACATTGTCAAATTTCACTTTTTATATTGCTTAGAAATGTAGTAGTAGGGGCGGGCGCCACATCATTGTTACACCTACTTAGATTCAGTCTCTATTCAGAGGTTTTAAATGGATCATGTTAGGTTTCCAGCCTATAAACTCAACAAGACATACTCTTATCAAGATCTCATTTCAAGTATTTATCTGTATACAAATTGGGTCTTTAGACTGAAAATGAAAATAGTCCATTACGACCATATCAGGCCCAACATGCTTCCGTAAAATTAATAAATCCCTTAAAATTCATACCTTCTTTGGCCAAAAAAAGACCGGGTGAAATGGTTCGCAACACCACCGATCGGAAAATTATTTCCCCACATCGTTTGACAAAACGGCTCCTCCTGTTCAACCTCACCTCTCGGGAAGATGATCTGCATGTTATCCGACTCCTTCAAAGAATCGTTCAACATGCCTTGGTTCGTTTCCTACTCCAGGCGTATAAGTAATTCTTAAACGGGATGAATTAATAGTACATTATGAACACATGTTGAAGCAGAAAGCCTCTTTTTATTAAGAACTTATCGAAATATTTATTATATTAGTAATCTCCTTTTGGGAGGAGAATACTGGTTTAGCCTCTCATAGATGAGGCTTGCACTCGAAAACACATAAAAATTTGAAAACTAAAACACTCAAAATATTACAAATTTCTCTGAGACTTTATTATAAGAAAACTAAGGAAAATGTTCGATGTCCCCAGCTTCCTTCAACTCTCGGCTTTTATAGGCTTGAATCCAGACTTGAAAGGCGGACTCCAAATCTTGTTGATATTTATGACATCACTGCTTACGTCATATCCTGTATTATTGCCTTGCCATCTATTTTTCTTTTCTTTCCGCGTGACTCAGCCCATGTGATGTTTTTCGGGGAATCTTTTAAAAATCTGGTTTGCGTGGTCCCCGAGGATAACGCGTCTTGTGAGCTGGGCCCTTTTCTTTTCCAGCTGCATTGGACCTATCGGTCGTGTTTGGGTCGAAATCCTTTCCCAAACTTGGGTTCTTTCTGTTCGGGACATGCTTTACAGATCCGATCGATCCAACGACCAACATGCGCCATGTTACAGAATTTCCGGTAGGTTTCTTTGCTAGCCGGAATCTTGTTCTCCCAGAGAATTCTTCTCTTTGTCTCGAAAAGTTCCTTTGCGAATCCTATTGTTGATCCAGTCATCGAATTCAAAAGGAAAGATCCATTTGTTGAATTCTAGAAAAACTTGAATGGATATTTGACTTTGTCCATTTCGGTTAGACAAACCCAAAATCCCCATGCTCGCCTTCTAGAAGCTTCGTCTTCAGAAATTGCTCCTTCTAACACTGGTACTTCTTCCGGTGAAGCTGCCTTAATGTATTTTGAAGCATTTCCATCCGGTCTTCTTAGCTTGATGAAATGAAAAGCTTCATTAAAGCCTTTCTTCATTGGTTCGGAGGTGACCGATAAAATACGATTCCAAAATATCTCCTCTGGCCAAATGTGGATTGTTGGCCCAAGTCTCGTAAACTGCTTCCCCAATCCATTTCGGTAATTTTGAAATTTCTGGGAATCCGGGTGATACAATATAAATTGAAGCTAAAGCTCTAAAAGTATACAATTCATGTACTTTATTTGGATGACTTCCTGGTTTCATCCAAACTTTGGGATACTTGCCTGAGATATCAACCATTGATTTTTCTGGGTTAATATCTCTTCTTGTAACTACTTTCTCCCATAGTTGTTGATAAACCTACATTAGAGAAATCTTAATCTCGTCAGTTTGAACCTTAGATTTGCCTGTCTGTGGCCTAAGATTCAACTCTCCCTCATTTACCCCAGAGGTGCTTGGTTGACTTGAAGACTCGGGTTGTGACACCGGAGCTTCAACATTCAATTCGATTTGTACACCTTAGGGATGCATCACCTGCAACACTTGTGATTATGGTACTTGAATCCATAACCTCCGGGTTAGAGCCCCGTTCTCTATTCGCCCCTTTTTGCATCATGGGAGATGCAGCCTGGAGGAGAGGCCCTTGCAGCACTAAGAAAAATTGTCCTTGAGCAAACTGGCATGCTCGTATTTGACTAGAAATGGATTTTTGGTCAGCCTGTTGAAGTCGTCCAACAACTTCTGCATTGAGACATAACGTCCCAAAATCTCGTTCTAGACTCTCCAGGTTTTCCCTGAGATGTCTTACTCGTTTAAGGACCTTGTCAGCAACGTGTCCTTCCATCTCGTGTCAAAAAATCTGCAAGAACATTTTCATGAAAATTTATAATGATAATATCATAATCATAATATTGACATTCAACTTGTCATCTAAGTAATCTAGCCTTTTCTGGTTTTGATTCAATTTTGTTTTTTCAGAAAAGCTTTGACACTTGAATTATCAATTTTTAAAGTAAATTTTTTAGCGAGTAAAAATAGAGGCCATTTTTTGAAAGCCTTTCTGACTGCAAAGAATTCTTTCTCGTTTGATATGCCATTGATTGCCTTCACTGTCTGTAAAAAGACCGCTGCAATATCTGTATGGCACTTCGCCGTTTGGGGTAGCTTTTGTAAGAACAGCTGCCCACCAATAGTCACAGGCATCTGTGTATAGAACCAGTTCATCTTCATCTTGTGGAATTGCAAGTTTTGGAAGCTTTTTACAAACTTCTTTAAGCTGTTTTATTCCTTCTTGATGTTCATCTTCCCATTTGAATGTAGCATCTTTTTTTAGCAATGGGCTAAACACCTTCCTGTAATGTGCTAGATTGTTTATGAACATTTCAGCAAACTTAACAACTCCAAGGAAACTCTAAAGCTGCTTTTTGTCTTTTAGTGTATCTGGAAATCCTTGTATCTTTTCTACAATATGACTTTGTAGGATGATTCCAGATTCGTCGATTTCAATTCCGAGAAATTCAATCTGTTTTGTTGCAATCACGACCTTCTTCTCTGAAAGCACTAATCCTTCCTTGTGACAAACATCTGAAAATATTTCCAAATGTTTGAGATGCTCCTTCATGTTTTTTGATGCGATCAGAATGTCATCGATATACACGAACTGAAACTAAAATAATCTTTGAAAAGATTATCCATCTTCCTTTGATATATCTGCGGTGCATTAGCCAATCCCATCGGCATCACATTCCAAATATAATGTCCTTGTGGTGTAGAAAAAGCTGTGAACTTCTTACTCTCTTCCTCCATCTTAATCTGGTAAAATCCAGAATTGCAATCGAACTTTGAGAATATCTTGGCACCTTTGATACAGTTAACCAGATGTTCTCTACTTGGGATATAGTATCCATTCGAACTCCAAAATGTTATTAATCCCTTTGTAATTAATAACAAGTCTCGCTTTCCTCTTTTAATTTCTCCATGGTTTCTGACTAAGAATCCTGGACTGCTATATGGAGAAACTCCTAGTGAAATCAACTTAAGGTCAAGATGTTCCTTAAGTATCTTTTGCATATCCTCACGATCCTCCTGATTCATAAGGATTGGTTTGAATCTTACGAACTCGTACTCCTTTCCTGGTTTAACCTTTAAGGATGCTTTGAGTTCGTTCTTATCCCACCATGCCAAAGGATTTTCATTATAATTCTTTTAGATCTTCTTCTTGATATCCTCGAGTGATATTTGTTCTTCTATTGTAACATCACTCTGTGGATTCTCCATTAGGCTCATCATCAATTCTCCAATAGCCTCTGGAGGTACTCGTTCTTCTCCTTGTATTCTAAATGAATACAAGTCATTATCCCATCATTTTATATCTTTTTTCTTCGAACCATATTGTAAAGTGCAAAATTTTGTAAAGTTGAGGTTGCAAAGTGTAACTTTTCAAAGTTCGGATTGCAAAGTATAAAAATCTGAATAGTTTGGGGTGTTAACAATCTTTATCCCTTGTGTTTTTGTATAGTTATGAATTAAGAAAAAAGAAAATAGGAACTTAGTAGCATAAGATTAAGCTTTCGTTGCAAGAGGCCATTCGAAAAGCCAAAAGAAGGGTGGAAGAGGAAGATCGCGTCCCAAAGCCAAATTTGACGTAGATGAGTGTATTTTCTTCCATGAGAAAGGACACTGGAAGAAGGACTGACCAAAGTTGAAAAATAAAGGAAAAGCTTCTCAAGATGCATGTGTTATTGAGGGCATAAGTGAGGACTCAGAATTTTCACTGGTAGTATCGCCTTCTATATCTCATTCAGATGAATGGATTTTGGATTCTAGATGCACCAGTCATCTGACTTCGTGAAGCAATGGTTCTTCAATTTTGAGAAGATCAATGAAGGAGTTATCTATATGGGTAATAACAATGCATGTAAGATAAATGCGATAGGTTTATCCGATTGAAAAATCATGACGAATCAACCAAAGTCTTGATAGATGTTTGGTACGCACCAAATTTGAAGAAGAATTCCATCTCTTTTTCGAGCCTTGAAATCCAAAGCTTAATTATGACTATGCGAGATGAAGTTCTAAAAGCTACAATCGGCTCACTCGTGGTGATGAGAGCTATCAGGAGAAAGAATCTGTATTACTATGATGGTAATAAATTGTTGGGATAACCTCAACGACAAATTCCAATAATCAAAAGGAGTCTAAAGCAACCATGTTGTGGCATATGCAGCTAGGACATGCTGGTGAAAAATCCTTGCAAACTCTGGTAAAGCAATGATTATTAAAAGATGTTAAGATACAGAAACTTAAATTTTGTGATCATTGTGTTTTGGCAAAACAGAAGAGAGTGAAGTTTGACACTACTATCCATAATACATAAGGTATTTTGCACTATGTTCGCTCAGATGTTTAGAGCCTTCTAAGACACCATCTTTGGGAGAAAGACACCATTGTGAAGGCAATAGAAGGAGGCGATGCACAAACATTAATTGATATCTTATATCAACAAGATGTTGAAGAGGATGATTTCTTTTTTAGAGTGAAATTGGATTTGGAGAGATTCTATGGTGAAGGAAGACTACAAAATATATGGTGATATTTTGGTACTTGACACAAGGTATCGCACAAATAAGTATAATTTAATTTGTGCGCCATTTCTTGAGGTCAACAACCATTGGAAAATGTCATGTTTGGGTGTGCTTTCTTATCGGATGAAAATTCTGAATCGTTTGAGTGGCTTCTTCATTTCACAAAATCAAGGGGCGGCAGATGTCCTGTAAATTTGTTCACTAATCAAGACCTATCAATCAACTATGCAACAGAAAAGGTATATTTTATGGTAGAAAACTGACACTTTAACATAAAAAGTAGATACATTTCCTAAGAAAAGTGATACTTTAACATAAAAACAGATACTTTTCCTCAGAAAACATATGCTTAATTTTTGTTTTCTTTCTTTTGTCCAGGTTTTCCCTCAAATAAGGCATATGCTATATATGTGGTACCTTCACCAGAATGCTATAAGTCGGTTTGGACTTTTGAAAAATAATAATTCTTTCAAAGAAGCATTCAACAAATGTTTGATTGGTTGCATTGATGAAAGAGACTTTGAAACTTGCTGGAAGTCTATGATTTCGGAGTATGAACTGCATAATGATTCTTGGTTTCGATGTATGTATGATTTGAAGGAGAAATGGTGTACTGTACTAAGCAAAGATATTTTTTCTGCTGGAATATTATCTTCACAATGGAGCAAGCGTACAAACAGCGCAATAGGATTCAATGCAAAGAAAACAACAACTTTGACTGAATTTTATGGCATTTTCCTAGGAACAGTGAAGCGTTGGAGGAACAACAAAAAAGAAAACGAATTCCAATGCTCAAGATTAATACCGATGTTTATACTACCATTGACTGGAATGTTGAAACTTGCTGTTCAGGTATATACATTGACGCTTTTAAAAAATTTTGAGAGTGAGTTTATTAAAAGTATCTTTACTCAATGCATCAATGTACATCTTGAAGAAAACATCATGGTTTATGATATTTCATCGCCAGGTGATGGGGGCTATTGTCATCGTGTGGTGTATGATTGTCTAAATATCCTCATAAATTGTTCTTGTAAGAAATTTGAGGAGTGCGGTTTACTCTGTTGTCATAACTTAAGAGTATTTCATATGCATTCTATCTCCACGATTCCAGAGTGTTACATTGTGAAAAGATGGACAAAATTTGCCAAAATGGAGTTGTGGGAAAAGTTCAACAAGATAGCTGAAAGTTCTTATAAACCGAAGGATTGTGTTCCTTGGCAGCATGAAATGGCACGAAACTATTACAACCTGATTTTAAAATGCCAAGACAATGATGAGGCAAGAAAAATTATTGAAGATGGCTACAACAGAGATTCTTTAGATATTGATGCATTGATGGAAACACTGAATTCTCCGGATCAAAATGAGGTTTCTAATTATTCTAATAGAATACGGCGTCTGGCTGAAGACGTAAAACTTAGCGCCTTTTAGGAGGCAACACAAATTTTTTAATCGCTTTTGTTCAATTTGATTTTGATTTTTACTAACTTAATTTTTATTTTTGTTTGTTTTTGTGAGTTGTGGTGTAGGGGCGTCACGACAAACTTCGAGTTTTATTAATAAAAAAAATAAAAATAAAAAATAGAATACACGGCCGTGTGAATTGCATAAACTAAGACCGAACACACGATTTGACCGTGTATTTTTTACACGGTCGTGTATTCGGTCGAAACAGAGTACAGATGCAGTAGGAGAATATACGGTCCGACCATGTAGTAATACATGAACCGTGTATTCCCATCGGGCAAAGATTTTCTTCCCTTTTTTAAACTCAAACACTGTAAATTTATCCCACTTCTTCCCTTCCAAACCCTAAGGACGAAAATTACCCTACAAATACCCCATTCCATCTTCAAAATTCTTCAAATTATTCTTCAAATTTTCAAGTTAGGGCTCACATACCTCTCCTTCTCAAGAAGCCCATAACAAATTTCTTCCAATTTCTCAACTTTCTCTTGTCCTTCTTCAAGTTTGGAGGAGTTTAATCTCAAATTTTCAGATTTTTTAAAAGCTTCAAACCCACATCAATGGCTTCAAGAGAAGGAAAAAGTGGAGTTAGGATAAACACAAAGAGAATGAAGGAGCCAACTCCAGAGCCCGAGCCCGAACTAGAATACTAGGTGAACGAACCGGAGTACTACAATGTTATCCTCATGAATGAGACGCACCGGGCACGATGGGAGGCTCTCTACAACAAGAACGTAATTTCGACAAGGTATCCTGATGAACCCACTCTTACTAATTTGGGATTGTTGAATGATTTTCGCACCTTGTGTGGGCGAATTAATTGGGATGTTATGTTGAATGGAAATTGGACTACATATGTGATATATTCATATGAATTTTTGAGCACTTTTGAATTGGTGATTCGGAAAAGAAATTTGATGGGGATTATATTTAGACTAGCGAATGAGCCGAGAGAGCTTTCGATTGATGATTTAAATGCTATTTATCAAACTCCGGCTTATGGGGTAGAGGAGCATGAGGATTTTGATATGCTCGGGTTTTGGGAAGGAAATAACGGGGTGAGGAATTTATACACCGGGTACCTCTAAGGCGTCGAGTATTAGGAACACCATTTTTCATTATGTGCAACGCACATTGGCAAAAATGGTGTTTGTTAGGGAGGATAGCAAGTGCGTTATTCATGCTGATGAATTATTTATTTTGTGGTACGTGGCCCCGAGAACTGAGGTGGTGCCCAATACTGGGGAATTCATCGCTAGATAGTTCGATTGGGTAAAGAACCAAGCGAAATGGGGGATATGTATTAGAAGGATTGATTACACCTATTGACGAGCCTTTAATGTAAATTTTAATGGGTATGCTTGTGCAGATGGCGAGAAATAAATTGATATGACTGTCTTGACCGCAATGAAGATGATTAGGTATGATGGACACAATTATTTATTACTTCATGCAGATAGGACCAAAATTAAACTCCCATATTCGGATACTACCTCGATTCGAAATAGGGGTAATTGTTTGATGAGGGGAGAGCAAGCGACGGCTGCTCAAGTTGAGAAAGATGAGCCTCAAGCTGAGACGGATGGCTGGAATCCTATAGGCAAGGAGGTAGGCAGCAGAAGGACTTGAGTGATAGTATTGAATGATTGGATGTCCACATGGGCTCGTTGATGGATGACACCTATCAGTTGTCGGCTACGGTGGATGAGTATCACACTGAGTACTTGCAACGTTTTGATACCATCACCCAACAGCAGTAACAAATGAACGAGATGATGTCATGTATGGACCAGATGGTATATCCAGCAAGGCCACTATCCTCCACCTCCTCCTACCGCAGTGATCTACGTAATACTTACCACACATTCCTCTTTCTTTTGATAATTTTCTCATATCATTGGGAGGAAGCATGATTTAAGTTTTGGGGGTTGTCAAGAATGCGGATTTTGTATTGTTGCATCTTTGCATTGCATTTACGTTGCATATAGAAGCATATAAAATTGTATAAAATTTTTGTTTTTTTAGTAGGCGTGTTTATTGCTTTAGCATGTTTATTGCTTTTGTGTGAGTTAGGTTTAGAAAGTCGAATGAGTACAAAAAGTTTTCGTATGATTTTACTATGAGAACTTGGTTTCATGACAAGAAGTACTTGGTAAATATGTGATGAATTTTTGAGAAGATGTCTTTTGCATATTTGGTATTAATTGAGAAAAATGGGTATTTGCGATGTTGCGAAAAATAAGCATGGAGCTTTTGTGCCTATAACTGCTTTTATGATATGCAGTCTTATTTTTTCTTGAGTGTGCCATTCATGATTGTTAAAACTCTAGAACTTTCATTGGTATCTTTATTGAAACCACATGTGTGTGCAATTTTTGAAGATGACTTAAGGCCATTTTTGTATAAGTCTACTTAGTCAAAACGCCTACCAATAAACTCATGATTTCCTAGTTAGCCACTTTGAGCCTTAACTTTGTTTATTGTTAGCCACATTTTGATGCTTTTAACTTAAAAATATTTTATCCCTAAAAACTTGAGCTTATAGAGATGGATAGTTTAAGGGAGATGTGGTGTAATTTTGAAAAAGAAAGATGTTGGCAAAAATAAGTGATGAGCAGTGAATAGGTGAAAGAATAATGAAGCTTAAAAAAAAGCAAGTTTTTGAATGAAAAAGAACAAGAAAATCGAGCAAAAAAAAAGGAAAAGAAATTCTGAAAATTTGAAGAGAAAAATTGAGAGCTTAAGGCAAAAGAAAGAAGGAAATAGCCCAAGTATGAAAAAGAAGAAAAAGGTGGAAGAATAGTTTAAAACAAAATTTGAAAGATTGACTCTAGAGATAAAATTGGATTGGTGAGTTGAAAGTCTGTGTGCTTTAAATTTTATATGCTCAAGTCAAGTCACTTAATCCATATTTTTCCTACCCTAACCATAGAGCCTATATTACAACCAAAGAAAAAAAAGTCATTTTTTATTCTTAAATTGTGCACACTTGAATGTTAGAGATATTAGACGATTTGCAAGCCTATGGTAGTTCTACTTCACTAAATTGACTTGAGCGTATACACTTCCCATTTACTTTAAGAATTGAGCGATACACTACTTCTTGTGAGTCGCGATGTCGAATACCGAATGAGTATTGATTAAGCCAAATTTGCGATGGATCTTATGGAGATTAAGTGTTTGTAGTGTTTTTATGTTGTTCTACTTACCCCATTGCATTATTTTTCTTAGTTTGCTCGAGGACGAGCAATGGCCTAAGTTCGGAGGAGTTTGATACGTGTAAAATATACGTGCATCTAGGGGGTTATTTTGATACATATTCAATGCAGTTGCAAGTATATTTAGTGTATTTTAGTTGGTTTCCTTTGTTGGGCGTGACACTGCGTACTCTTGTAATTTTTACAGGAAACGGAGCTAAAATGGAAAGATATCAGTAGGACGGTCTGGATAAGAATGTCGAATATGAAGAAACGATCAAATATGTGAAGAAAATGACGAAAAACAAAGTACATGGACAGACCATGTGATTTCACATGACTGTGTGAATGGTTTCCGTGTGATTTTTCACATCCGTGCGACTTGTTCGAAGGAAGAACTTCAGAGACGTATTACACGACCAAATCGGGTATTATTATAGGTCGTGTATCTTGTTCCGAGCAAAATCAAAGAAGAAAACCAAATACACGGTTGGACCGTGTAGAAATACATGGCCGTGTAGTTTGTATGGTGGCTGATTTTGTTTTCTAATTCCGTCGGGACTCTACCAATAATCTCTCAAAGCATCTATAAAAGGAAGATCAAGCCCTAGACGAAAAAATACATTATCATAAGCGAATATACATCTTCATACACAAAAATACACTTGGGAAAACACAAATCAACATACTTCTGGGAGGAAAACCCAAATCAACGAATAACACCACAAGACCTTTCGCATCTATGAAAGCACAAGGGTTTGAGACTTCGAAGAAGGATCTATCCCGATAAGAAGGTTTCTATCCTCTTTGTTTAGATCTCTTGTTTATACTTAATTCGATCTCAAACTATTTGATTTCAAGTTTGTCTATGAATTTGTTGTCAAATATGTTGGGCTAAATATTTTTGATCCTAGGGCATAATCAAAATTGTGGATTCATGTTAATTCTAATTTGATTGTTTTTCTTAATTGGTTTATGCGTTCTATTTATGAATTCGAGTGCTTGTTTCGTATAGATTATCTGATCATTTATTTGCATGTCTTCTTTGTTAGTTCATAATTCGGGAGATGAGTTCTAACTTACGAAAAATGAGTTCATAACATAAACGGGTATAGAGTGGGGAGGCTTATAACTGTTTGTGGGGAGTACATCAATTCAAAGATCTTTTGGGAGTTGATATTATTTGTTGAGTAGGTATGCTAGCAATTGGTATTAATCAACTGTTTATTTGCTTCGGGAGGGGGAAGAAACTAATTTAGGAATTGATCCCATAAATACACATAAACTGGTTTTGATGAAACATTAAATGGAATTAATATTGAAGAAGTATGTTGAGATTATGTGCCTATGGTTGCTTTTATATTTGTTGAAAACTTGTGGAGTTCGGGTCTTTACCAATTTCAGATATTTTATTTATTAATTTAGGATTATAATAATGCACTTTTGATTTTTAACCGCTCCAATAAAATTGAAATACGATATGTATTGTACTCTATGTGTTTCGTATTCAGCCTTTGAGGAATACAACCTTGCTCGCTGCTATCTGCTAGCTACACTGTACATTTGCAGTTTAATGAAAAGATTGTCATGATCAAATATCAGTCCTTCGCCCGTCAAATAGTGGTGCTTATGATGACAAGCCCCTTTGGAATCATGTCCAAATTATATCTATTGAACGTGGTGGAGGCGGAAATCGAACCTTATCATGCAACTATTGTAGCAAAAAAATCACTGGATCATATTCTAAGGTCAGGGCTCATCAGCTAAGAATTCCAAACCAAGGTGTTGAAGGTTGTAAGGTTTTGGGAAACAATGTATTACAAGCGGTCAAAAGAGAACACGAGCAAGCCGAATGGAAAAAATTCACAAAACGAGTACAATGAAAGAAAAAAGACAGAATACGTTACTTTGCCGGGTGGTTCCGACCTTTCGCAACATAGAAGAAAGAAGATGGATGATTTGGAGAGCAGATTAAATATGGCACAAAGGGATGTGGCAGATAAAGAAGTTGCCCGGATGTTTTATGCAAGTGCGCTAACATTCAATTTGGTCAAATCTCCATATTTTTGACAATATTCAAGAACACTAACTAATAGCAATTTAACTGGCTACATGCCACCTACTTACGATAGATTGCGCACGACACTTCTTGCATAAGAAAATGAGCATATCAATAGATTATCACAACCAACAAGAGATGGATGGAGGAAAAAAGGTGTTTCTATTGTTTCTGATGGATGGTCCGACTGACAAAGAAGACCACTTATAAATATCATGGCTACATCTTCAGGAGGTGCAATATTTCTAAAAAGTATCGATGCAAGTGGAAACATAAAAGATGCAGATTATATTGCATCGACGTTTGAAAGCGCAATCAAGGAAGTTGGAGAGTGAAATGTTGTTTAAATCATAACTGCCAATGCAAACAATTACAAAGTTGTTGTGTCAATCATTGAAAGTAAGTATTCTGACGTGTTTTGGACTCCATGTGTAGTGCATAGTTTAAATTTGGCTTTAAAAAGTATTGGTGATCCTTCTGAAAAATCACCACAATATGTTCATTGCAAGTGGATTGTTGATTTGGTAAGTGATGTCCAAAATATCCAGGTTCAATATAGTTACTCCAAACAATGCGATTCAATCTTTCCATGAATTCCTCGTCCTTAAGCAAAGTATGCCCAACCTTCGTGCCAACCTTTTCCATGATGTGCCACATACATAGTCGGTGAATACTATTTTTGAAAACTTTTTTAATAGCATTTTTCATTGCGGGATCTTGATCTGTAACTATGTATGTTGGCTCATGCCCCATTGCCTTTAAGAAATTTTCGAATAGCCAGACATACGATTTTTCATCTTCCTTCAGAAGTAACCAAGACGCGAACGTAACACATCTTCTATGGTTGTCTACACTAGTGAATGGCGTGAACACCATTTTGTACCTATGGTTGTTGTGACAAGTTAGTCTCCTTTTTTCCCAAAATAACAAATTTCTTCAAGTTCAGACGCATGCAATTTTCTTATAATACATAAGCAACATTTTACTAATATATAAGCAGTTTATGTTCAGTTCGTATGCACATCCACACATGAATAAATGTTGTAAGAAAATGGTCATTTTTTCATAAAATTATATATTCTCTTATGCAGTATTAAAGTAACTCGTAAGCAGTTGATGTTGTTTTGATATGCATACTTGTGCATGCATTAAAAAAAAAGGGAAGGAGCACGAATTTTGCTGGGATTTGCACCGAATCTGTTAGTGTTGTATGTTGCATCAAAAGATATAATATACCCGAACATTTTGTAGTTTTGCTTGCACATTGGATCAGCCCAAAATAATCATGTAAGTTGGTCGTTTTCATCAACGTCATAGTTGAATGCTGGCATGGGTTGCCAACACTAGCAGTGCGACAAATAATGTAATGAACCACTAGTGAAAACGACTTTAGATTTGTAAATTTTATTGATGAAAAGTTATTAAAATAAAATAAATTATTAAAAATCAATTACAAAAATTCTGAAAGCAATACTAACTGATAAAAATGTAAATCTTTTTCTTTTTGTATTCATGGATATTCAAGAAGTAATAGAAAGACTGGTGGATACAGTCTTATTTAAGAATCAATTGGTAATTGGCCTGGCAATCACCATATGTGAACTTTGAAAGTTGTCAATGCTTCATGACTTCAAGAAGTTTTCGGATGAAATTAAGAGAATTTGGGAAGCTCACAACAATGAGAAAAAGTTCTTAGGAGAGGCAACCTTGGTCATAAAGGCATTATTTCAATAATGTCATTGACGCTTTTAAATCCAAAACTTTCATTCAAGTTTCAATAACGACAATTTCAATTGATTATAACTTATACAATATCTATCAAAAAAAGCCATGGTCAATCTTTATCAAATGTAAGATTGCTTTTAAAAAGTCACAATTAATTCCCCCCAAAAAAAAGTCACAATTAATTATATGTTATTGTGTCCAGAGATACCAATCCAAAGGCATTAAAATTTTGATTTGAAATAGTAATAATAATTATCGTATGGATCAACAACTAATGTTGTATTTAAAAGGTTTTTCAAAATTTATAACTACTTTTCTTTCGTAATATATGGTCGTATTATTAATTTTTATTTTATTTAAAAGTAAAAGTTTTTAATTCTTTAATAGATTTTTTGTCTTGGCCTTATGATTTTTATTCTATTATTTACCAAATTTATTTATTTTTGTATTTTATGATTTATACAGATTGTATCCATTTGAATCTCTAAAAAAATATTATTTTTCTTTAATATACACTCTGTCGTGCATCGCGCGGGTGGAATACTAATATGTATATATATACACACACAAAATAACAAACCCCTTTTCTCTCTCTATATATACACACACACACACACTAACAAACCCTTTTCTAAAATTATTTTCTTGCCTAAAAAGACACCTTCTAAAATCTTTTTTTGTCTTTATTATTTTTGTCATGATCATTGTGATCTAAATTAATAATTTTTGACTTTATAAATTTTGGTAGGCAGCTGTTAATGACAGCTCAAAATTAAACGAAAGTTGATCAATTTTAATTTCCTGTACCCATTGTTTTAATTTTGATAAAGTACCGATCAATGAAAATTATACGAAAAATACTAAACTGAAGTTGACCTATTTTAATTTTCTATACCTATTATTTTAATTTTGGTAAACGAATCAATGATAGATTAGAACAACTAGAAATTAAATGAAAGTTGACATATTTTAATTTTTGGGATAATTACACTTTTGGTACCCAAAGTTTACTGTCCTTTTTTGTTTTGGTACCCAATATTACAACTTAATCACTTCTAGTACCCTAAGTTTCTGACGTCAATCACTTTCACTATGGTCCATTATCTTTCCGTCCAAAACTTACATTTGACCAGTTGTTGTAGGTCATAAGTGGTTTTAGCCCTATTTAGCAAGTTAAATGTGATATCAAGCAATATATATTTTTAACTAACCTAATCAATAATTAAATATGAATTATTAAACTATTTATTGAGTGAAAATTGACATTTATTATTTTACATAATATTTAAATAACTATAAAAGTTTTAATATCAATTATTCAACATAAATAAACAAAATTTAAATAAATCACTATTAAGTATTACATAATAATATTAATTAAATTTCTAATATTATTATGAAAGTATTATTATATATTTCTATGCTATGTTTCTCTATTTCTATTTCAATATATTAATTAAATATATATAAATTATTCTCGATTTTAAAAAAACAAAATGTAATATAGAAAATTTTGCTGAAAACAAAAATATTGTAGAGCCCCAATTTTGAAATATGTAGTTTTGGGCTTAAGGAATGCTACATTAGTGTGTACCTAACTTTAAATAACTTTCGATATGGACAGAGCATTTCAAATAATCATCATCAATAACCACACTCACAGGACACTCACAGGCGGGTTAGCCCAATCCACAAAATACATCGGAAGCATTATATAAGTAGATGAGTCACAACTCATCTCAACAGTAAACAAAAGAAAGCTTATTTACAGAATTCAGTTTATCAGTTCAAAGTTTAAGAAAGAGGGGAATAGGGGCTTTAGGACTCTAAAACTATTTCATCATGCCCAAGTCTTCGTGTCATACTTCGCCTTAATCTGAAAAATATAATATAGGGTGAGTGCTATGAATATACACTCAGTGGTAAGCGACTGCGTAATTAATTACAACTAGTAGAGATGCATCATACATGGCATTTGTACGGACGGACCGTAACTTTGTAATATGTACGAGCTCATAATGTGTGAAGTGATCGTCACCACAACACATAAATATGTAACATGTATGGTACAACCGCAACAAGGAATTCATGCAAAGCATACTAGTCATGATTAATCAAACAATCAACTTGGATTGAATAGCAATATTACACGATTAAGTGTAAAGGTAAACCCACTTTTTTGATGTGCAAAATGATTGTGAAGGATGCAAGTCCTAGTTCCCGGGCTCAATCTCGTTTCCTATACGAAATAGCATAATATGTCTTAGAATCCTGGAATGAAAATATAATAATATATAATAATTTAAATATACTACAGAAATCTATCCTTAAAATTTGGGGGCATTTGGATGTGTGATGAAGAAAAGCGAAACGGAATAATAAAGATGTTCGAGTTTCATTTTCTTGAAGTTGGAAGATTGAGGGGCAATATTATGATTTTGAATATACCTTGCGTATGACGAGGGTATAACGAGACTATGGTTCAAATTTGAGGTCAATCGGAGTTCGTTTGGTCCCTTTTGGGTCGAAAACGAGAAAGTTAGGCCTTAAGGAATTTTAATTAAAAAGGTTTGGGGTAGTTTAGTGAATTTCGAAAATTAGTTCAAAATATTGGGGGTCAATCTGGAATTTTCAGATAGGCTGATTTGGGAGGACTAAAGTGAAACTTGGAGGGGGTCAAACTGAAGTTTTCAAAAATTGCAAGCCAGTCCAAAACTATTTAAAATTCTATTTGGCATCCCATCAACTTTTGATTTCCACCCCAACTCATCCCCACCACCGTTTGCCACCTCGACAACCCCCGAAATCATCAACGGCCAGCAGCCCTTGCTGCCGGTGACCTACCCTCACCGACCCGACATATTTCCGGCCAACAATGGTCGGAAATTAACACACACACACACACACACACACAGAGACACGCACGCACACGCACATAGGTGGCGAGGTTCCACCTCGTTGCCGCCGCTCACCACCAACCCACCCCAGACGCCCGTACAATATGACGCGGTAGCTCCGGTGAAGAGGGACTGAGAAAGAGAGAAACACAAGAGAGAGTAAGAAAATTAATGAAATTTTTGTACATTTCCGACTTCGATTCATGACGGAAACAAACTCAGACCATGAAATTGATCAGTTGGATTTGAAGTCCTTGAAGAGATGAGCAAAACGGTATAAGGCTCATTGATTTTGGACCGGTGGATCCCCGAAAATCGGTCGCCAAAAATTGACGGCGTTGGCGCAAATTGGGAGATTTTCAGAAACTTCGCCGGCGATTTGTTGGAGATCTAGAACTCAGATTTTGTCGTGAGAGGTGGCGTTAGAAACCTTATTGAATGGGATTTCTAACGGTACAAGGTTTGTGAAAATCCAACGATCGGATCTCCGTAGATCTAGAGTTAAATATTTTGAATTTTCAATTTTATCGGCAATTTGCCAGTGAATGGAGATTCAAATCAAAAATTCAACTTCGAATTTGGAACGAGGGAGACGAAATGGTTCGAATAGGCTATGGTTTGCTAATTTTTACAACCAATGGCCAGCGGTCGACGGGCGGCGGCGGTGGTGGCCGACTACCGGAAGTAATCAGGAAGAAGGAAGAGTTTGCTTACCCAAGAAGGAATGTTTCTTCTTTTGGATAATTACTGAAAATGGAAAGGTGTATAAAAGGATATAAATGGGTTTTGGGGTATGTGTGATAGGCTTGATAATTAGGCCAAAAAATTGGGATGAAAATAATATATCTTAATGAATTATTTATATTTTGTTGGGTTTGAAATAAGTCGATTTGTGAATTAAAAATGAATAGGAAGCCTCAAAATTGAAATTATAATTTTTCTACATGAATTATATAATTTAAATAATACTCTTAATTAGTTATAAATTCCAATAAATTACTAATCTAATACCTTGAAATTGCGAAACATTTACCCTAAATTTTGAGATTCAAATTCTAATATCGGGTATTACAAATATTGTTACTAGAATTAAAATATTATAACTTGATAGACACATTTGACATTTATGTCTTGATTTTTAAGAAATTCATGTTTAAACAATGAAAATATACTTAATTCAATAAATTAAATAAAAATAGTCTAGAACAGTAAAAACAAATTACAGTTACTAAATAATAATTTATTATTTTAAATTACAAAAGCATAATGCCCAAAAAAAATTGATTTTTCCACAAGGTGCCAATAATTCTAATTTTTTTTGTTTTTGTTTTGTAAAAAATAGATTATAATTTAAATTAATATTCATATCTATTTAGTTTTTTGAATTTTCATATCAAGATACTTCTTAATTTTCTAGAATACATGTTTTTTGTTGTACCATAACTTTTTAATTATATTAATTTTAAACAAAATAAGACGAATTAAGGAGGAAAAAGACGGGAAAAAAAAGAAAGAAAAAACAAATATTCTATTTTATTATAAATATAATATATAAAAGTAAACCACTTTTTACCTACAACAACAAGTCAACCGTTAGTTTTGGACGGAAAGATAACGACCCATAGTGAAATTGATTAATGTTAGAAAATTAGGGTGCTAGAAGTGATTAAATTGGAACATTAGGTACCAAAACTAAAAAGGCAGTAAACTTCGAGACCAAAAGTGTAATTATCCTATTAATTTTCTATACCTGTTGTTTTCATTTTGGTACACGAATAAATAAAATATTATATACATTCATTCAAATAAGGTTTAAATCAAGTATATAATTGAATTAAGCGTAAATCATTATTTACAATCCCACTTAAGTGTCGAATTTTTCAGAAAAATCTCGAAAATGCAAACAATTCGGATAAAGTTGGGTTAAATTTAGAATGTTACTATAAAAAATTCCTCCAAATCCAATCTTCATGGTTTATGCGATGTTTTAATTAAAATGCTAAAGAATAATTAACAATGTTATTTTGGCAATCAACATTAATATACAGATTTAACAAATCATTTAATTCGAGAATCTTTTCTTTCTTTACATATTGAAAATATATATTAACAAATAATTATAATGTTTTGCTGAAATCCTTAGCCTATATAAAACCGGATGGGATCTTCTATTCCAAAACCGTGTTTCATCTCCTATTCCAACCGTGTGGATGATTGACACGTGTATTACACTTACCATGTTAATTTTCAAGCATAAATCAAGCATAAATTATAGGGTTCTAAAATGGTAAGTGGAATACACATGTCAATCATCCACACGGTCGGAATAGGAGATGAAACACAGTTTTGGAATAGAAGATCCCATCCGATATAAAACAATTCATTGACCATTGTACTATGATTGAATGGAACTACATTTAGTTGTTTAAATTGTATATCTCATAATATATTTTTTTGAATTTACTTTCACATCCTTTCCAATACCCCTATAAATAGTGGATGAATGAAAAAAATCATTACAACAATACAATCACTGAAAGGTGCAGCCTCTGATTGCATAATTCTCTATTGCATTACTTTGAAATTAGTACAAATAAAAAATACCATGACATCATTTATTACACTCATACGCTACTTAAACATGAGACAATATAGGCTGTCAAACTTAGGTTGGTTCAAATTTATCAAAAGCCATCATATACTGACAAAAATCAAGTGCTGAGTCTTGAATTCATTTTTTCACGACAGCATGGTAATTTCTTCATTTTCCACAATTTTTAAAATTCTTTAAACCTATTGAGTGTCGTTATTGATCCCTTGATTGGAATTTTTCTGACAGTCAATTCTGTAACTCTTGTGCATGAGACTTGGAGATTACTGAAATCGAACCAATATCCGAACTGAAAAATCTCCGAACCAAAAATATATGTTGACTTTTTGACTTTCCCCAAACTGTCCCGAGAATATTTCTGATACGGTTCTGGAGATTTTTCAAATATCCGTACCGAGAACCATACCAAACCACTCTGAATTGAGGACCCGAAACTAGAACCAATGTTAAAGATTTTATTTAAATGCATATACATTATTTCTATTTTATTTTTATTATTTATATTGAATTAACTATAAACTATTTGAAATTAAATTGAACATAAAACATATTTCTAAAAAAAAACCATAATACTGCAACTATTATGAATTTTTAAAAACATTAACATTAATAAAAGAGAAAATCATTGGAAACTTAAATTAGTTAAATGATTAGTAAATTGCAATTAAAAGAGAAACACACTCTAACACAATTAATAGTACCATATTATAACAATATAAAAAAACATCATATTTTAATTTTTTACCACATCACATAAATTATAAATATAAATTTGTTGAATATGCTAAGTTGTTAAGTAGGAGATATTAAAATTATAAATTTATACAAATTTTATTTCACATTAATTTTTCAAATTATTAGTTAATTATATTTGTTCTAAGTCAATAGAAGGACAGTCGCCCAAATAGTAGAATATTATTGTATTGTAAAGTATATTAAGTTTAGAATTTAGGATTGTGTTACCTATTATGGTTTTAATTTTTATTTTGAGAGTACACTAAAAAGAGACTTGAAGTATATCCATTTGGTGATTTTTATATTTTCCCCTTCTTTTTTTTTTCTTCAAATTTTTATGTTTTATTTATGATTAATCTGCGAATCTTCGTTACGAACCAAACCATACCGTACCATCCCATTAGAACCAAATCTTCGTCCCAGACTTTTGGTATGGTTCGGGCTGAGATTTGTTTCTATGGTTTGGTTCTGGAGACTTATTTTTAGAATCTCCGAACTTCGGGATAGTTCTGGAGATCTCTAAATCTCCGAACCGTCCCGTCCCATGCACACCCCTACCTGCAACCATAAGGAAATTCCAAATAGTTTGTTTCAGAAAATTGTTAAAAGAGAAACATGTGTATGCCATTAAAAATTTTATTGTGGCAAACCAAACTGATAAATTAATATAAGACAACTGCAACCAAGCACAAAATCTCATTCTATGGAAAAACTCATGTTTTTGAGATGTTCGAGTAGTCATTCCCAAGATTCATGTTTGATTTCAAGAATTTCGGTGAGTTAAAGAATATAGAGAAAGTCAATGAGACATTGTTGTTTGTTATGTATTTACATCTTAACTTCCCAAATACCTTTTAATCATTCATGTTCCTGATATATGAATTTGTATGTTGATGTTTTCTAATGCTTGAATCAATGCTTTGTTGTAGATATCATTAGAAAAGTAGTCGATATGCAATCCGCCCAAAGTAAAGAACTAAGCAGGAGGGTTAACAAGATTCATAGATATAACTGTTGAAGACCTTTAGTAATAAATTAGATTTTCCTATTATTATTTCTTCTTTTAATGGAATATTAATAACTAAATATTTAAATAATTTGCAGGAATAGACGCATATCATGTACACTAAGGGAGTATTATGTTGAACAAATATTATTAACATAAACACCAAAGCTAACCAATGATTAGTCTCATATGGCAGATGGTTCTCATGGGAATGGAGTACACTATTCCGTTCATAATAAGATTCTCTATTGGATAGATTTGAATGATTAGCCAATTATATGCTAGCATGCGTCATTCTAGTACATTCTCTAGTGGTTATTTATATGGGTTGTAAATGTTCTACTACACACATTGTGTAAATCAGAATTTGTTATCATATTCCCTCATTCTCTTCCCTATGTTTCCTACATTTCATTCAACATGATTTACTAGCTTTTTCAGCATGATATTCGAGCAGCAGGGTAAAACCTGCTGGCTCTGTGCTTGCTGTTTCTTCTTCTTTAATTTTCAATTCACACATCTATAGCCATCAAAGACAATAACAGTACTCAAGCTACAACACAACCATGGTTCATCCACAGAGCCAGCTGGTAAGTGTGAAGCTAACAGAATCGAATTATCTAGTTCGAGAACATCAAATATCCACAACTTGGATATGGATTGGAGGATTTTCTAATAGGTGAAAAATTTCCTCCATCCAAATACATTGAAGGTAATTCTGGAAGTATTAATCCTAAATATACCTCATTGATTAGACAAGATCGAATTCTTGCCTCCTAGTTGTTGTCAAGTTTATCTGAATCCATTTTAATAACTATTGTTGGTTTGAAAACTTCTTCTGCTATTTGGAATGCTCTTAAAATCAATTTTGTTAGCGAAACCACTGTAAGGTTATGCAATACCGACTCCAGCTGCAAATATTGAGGAAAGACAATATGCCTATGAGAGAGTATCTCAACCAAATCAAAGCATGTTGTGATGTTTTAGCTGCCACAGGAGAACCAGTCAGTGACAAGGACCAGGTTCTATATATATTTTGAGTGGTCCTGGAAAGTCTTGGGACCTTGCAAATTAGTCTAGAGGGAAGTGCTTCTATCAACTTCACCTCTTAGAATCCAAAAAGGTGATACAATAATCAAGCAAATCGTGGCAGAGAAAATTTATCCTTCCAGACTCGTAGAGGAAGAGGAGGCAGAGCTCCTTTGAGAGGCAGAGGTGGTAGGAACAATGGTCGGATGAGATGCCAAATATGTTTTAGACCAATCATACAGTTGATAAATATTTTTATAGAACTGATCTCAGTTATGTGCCTAACAATCCCACTGTTAATTATGCTCAAGGAAACACTCACATAGCTCTTAATCCTCAAACTCAAGGAAATCATCTGAACAGTGCTTTCAGCTCCAATAATACCTTTGTTAATATGATTTCTGGGAATCAAATGGAATTTGGTCCTGATAGCAGCTAGTACCTAATTCTAGAGCAAGCAACCATGTCACCTATGACATTGGAAATTTGACCATAGCTTCTGACTTTCATGGAGATGAAAAGGTTCATATTGGGAATGGAACAGGTTTAACAATTTCTCATATTGGCAATTCAATCCTTAACTCTTCTAATACTAGTTTTCTTTTAAATATTCTTTTACATGTTCCTCAAAATACCAAGAATCTTATTAGTGTATCACAATTTTCCAAGGATAACAATGTTTATTTTTGAGTTTCACCATTATTTTGTTTTGTGAAGAACCAAGCAACAAAGACCGTTCTGCTTAAATGGAGAGTGAAGAATGGCCTATATTCCTTTCATCTTTCACCTGCCAGCAACAACACATCCAGTTCATCCAGCCTTTGTCAAGCAGCTCCCTTCAATCCATCCATTCCCAAATCTGTTTTTCCTGTTTCTGTTTATGATTCCATTGTTTTGAATTCAATGAAAACACCAAGTTTAGCAACTTGACATTCTAGATTAGGATATACTTCCATTGAGATTGTCAAGAAAGCCTTGCAACGATGTAATTTACCTTATTTTGATGATTTTAATGAGAATACTTGTTCTTCTTGTTCACAATCCAAAAGTCATAGATTACCTTTTAATGATTCTGAATCTGTCTATTCTCAGCCCTTTCAACTTATTCACATAGATCTTTGGGGACCAAGTCCAATAAAATCTACTCATGGTTATAATTACTACATTAGTTTTATTCATCATGCAAGTAGATATACATGGTTCTATCTCTTAAAGGCCAAATCTGACACATATCAAGCTTTTCTTAATTTTAAAGCTCTTGCTGAAACTCGGTTTGAAAAGAAAATCAAAATGGTCCAAAGTGGTGAAGGTGGTGAATTTATTCTAATACCATAACACCTCTATCCCCTACACAGTCCATCACCCATAACCCTACTCCTCTATCCAATTATTCTTCTTCTTCTGATAGCCCTATTTCCATTCATGATGGAGAGTTATATGTTGATTTGCCAATGGAGAATGACATTCAATCTATTCCATCACCATCACAAACCCTTGAGACTCTTAAGAGACAACAACAACATATGATCACAAGATCAAAGGTTGGGATTTATAAGCCAAAACAACTGTATGATGTTGATTTGACTAATATAAAACCTTTTTTTTATCTACAAGCATTGCAATTTACAGTTTGGAAACAAGCCATGATACATGAATACAATACTCTTCTGAAGAATAACACTTGGTCTCTCACTGAATTACCCCCTGACAGGAACTCATTGGATATAAATGGGTATTCAAAGTAAAAAGGGATGTCAATTGCTTTGTTGCCAAGCACAAGGCTCGACTTGTGGCTAAGGGATACACTAAAATGATGGGATTAGACTATACTTAAACTTTCAGTCCAGTTATAAAGGCAACCACTGTCAGAGTTATCTTGTCTATTGTTGTTTCCAATTCATGGACAATTACACTAGTGGACATAGATGTTCGCCTTATTTTTTAGCTTCACCGCAAGTGTACGGTGCAGTTTATAGAATAGGGTTAGCAATGTCGAATCCACAGGGACTAATAAATTAATGTACTAATTACTGGATTATAATAGCCTTATTTTTATCTAGACTATCGAATTTGAGATGGATTGGTTTTATTAACACTAAAGCAGAAATTATCCTAGAATAACAAAGCAAAGAGTGGATTAAAAAATCAAGTATGAAAGAATGGATTCATGGGTTGTGGTTTCAGTTAATATCCCCTTTTATTATCAGATTAATCAAACCAAAGTTAAACGTATTCTTCCCTATAGACCAATCACAAAAGTAATTTACCCTCTCTCTCGAGAGGTATGTAAAAGTGTTGATTGGAATATCTATGCTAGCATCTCTACTCAACATGAGATATCCAACTCCCAAAAGATCAAAAGATTATAAATCCTCACGAATATTCACAGACTTCTCAATCATGCAAGATATTCATGACAAGTACTCATAGATCTAATATTAAAACTAATCTGTTCGAATTATGAATCAATATATCAAACAAGTTAAACCAATAGCTTTTTGATAAAACAAGAATTAAAGCAAAGTACTTGAATAGGGTTGGAAGACATAACTTTGATTGCAATGAATCATCAAATAAAAGTATCCATTAACCTACTCCCAAACCCGGGAATCACAAAGTGTTTAGTCAGACATAGAAAAGAAATAATCCATAGACAAATTATTAATATTCATGTCTAACAAATTGAAAATTAGTGATACTATGGAATGAGTGAACTCGGGGATGATGACGATCTCTCTATCTATCTTCAATCCTCGAAGGTGTGGTTGCGGTCTTGATCGATCTCTCTGAATCTCCCATGGGGAATTGCTCTTTTCTCTGGTTTCTAGGGCAAAAATCAGCGTCTCCCTATTTGTGGCCGCCCCGTCTCTATTTGTACTTCGTTTGGGTCGAAACCTAGTTCGCAACGAGTCAAACTCTATTTTTCCTGCAGGAGGCGCACGGGCCGTGCGCTAGGGCACGCCCAACCCGTGCTGGGTGCCGCATGAATTGTCCAAATCACAACATGGAGCACAGGTCGTGCTGTATGGCACGACCAGGCCGTGCTATATGTCGAACCTTGAGGCCTAAGTTAGGATTGAACACGGGCTATGCTAGAGAGCACGCCCTGCCCGTGCTCACCTGTAGCAACAAGCACTTGGCCATTTTTTTTTCTTTTTTCGCCCGATTCGTCTGACTTCTTCTCAATTCGACTCCAAACTTCGTACTTCACATTAAGTATTGGTGATTGCAATGCTCTGAATTGTTGCCAAAATGCTACAATTATCGATAAATTCCTACAAAACGAGCAAAGCGTAATCCTTTTTCTACAAAACATGAATAAAGCCCTATTTACACGTAATGCTTGCATATCAACATATTCTGGCCAAAATTAAGCCCAAAATACATACAAAATACATGCCAATCAATACACAATGCTTTTCTTAATGGGACATTGACACTGATTTGTACATGGAGCAACCTCTAGGATTTGAACAAGGATGAGAGAAGAACTCGGTTTGCAAGCTAAATAAATCACTCTATGGTTTAAAACAAGCCCCTATAGCTTGGTCATCCAAACTTGGCAAAGTTCTCATTTCTCCTGGATTTCTCATCTCTAGAGCCGATTCATCTCTATTTTATAAGCATAATGGTGGAGGATGTATCATAGTTTTGGTATATGTAGATAATATCTTGATTATGAGCAACGATCCATCAGACATACATGATCTTATTAATCAATTACAACAATAATTTTCAGTCAAAGATCTTGGAGTTCTTAGCTATTTCTAGGGGATTCAAATTCATCATACTAACACAGGAGGCCTCTTTCTCAGCCAAGAAGTGCATTAAGGAGATATTGACAAAAGTGGGATGGAAAAGGGAAGAGGGATCAATACTCCAATGATTAACATACCTCTTCTTTCTAAGTTTGATGGTGAACCTTTGAAAGATCCTCATTTGTACAGAAGTATTGTGGGTGCATTGCAATATGCTACTGTTATTAGATCGGATGTAGCCTATGGTGTTAATAAGGTGAGTCAATACATGCAAAATCCATTAAGCTCTCACTGGAAGATAGTTAAAATAATCTTGAGATACTTGGGCGCCGCCATTGATCACGGATTACACTTCACTGCATCTCACACTCAACATCTTATTGCATTTACTGATGCAGATTGGGCATCAGATTTGGATGATAGGCGATCCACCAGTGGATATTGTAAGTCCAAGCGGCTACGATAATCTAGAGGGGGGGTGAATAGATTATCTCCATCTTTTCGATTTATCCCTCTTTTTCGAATCAAACAAGCCAAGACAATAGTAAAGGTGCGGGAAGTAAACAACACGCGTCGATTTATAGAGGTTCAACCCACCTAGGGCCTAATCCTCTACCATCCCAGTATCTCCGAAATGGATTTCAAAAAGAAAAACGATTTTATTAATTACCAAAATTAACACCTTACAACATCACCTTGAAGAGCACCACACTATTCTTCAACACCACCTTTGAGATTACCACAATCTCTCTTGAAGATTACCACAATCTCCAACGTCACCTTGTGAAGATTACCACAATCTTCAACCTTGAAGAACACCAAATTCTTCAACACCTCAAGAGCACCACACTCTTGAATAAGAAGATCACCACTATCACCTAGATCATCCAAGTGTGTTCTTACCACAAGAATACTCACAAGGATATCTTGTGTTGAATGATAACCCAAATTCAAGATTACAACTCGATAATAAATAATACAATTTGAGTGCAAGTGTAATCAAGAAATAAGCCTAGACCTCAAGATGTGAAAGTGAAAGACCTTAAGCTATTACAACAAGAATAATAACAATGAAGAACAAATATGTTTGCTTGAGTGTATCTTGTTGTGTTGTAGTATTCTCTCTTGTTATGTTGCTTCAAATCTTCCTCTATTTATAGGAGATGATTGATCATTGATAAGCTCCTCTTGGGAACTGATTTCTACAAAAAAATTGCAATTAAGATCAAGATTATAGCTGTTAGAAATCAAACCCACAAATTAAGGAAAAGCTGCGTGATGCACAACGGTTAGAATTTTGCTGTCAAACCATAGGGCGACCGGTTGCGCAGAAATAGATGTTTGAAAATAAGAATACATATTTACACAGGGCGACCGGTCGACGGGGGGTCCGACCGGTCGACCCTATGCCCAGACGGTTGAGTTATGCCAAAAACGAGTCCGGGAGTTGTTTCAAGAAATGGCTCCCGCACACGGCCGATGCCCTGGTCGGCCGGTCCGACAAAGATCGGGTCGACCCCACGTCGACCGGTCGACCACACCGGTCAACCACCTGGTTGACCGGCCAACCACCCTTTTTTCAAAGCCAAATAGCTTATTCTCTGCTTTTTCACAACTTTCAGTGCGGGATGCCCTATAGGGCGTAGGTTGACCCTAAAACAGAGGAGTCATCCCAATTTTGTCGAAAATGAACTTCAAGAAATACTCGAGAAAAAATAGTAAAAATATTTCAGACCGATCGGGAGTATTAGGACAACATTTAGAAACATTGTTTTGATGTAAAAACATATTAACACAAAATCATTGAAAGTGTTGTCCAATTTTTGTCTAAAATAAATTCGAAGAAATACTCCGGAAAATTAGTGAAAACAATTTAAATCATTTAGGAGTATTTGGACAACATTCAAAATATTGTTTTGGTATAAAAACAAAATCATCAAAATCATGATAAAATCATTTATCAAACAATCTCCCCCTTTTTGATGATTACAAACCAAAACAATTTAACGAGGTCGATTTTGAAAACAAAACAATTTTACCGGTTAAAAATGAATTATCCGGTGTGAGCGACAATATTCCACGCAACATTAAACACAAAGATGGGAGTATAGACGACAACATTTCACACAACATTAAACACAAAGATAGGATTATAGATATACAAAACATTTAACCAAATGCTCCCCTATCGACATGCACAACAAGAGTAATATAGAGGTAATCAACCAAAAGCTAAAAGCTCAGCTTTTACATATGGAGCTTAAGAATCAAGAGCTTATAAGCTCCCCCTGTCAACAAAACATCATTAGACATGAATATGAGTCCATAATACATCAAATGGACTAAGTATAATTCACAACAAATGGCTTCTAATAGCCACATCTTATAGCTTCTTTTCTCGAGCTAATATGAGTCCATAATACATCAAATGGATTAAGTATAATCCACAACAAATGGCTTCTAATAGCCACAACGTATAGCTTCTTTTCTCGAGCTTATTTTAGCTTCTTTGAGCTAATAAGCTTATAACATGTTTCTCCCCCTTTGGAATCATCAAAAAGAATGTTAGCACAATAAAAACATCATAATACCATATCAAAGTACGCAACTTATCAGATGTATCGAGCTATTTGAACATTGAAGCTTATAGACCAAATAGGAGGGAAAAGTCGATCATACGACTTGTAGAAGCTTATGAAAACTCATTTGATTTCTAAATAATGATCTCTATAAATATATAAGACTTATGAAATCAAGAGAATCATGTAGGTGATGAATTTTTCATTGAAACGTTTTATCGAACACTTGGCGGGCGTCAAAAATTGAAGAAGATATATATAGCCCTTGTAAATGTAATCAAGACAAGTTTTTCATCACCAAAAGCATGATTCATAACACAATTATATAAGAATTCCATCAATATATCAAGTAGAGGCATTTTCTCAAGGGTTCAACCCAATTGAGATAAAAAGAGTAGAATTCTTACCATTTAATCGGTGAGGATGAGTAACAATGATGATAACCGAGCAACATAATCCCCAAAATATGTAATTTATGCAACAAAACTCATTTGAAGTGAATTGTGTGTGAAATTTGCAAAGGGGACGAAAGTTGTGAGAAATAAGCCAAAATGACAGAAAATAAGAACAGAGACGATTTTAACCAAAATCTTGCAGTGGGTGACCGGTCGAGGCTGAGGGCGATCGGTCGGTCTTGGCGACCGGTCGGCCCTGACCTGTAGCCCATTTGTTTGATTTGTTTTGCAAAACTCTGAAATTTGATCCAAAAATCCGATTTTTTGCCCCTAAGTTTTAAAAACGTGCAAAATGCAAACGTAGACCTCATTTAATATACATTATGTCATAATCAAGCTCGAAATGAGGTAAAAGACTCGGCGGTTAACGATTTTAAAAACAAATGTCTGTGAGTTATCTCTGAGACAGAATTAAACACATCTCAAATTTTTGTTTTTAGAAACGCAATCCTTTAGAAAAAAAATATCGAATCTCAATATGTTTAGTTCGATTATGACGAACCATATTTTGAGAAATTGTAATCACCGGACTTGTTATCCCGAAAAAATATGAACGTTTTAAAACTTTGGATATACAAGCCATAAGAAGAGGTGCCTTTCAAATATTTGAAAATTTCTTTTAACGGCACTTTAATGAGTTTCGTTGGGATAGTTTTGAAATCGAGCATATAGACATAAGGCATAGAAAATATCGAGTCTAAAGGAGTAATAAACGAAGATAAACATACCTCGAATTTGATTGTTAACCAATATTCCTTTCTCAACTTTTTTCCATCTGATATTGTTGCCATAGGAATAGAGATTGTTCTTCCTTCTTCCTAACTTCTTCAAAGGTTCTTGTGTATGCTTTGGTTGTGAAATATAACCACCTTCATGGCATTGTCCAACTTGAAATCCAAGGAAGAAATTGAGCTCCCCCATCATGCTCATCTCAAATACACCTAACATAAACTTAGAAAACATCTTGTACAAGAATTGAATAGTAGCACCAAATCAACCTAAATTTGCACTAATAAGTAATTTTGCCCTTTTCCGAAAAACAAAGAGAGTAGATCAACTTTACCTCTTGTAAAATCATTTTGCACAAAACAATAGCTAAGTCTATCAAACCATACACGGGGTGCTTGTTTTAAACATACAAGGCCTTTTATAAAAATCATTTGGCCTAGAAAACTTTTTCAATCCCCGGAGGTTGTTTTACATAGACTTTTTCTTGAATAAAACCATTTAGAAAAGTGGATTTAACATCCATTTGGTAAAGCTTGAAATTTTCTTAAAGCAAGAATAGACAACTAAAATGCGAATAGCTTCAAAACGAACTACGGGTATAAATGTATCATCAAAATCAATACCTTCTTCTAGGCAATACCCTTGAGCTACTAACCTTGCCTTGGTCATCAAACTTATTCCAACATACCAAACAATTTCTGCAAAATCTTAGCAAGATATCTTGCACAGGAGCATAGTAATATCGAATAATGGAGACACTATAATAAGTAACACATACTATGCTTTCAAACAAATCATCAAGAGTTCAATAATACATGTAAGTTTGAATAGGCTTATAGAAAGCTATATAAGGTCTCTTTCGAAATTTGAAAATCCAAGAGCATATAGTTGAGACCTCATTTAAAAGAAGCATTTGAACGAGAGTTTTGACAAGAATGAATATGAGCAATCAAACGCATAATTTTGAGAAGACGATAAAAAATCAAAGGTTTTATCAAAATAAAATATAATCCTTTACAAGTCTCGGATAAGACAAGTTTTATCGAATAGTGCCTTTCAAAACCAAAAAATCCTCTTAATGGCACTTATGTGAAATACTTTAAATAACTTGGAAAACAAGCACATAGGCATATTACAAAAATATATCGAGTCTATAGGATGAATACCAATGATGAGCGTACCTCGATAGTTTAAGCATCTCTTGAAGAGGATGAGGAAATATATATCCTACACATATCTTAAACAAGTATAGCATAAAACGAATATGATACAAGTGTAGGCTAAAAACAATAAGATATATCACAATTATGCTTATGCCATAAAAATCCATAGATAATAAAACATTTTAGCCTTAGTAAATGCACAAGATTTTATTAAAACATTATGCAAGGTCTCCATTTCAAAAAATTTTAAAAACACAAATATGTAGAAGACCTCTTCGAAAATATTTTGAAAAACCATTTTGACAATTAAGGCACAAATAAGAACATGCATAATAACAAAATAAAATGCATATTTAAATGGGGAGATACGATTTACCAATTTCGCCATTTCCATGGGTTGTGTCATTCCCATTGTTGATGATATCTTCCCTTTTGAAAATCATCTTGTAGATGATAGCTTCTCCAATTGCTCCATTTCCAAGGATTATGTCCTTCCCATTGTTTATAGTGTCTTTCTCTTGGAAATTCATTGTGGTGATGTCTCCTCCTTTGATCAAATGAGATGGTCATTTGATGTCTTCTTGGCGGTATGAATTTTCCTCGATTATTGTTCCGCCGGGTACCTAATACGACATTGTTTTGTGGTACCCTCAAGTGTTTGGGTCCTTTGGGATTAGCTTTGAGACTTTTAGGTCTCCAAAAATAATTAGAGCTATTTCTAGCCCGACAAGTATTTACCGTATGACCCTTTTTACCATAATAAAAACAAGTAGTAATACTAGAAGCATAATGATCAACATGCATAGAGACTTGATCCTTTTTCATATGATTGACAACATTAGGCTTATGGTCAAGTCCTTTATCACAATTATGAACATCAACAATCTTGGTCATTTTATTGGTACTCAAGTTGAATTTTAATAAATCCTTTTTCATGCAATCAATATCCTCAACAAGAGCACTATTTTCTTTTTCAAGGTTTCTAACCTTATCAAGTGCGGTGGTGTGAGCACATGAAAGTGATTCATAGGAAGTAAATAAGTTATCCTTATCATTTTTTAAAACATTGAATTCCTTTTTCAAATTTTTGTATTTAACAAACAAGCTTTGGAATTCATTTTGAAGTTCATCATAATCATTGAGCAAATCACTATAATCATTTTTCAATTCATTGTCATAAGAAGTAGAGGGTTTAGAACTTACCTCATTTTCTTCGAAGCCCATAAGACAACGTTCGTTTTTATCGTTGTCGGAAGTTGTAGGAAGCTCATCCCATGTTGTTGATGTTGTATCCCATTGAGAAGTAGATGCTTTTGAGTTGCTCCTTTCATTTGCATATACTTCTTCTAATTTTCTCCATACTTCATGTGTCGATTTAATTCCTACAATATGATCATATTCCAAAATGGTAAGTGAACAATACAAAATATTAAGAGCTTTACCATTTAAGGAGATGATTTTCTTCTCTTCATCATTGAGCTCCTTGAAGATTTTGGAGGTGTTTGGTGTATCTTTTATTGGAATAGATTCTCCATTGACGACCGTGTTCCAAATATCAAACCCGCGACCTTGTATATAGCATTCCATTATTTCTTTCCAAAATGTATAGTTTTTGGAATTGAATAGTGATGGCTTGGTGGTGGAGGCGCCGGTAAGGTAGACTTCGATCGTAGCCGGTGATCGTTCCTCTTTACTCGCGATGTGAAACGAGCTTGCCAAAGTGTTTGGCTTTGATATCACTTGTAAGTCCAAGCGGCTACGATAATCTAGAGGGGGTGAATAGATTATCTCCATCTTTTCGATTTATCCCTCTTTTTCGAATCAAACAAGCCAAGACAACAGTAAAGGTGGGGGAAGTAAACTACACGCGTCGATTGATAGAGGTTCAACCCACCTAGGGCCTAATCCTCTACCACCCCAGTATCTCCGAGATGGATTTCAAAAAGAAAAAATATTTTATTAATTACCAAAATTAACACCTTACAACATCACCTTGAAGAGCACCACACTCTTCTTCAACAACACCTTTGAAATTACCACAATCTCTCTTGAAGATTACCACAATCTCCAACGGCACCTTATGAAGATTATCACAATCTTCAACCATGAAGAACACCAAATTCTTCAACACCTCAAGAGCACCACACTCTTGAATAAGAAGATCACCACAATCGTCTTGCACCTATCACCTAGAGCATCCAAGTGTGTTCTTACCACAAGAACACTCACAAGGATATATTGTGTTGAATGATAACCCAAATTCAACATTACAACTCGATAATAAATAATACAATTTGAGTGCAAGTGTAATCAAGAAATAAGCCTAGACCTCAAGATGTGAAAGTGAAAGACCTTAGACTATTACAACAAGAATAATAACAATGAAGAACAAATATGTTTGTTTGAGTGTATCTTGTTGTGTTGTAGTATTCTCTCTTGTTATGTTGCTTCAAATCTTCTTCTATTTATAGGAGATAATTAATCATTGATAGGCTCCTATTGGGAACTGATTTCTACAAAAATATTGCAATTAAAATCAAGATTATAGCTGTTAGAAATGAATCCCACAAATTAAGGAAACGATGTCTGCTGCACAACGGTTAGAATTTTGTTGTCAAACCATAGGGCGACCGGTCGCGCAGAAATAGACGTTTGAAAATAAGAATACATATTTACACAGGGCGACCGGTCGACGGGGGGTCCGACCGGTCGACCCTGTGCCTAGCCGGTCGAGCTATGCCAAAAACAAGTCCAGGGAGTTCTGTTTCAAGAAATGGCTCCCAGACAGCGGTCGACGACCAGGGCGTCGACCAGTCGACGGCACCGGTCGACCCCCTAGTCGACCGGTCGACCCCACTGGTCAACCAGCCGTTTTTCAGCAAATAGCTTATTCTCTGTTTTTCACAACTTTCAGGTACGGGATGCCCTATAGGGCGACCGGTAGACCTTAAAACAGAGGAGTTGTCCATTTTTCGTCGAAAATGAATTTCAAGAAATACTCCGAAAAAATAGTAAAATATTTCAGACCGATCGGGAGTATTAGGACAACATTTAGAAACATTGTTTTGATGAAAAAGCATATTAACACAAAATCATTGAAAGTGTTGTCCAATTTTTGTCTAAAATAAATTCGAAGAAATACTCCCGAAAATTTGTGAAAACAATTTAAATTATTTAGGAGTATTTGGACAACATTCAAAATATTATTTTGGTATAAAAACAAAATCATCAAAATCATGATAAAACCATTTATCAAACAGATATTGCGTGTACCTGGGGGAATAATCTTGTTTCATGGAGTGCCAAGAAGCAGCATAATGTCTCTCGTTCTAGCACAGAGGCATAATATAAAAGCCTTGCTAATGTGACTTGTGATGTAATTTGGTTAAGATCTTTAATTGGAGAATTGAAACTCGATTAGAAGAAGGACACAACAATTTGGGTTGATAATCTTGTGTAGTTGCATTACCTAACAATCATATACTTCATTCACGCACAACACACTTGGAGCTTGATATGCATTTTATTGGGGATTAGGTCATACCAATGTTATTTTGGTTCATCGTGTTCCTAAGATTGATCAAGTTGCAAATTTTTTTACTAAACCAATTTCTGGACAATTCTTCACTAGGCTTAGGAATAAAATTAATGTTGTTCATAAGTCCACGTTCGAATTGAAGGGGCATATTAACATAAACACCAAAGCTAACCAATCAGGCTGAAGGACAGAATGGTTCTTATGGGAATGGAGTACACTATTCCATTCATAAAAAGATTCTCTATTGGATAGATTTTAATGATTAACCAATTATATGCTAGCATGTGTCATTCTAATACATTCTCTAGTGGTTATTTTTATGGGATGTAAATGTTCTACTACACCCATTGTGAAATCAGAATTTATTATCATATTCCCTCATTCTCTTCCCTATATTATAGCCTAAGTGTTTCATAGTCAATCCCTGAGGAATACGATATTGCTTGCCATTATCCTATAAACTACACTATACACTTGCAGTATAGAGATCCAAATAAATTTTTGGCGAACAAAAATTTCTTTAAAAAAAGCTACTCTTTTTTGATAAAATGCATGCAACTCATATTTATACATAAATATGTAATTTCTATTTATATAACAAGTATTTTGATATATCATCTTCTAGATGAATTTTAAAAGTTGAGTATTATTTTGTATTTTGCAAATATATGGATTTAAATGCCTAATTTCATGTTGTAAATCTTGATATGCATGTCAAAATATGAGATAGAAATGCTTAAAATAATATTTCATCTTGAGATATATTCTGAACTTTCACTTGGCACCAAAATCCGAACCTTTGGCCATTTTATAAATTTTGTAAAATATAGGGCCTAAACTATAATAAACGAAACTATGCAAGGATCCTCTGTAAATTTGAATTTTTGGACCTTAAAAGTATATTAAGTGACTTGGTAATTTGGAGACACTTTGGGTTAAGAAATGCGATAAAGAATAAATCCGGTACTAATTAAAATACATAATCTTAAAAATTGGAGGACAATTTGTAGATTTCAGAACTGGTACAGCCCCTGTACCTGAAAACATTTGTTAAGTTAAATTTTATGATGTAAAGAACCTTTGGTCCAAATCTCATAGCAATCATTTTTTAAATGAGTCCTTAATGGTAAAACCACTTTCTGGCCAAAAATACAAATTTCTGAAAATCAGAAGCCCAACTTTTGAATTTTTAAAACTATTTTTATCTGAAATCTCACTGTGTAATTTTAGTTCTCGACTCGGCTTCTGTTTGACAAGTTGTAATAGGCCATTTATATTTGTTGTAATTTTTATGTTCTGGTTTTTCTATAAAACCCATTGTCGAAGGCTTCCCGTTGTAACCTTATGTAAACGATAATCTATATAAGACAAAACTCCGATCCAATATCAGTTTTGCATAGTAACTTCTCCAATCCAGTTAAACAAAATTTGATGTAAGCAAATTAGCAGTAATTAAATGTATAGATGAAATAAAATCATTTTAAATTTTTTTCTCGTATTGCATGTGACAAAATTGGCCTGGGTGCAGTATCATCATATACGACTTCTTAATTCTTGATATCAAGTACGAAAATAATGAGTCAAATTTACATTCGAGAACAAAAACGACTCAACAATGAGTTGAATATATTTAGTAATTGTGTGAAAAGGAGGGTAAAATTTGAAGATTGTTGATTTCATAATTTGAAGAAGACGGTGTGAGATTTCAGATAAAATTTGTTCAGAGGATAAATCATTTTCAATAGATGGATAATCAACAATTATAATTTTTCTTTCTAATTTGTAGAAAATTATAATAAAAAAGTAAATTAAATGACAATAAACATAAAATTAAGCATGAGAAATCATGCAAGAGAGAACTTAGTGTTTTTACTGCTTATTATTTGTTGGAGCGATCTTCTTTGCAACCATGCTAACTTTTTAGTTCGATTTATTAGGAGGCAATCGAATGAATGTGTTAACTCGAGCTGCTCATTCTTATGCTAGCACGTATGTTTGGGTTGAGGAATCGAGTTGGATTAGTGACTCTCTAAATAAGGCTTGTAATTAGGTAGATCATTATTAATAATATTTCTTTTAGTTTTCCTTCAAAAAAAATGCGAAATTAAAGATATAATAAATACCTAGATTCATTCATCTACAATTTCAAGAACTCAACTCCAGACTTCATTCCTTCGGGAAAAATTAAAAAAAAACTTTAGCCTTGATAATTCAATTGTTTTTTGACAGTGGTTTGATGAGTGTAAAATATATGTGTATTTTTGGGCTTAAAATGATATATATTTGATGCATTTGCACACATATTTAGTATGTTTTTACTTGGTTTCCTTAAAAGGGCATGATACTACGTATTCTTGTAACGTTTTACAGGAAATGGAGCTTAATCGAAGAAATTTAGTTGAAAGGCCCGGATAGGACTGACGAGTGCAAACAGAAGATCGAAAAGACAAAGAAATTGGACAAAAACACATCATACGGTCGAACCGCGTGGGACCACAGGGCCGTGTGACATACCCGTGTGAAAATGACATGTCCGTGTAAAAAAAGAAAGAAACAGGGGATGGAAACAAGAAAGACGGTCAGGCGTGTGAGGTTACACGGCCGGGCGGTTGGTACTTTATCACGCATTTTTCGGTGTCCTTTTCCCACTCCAACTCTACAAGTGATATCTCCAAGCATCTATAAAAGAGACCCCAAGGCTTGCACGAAAAATCATTCATCCATACCACATACAACACATCAAATTACATAGAAATACAAGATCCAAGGTCTTCTGAGAGAGGAGGGCTAGGTCTCGAAGAACAACACAAGGCCTTTCGCATCTACGGAAGCACAAAAGCTTCGAAGGCTTAGGAGGGGAATCCATCCTGACAAGAAGGGGTTTTCTTTCTATTTCTAGATCTCGTCTGTGCTTAAACGATGTCATAATATTGATTTAGAATTTGTCTATGAATTTGTTATCAATGTTTGGCTAATCTTTCGGATCTTAGGGGCATAATCAAAACTGTGGATTCATGTTAAATCTTGATTAATTATTGTCTTAATTTATTCATGTGTTATGTTTTATGAATTTGAGTGCTTATTCTTAATTGCTTTTTATTTGGCCAATAATTTGCATGTCATATTTGTTAGTGCGAAATTCGGAAGAGGAGTTCTAACAAATATGAAAATCAAATTCAAACATAAACGGGTGTAACGAGTTTGGAGACCTACAACGGTATGTGGGTAGTCATTCAATTCATAGATCTTTTGGGAGTTAATAATAGTTGTAACCTATCGATCGGAACATCTATAATTGTTATTAATCTATTGTTTATTTATCGTCCGGGAGGGGGAATAGACTAACTTAGGAATTGAACCCATAGAATTGCATGAATTGGTTTTTGAAACTTTAATTGGATTTAATATTGAAGAAAAACATGTTGAGATTATGTGCCTAATGTTGCTTCTGTGGTTGTTGAAAATACTTGTGGGGTTCGCAAGTTTATTTTGTTTTCTTTAATTATTGATTTTTATAAAATTTGAGATTCGGTCGTTTCAATAAAATTGGAATGCGATGTTATTATAGCCTAAGTGTTTCATTATCAATCCCTGAGGAATACGACCTTGCTTGCCATTATTCTATAAAATACATTGTACACTTGCAGTTGTAAGATCCAAATATTTTTGGCGAACAATTTTTTGGTGTCGTTGTCGGGGATTGAATGATTCTATTTAAATATAATAATAAGTAGTTCAATCTTAATTGAAGCATAATTTTTTTTCTAAAATTATTTGTTTTTATTTTTTTGGTTCTAACATTGTTTTTGTTAAGTACAGATAGTGCATGATCACGCATTCCAGATCTTCCTAGCCAATACCCATTGATTTGGAAATCGAGAAAACAACAAAGTAACTATGGAAAAGATCTAAAGCAATGGCGGAGGGAAACAATTAGAACGCCATGAATAAAAGAATCAATGAGGAGCGCCCACCTGGGGCAGATGTCCAGGACCGAATTGTGGAGAGGCCCGCGAGAAGGGCAGTTAGGGACTACTTCCAGCCGGAGGTAAGCCACACTTATGAGGGTGTGGCCCGTCTGTCGATCAATGAAAATAACTTTGAACTAAAACCAGCATTGATCCATATGGTGTCACATAATCAGTTTGGGGGTAGAGCTGTTGACGATCCAAACGCGCATCTGGCGCACTTTTTAGAAATTTGCGACATGGTTAAGATGAATGGTGTTTCTGAGGATATCATTTGATGCCTCCTTTTCGCATTCTCTCTTCGCGATAAGGCTAACGGATGGTTATGCTCTCTAACACCACCAACAACAAATTGGGAAGAGTTAAGTCTGCGGTTTCTAGCCAAATACTTTTCCCCCAGTAAAACGCTGCAATTAAAACTTGAAATCGCCCAGTTTAGGCAGTTAGATTCTGAGCCACTATATGAAGCATGGGATAGATTCTGGGAATTACTGAGGAAGTGCTCTTAACATGGATATCCCGACTACCAACAGGTCCATTACTTCTATAATGGTTTGAGTGGCAACACGAGAATAATTATAGATGTTTCATCTGGGGGTGCACTGCTAGGGAAGTATCCAAAAGAAGCTCTAGAATTGTTAGAAGAGATGGCGAACAATAGTTACCAATGGCCATCCGAGAGATCCACTGTCCGACATGTGGCAGAAGTTTAGGATGAGAATGTTTCCATGCTGACAGAACAAGTATCCATGCTGAATATGAAACTGGACGCGATGCAGCAAGTAACTCCAAGAGATCCTGATGTTGTTGAAGAATAAGCAAACTTTGTGGGCCAACAAAGGAACTTCAACAACAATTATAGAAATAATCAGACACCCAATTACTATCATCCGGGGTTGTGAAACTATGAAAATTTCTCTTGTGCTAACAATAAAAATATTTTGCAGCCACCTCCGGGATATAATGTGGGTAATCAAGGAAGAGGAGAGTCAAACGAAAAGAAAGCATCTATTGAAGAGACGTTATCCTCATTTATCGGAGAGACTAGAGCAGATAGAGAAGATAGAAGAGCAGGTCACTCAGTTGAACACGAACATGAATGCAAGATTGAAATCTCTGGAAACACAAGTAGCACAGATCGCAACTGCAGTGGGAGGCCAACATCAAAATTACAAATTCCCAAGCGATACTGAACTGAATCCGAGAGAACAATGCAATGCCATTCGTCTGATGGATGGTACTAACTTTGAGGGCTCACAGATTTCAACAGATACGGTTCAGCGAAAGTGAGTGGAAATCTGAAGTCTGGTTGAAGACGTAAAACTTAGCGCTTTATGGGAGGCAACCTAACTTATTTCTTATTTTTGTTTATTTTTAGTCGCCTTCAAGTTTAATTTCAATTTTATTTTTATTAACTTAAGTTTTAGTTGTGTTTAGTTTTGTGAGTTATTGTGTAAGAGGCGTCACGATAAACTCCCGGTTATGAAAAACAATACGAAAATTATCTCACACGGGCGTGTGAGGCCACACGACCAGGCCGTACGAGAGGAAGAGGTGCCCATCACCACACAGCCATGCGGGCTATGGCAAGACAGAATAGGAAGTAGCGGGTGCAGGGCCACACGGCCTGCCCATGTGGTGTCACATGGGCTGTGTGGCCCGTAAAAAAAATTGGACAGACGGGTTTTTAACCCAATTTTCACCTCGAAAACTCATTTTCCTCCCACTTTCTCCTACCCAAACCTTGACATACGAAAATTCTCTCCCAAAACTCTCAAAATCCTCTCCAAATCTCTCCAAATTCACTATAAATCTCACCCAAAAAACACAAAATCTTCACCTTCTCAAGAAACCCACCACCTAAAGCCTTCAAATTGTCAACTTCTTCAAGTTCTACAACAAGTTTGGGGGTTTCCAAAAACTTCAAATTTCAGATTTTTACACCTCATAATCTTGATTTTCATGGCTTCTAGGGGTGAAAGAGAAACAATGAGAAATACGAGAAGAAGAAGGGAACCAACTCTGGAGCCCGAACCCGAGCTACAACCGACATATGTGCCCGAAGAGCCGAAAGCTTCGAATGTCATCTTGCCAAACGACACATGTCGGGCTAGATGGACGATACTTTACTTTCGATTATGGATTAACACAAGGTATCTCGATGAACCTACTCTTTCTAATTTAGGTTTATTGAAAGATTTTCGGTCTATGTGTGGTTAAATTGATTGGCATGAATTTTTGAATGGGCATTGGGCTACTTATTCGGTTTATACACTTGAATTTTTGAGTAGTTTTGAATTGGTTGTTCAAAAAAGAAATTTGATTGGGATAAGATTTCGATTTGCGAATGAGCCGAGGGAGTTGACTATTGATGATTTGAATGACATATATAGAACTCCGGCTTATGAGGTTGAGGAGCATGTGGATATTGATAAGGATAGTTTTTGGAGAGAAATAACTGGGAAACGTATCTACACGGCCGGTACCTCGAAGGAATCTAGCATTCGAAACCCCGTATTTCGCTATGTCCAGAGAGCATTAACGGAAACAATTTTTGCGAGGGAGGAGAGTAAAGGGGCCTTGAGGGTAGATGAATTGTTCATTATATGGTGTATGGAGTGGGGGACTAAGGTTGTGCCAAATGTTGGGGCTATGATAGCCCGACACTTTGATAGGGTGAGAAAATCTGAGAGGGGAGAAATTTGTACTGGGGGGATGATTACCCCTATTGCTGAGTACTTCAATGTTAGCTTTGAAGGGTATGAGGAGGCCGCAAGGCCTAAACTGATTGATTTGACTATTTTATCTGCTATGAAGATGATTCAATTCGATGGGCGTGATTACTGGTTAAATCAGGCAGATAAAACAAAGGTTAAACTTCCTAACCTTGAAGCTACATCCATACGAAATAGGGGTAATTGGTTGCTAAGAGGTGAAAAGAGAGTTGCTGCTCAAGAACAGCAAGATGAGCCGATGAGGGAGGTGCCAAAATCCTCTAGACAAGGGGGTAACCGGCCATTTACCATGAGTGAGAGGCTAGAAAGGGTTTAAGCCGACGTGGGCAAATTGATAGATGACACGTATCAGTTGACGGCTACAGCTGAAGAGTACCACGAGGAGTACTTACAGCGATTTGATACCATCACCCAGCAGCAGCAATACATGTACGAGATGATGTCTTGTATGGACCAGTGGCATATTTCACAGGGCCACTACCCTCCACCTCCACCACCACAGTGAGCTATGTAAATACTTATTACGCATTCCTCTTTCTTTTAATAATTTCCTCATATGTTCGGGATGAAACATATTTAAGTTTCGGGGGATTGTCAAGAATGCGTAATTTAGTACTTTCTTGCATTTTGCATTGCATTTAGGATTGCATGTAGAGCATATTTGCATTAAAATTTTTGATTTTTTTAGGATTTTTGATTTATTTTTTATTTTTATTTTAGCACGTTTAATTGCTTTTGTGTGTATTTTAATCAAGATTTTGAGAATGCCCAAAGCTTTAAATGACGATTTGTACTATAAGCATTTAATTTAATGAGATAACATGCTTTTGGGAATAATGTGATGAATTGTTGAGAAGATATCATTTATTTGTTTGGCATTAGTTGAGAAAATTGGGTATTTGAGCATGTTGCGAAAAATAAGCCTGTGAGCTTCTGTGCCTTAAACTTCTTTATATTATGCAACTTATTTTTTCTTAAGTGTGTCATTCATGATTGATAGAATCTAGAACTTGCTTTGGTATCTTCATTGAAGCCATGTGTGGGTGTGTGCAATTTTTGAAAATGATTTAAGGCCATCTTTGTTTAGCCTACTTAGCCTAAAAAGCCTACCTATGAACTCATGATTCCCTAGTTAGCCAATTTTGAGCCAAATTTTTTTATTGTTAGCCACATTGAGCTTTAAAATGGAAAACATGATTTTATCCCTGAAATTTCTTGAGCTATAGAAAATAAATAAATTTGGGGGAGATGTGGGGGAAATTTATGACAAAAGGGAGGAAGTTGGCAAAAGAAAGAAGGATGAGAAGTATCTAGGTGAATGAAAGAAGAAAGAAGCTCGAAAAAAAAAATCTCTGAAAAATATATAGTGAAATCAAGCAAAAGAAAGAAAAATTCTAAAAATTATGAAAAAAATGAGAGCTTGAGGCTAGAGAAAAAGAAAATAGGCAAAAAGACCTAAGAATGAAAAAGGAGAAATAAGGGTGGAGTTGAGTTGAAAAGAAAATATTTTGAAAAAAATGAATTTTATGATAAAATTGGGTTGGTGAATTGCAAGTCTCTATGCTTAAATTCTATTTGCTCAACCAAGTCACTTAAACCCAAATTTTCCCTACCCTTACCAAAGAGCCTACATTACAACCAAATAAAAAGTCCTTTTTGATTCTTAGATTGTGTACACAAATGTGGTAGAGATGTTAAGATGATTTGCAAGCCTATGGTAGTTCTACTTTCACTGAATTGATTTTGAGTGTAAACACTTATCATACACTTTGAGAGTCGAGTGATACACTATCTACTTGTGAGTCGCGATGTCAAGTACCCAAGAGAGTATTGATTATGCGGAGCTTATGAAATATGACTTCTTGATAATGAATTGCATGGTTTACTTTAGTATGGTGTCAAATGAGATTAAATGTTTATAGTGTTCTTGTGTGTTCTTTTTGCCCTTGATGTTATTTTTCTTAATTTGCTCGAGGACGAGCAATGCTTTAAGTTTGGGGGATTTTGATGCGTGTAAAAGATACGTGTATTTTGGGGCTTAAAATGATATATATTTGATGCATTTGCATGCATATTTAGTATGTTTTTACTTGGTTTCCTTAGAAGGGCATGATACTGCGTATTCTTGTAACTTTTTACAGGAAACGGAGCTTAGTCAAAGAAATATTAGTTGAAAGGCATCGAAAAGATGAAGAAACTGGACAAAAACACATCACACGGCCGGAACACGTGGGACCAAAAGCCGTGTGACATACCCATGTGAAAAATAACATGTCCGTGTGAAAAAGGGAAGAAACAGGGGATAAAAACAAGCCGCTGGGCTGGATCGTGTGGGACCCACATGGGCGTGTGAGGTTTGTCTGAACAAAACCCACATGGTCGTGTGAGGCTACACGATCGGGTCATGTGGTACACTGTCACGCATTTTTCGGTGTCCTTTTCCCGCTCCAACTCTACAAGTGATCTCTCCAAGCATCTATAAAAGGGACTCAAGGCTTGCACGAAAGATCATTCATCCATACCACTTACAACACATAAAATTATACAGCAATACAAGATCCAAGGTCTTCTGAGAGAGGAGGGCTAGGTCGCGAAGAACACCACAAGGCCCTTGGCATCTACGGAAGCACAAGAGCTTCGAAGGCTTAAGAGAGGAATCATTCCTGACAAGAATGGGTTTTCTTTCTATGTCTAGATCTCTTGGCTGTGCTTAAACGATGTCATAATGTTGATTTCGAATTTGTCTATGAATTTGTTATCAATATTTGGCTAATCTTTCGGATCTTAGGAGCATAATCAAAACTGTGGATTCATGTTCAATCTTAATTAATTGTTTTCTTAATTTATTCATGTGTTCTATTTTATGAATTCGAGTGCTTATTCTTAATTGCTTTTTCTTTGGCCAATAATTTGCATGTCATATTTGTTAGTGCGAAATTCGGAAGAGGAGTCCTAACAAAGACGGAAATCGAATTCAGACATAAATGGGTGTAACGAGTCGGGAGACCTATAACTGTTTGTGGGGAGTCATTCAATTCATAGATCTTATTGGAGTTAATAATAGTTGTAACGTATCGAGAGATCTACAATTGTTATTAATCTCTTGTTTATTTATCGCCCGGGAGGGGAATAGACTAACTTAGGAATTGAACCCATAGAATTGCCAATTGGTATTTGAAACTTTAATTGGATTTAATATTGAAGAAACATGTTGAGATTATGTGCCTAAGATTGCTTCTGTGGTTGTTGAAAATACTTGTGGGGTTCGCAAGTTTATTTTGTTTTCTTTAATTATCGATTTTTATAAAATTTGAGATTCGGTCTCTTCAATATAATTGGAATGCGATGTTAATATTATAGCCTAAGTGTTTCGTAGTCAATCCCTTAGGAATACGACCTTACTTACCATTATTCTATAAATTACACTGTACGCTTGCAGTTGTAAGATCCAAATATTTTTGGCAAAGAACGTGCGAGGCCAAGAAACCAATTACTATTAATAAAACGATATTAACAATTAGAGCAACATATAGTTACGGGCTTAGGGCTAATCTAATTTAGCCAAAATTAGATTAACCCAAAGCTAACGCTAGCTTAATAGTTGCAAGATTGTTTCGCATTGAATGTTGATAATTTGTTTGAACAATTAAAAAAATTTAATTAATTAGTTTTAATTATACTTTATCGATTGCAAGATAAGGTTTGATCTTATAGTGTTGATTATAGAAAAACAAAAAGATTTCAAGACACGGTCTTCTTGTTTTTGAAAATATATACCATTATTTCTACAACATATATATAGACTAGGAGTATCAATTTGGGTTGGGTCCGAGTTTGTGTGTCAGAAATAGTCAACTCGGGCCCGACCTGTTTAATTATTCGTGTCAGAATCTTGAACCTGGACCTGACCTGCTTATTTCACAGGTAATCCAGACCCAACTCACTTAACCCGTCTAATAAAATTATTTTTTATATACATTTAATAGTTTTAACTGAATAAATTTATTTTTTTAAAATCAATCATTATGTCACACTATTCAATCAATAAAAACATATCATAATTCACAACATACAAAATGAAATAACATAATTGCATAAATAACATAACATACTAATCATATTTTGAGGACAACATTCAAAAAACATGCATAATAATAACAACAAACATAATTAAGAAGGTTTTATCATTTAACTTTTAAGGATATGTCTTATTTGTCGTTTTTACATACAATTAATTATTTACATAGTTTTTTTTTAAATTCACCAACGTGTTAGACGAGTTAAATGAGTCACAGTAAATTGACCCGAACCCAACCTGTTTAATTGGCAAGTTTTTCGGATTCGACCTAATTTCGCCCCGGGCCTACGAAGCCTGGACCCATACCCATTAATTTCGTTTTAGGTTCGTGTTAGGTTTGCACGTGGAGTCCGAAATTGACACCCCTAATATAGATACAGTAGTGAGTTGCATAAATTAAAAAAAAGGTATTTTTTTGGTGGAATTCAATTATTGGAACTTCATAATAATAGAATAATATTTAAATCTACAATATATTTTTACTTTGCTTTTGTACATAATTGACAGCATCACGGCAAAAGAGAATCTTAAAGATTTTGTCGATTTTCATAATTTTGTGCATGTCTTGAATAATTCTTTTTCAATATATGGATACTGAACAGTTATTGTCGATGAAATTGGGACTTTGCTAATCGTATGAAAAGGTGGGTAAATTAAATTTGAAGATCGTCGAATCATAATTGGAAGAAGATGGTGTGATAAGGGTAAAATATGGTCTGGGCTGACCTGCTTATATTGGGTCGGATTGATAAGCCCCTGAGCATTGGGCCGACCTGGCCAAGCCCAGAAGGTGAGGGGCGATCTGTTAAGGCCCAACGTATTGGCCCGACCTGGCCAAACCCAAAAGCATAGGGTCGATCTGTTAAGGCCCAGCGTATTGGCCCGACCTGGCCAAGCCCAAAAGTATAGGACCAATCTATTAAGGCCCAGCGTATTGGCCCGACCTGGCCAAACCCAAAAGCATAGGGCCGATCTGTTAAGGCCCAGCGTATTGGCTGGACCTACCTGGCCCTAAAGCATTGAGCCGATCTGGTAAGACCTAGTGTATGGGGCCGGTCTACCTGGCCCTAATGATGACTCTGACACCAAATCGTAACGGAATCCCGGATTTTACGGAAACCCTAATCCTAGCTAAGGTATAAAAGCCCAAGTCCAGGTTCATTCTAAACCTAATCTCATCTTTGCTTTTACAATTTATTTTTCTGCCTCTTGCTTCTCTTCCAAGTCACTAACTTAAGCATCGGAGAGGGTACGCCGGAGCCCCCTTCCGGCCCCCCTTGTGCAGGTTTCGCGGAGGAGTTCAGCTTGGAAGTCGATCAGCGAGAGGAGGACATTTTTTGGAGCAACCAAGTGGCGCCGTCTGTGGGAAAATTGAGCGGAGACGTGAGCTTAAAGTGATGGTTATGGAAGATATCAGGAGAAATTTGGAAGATGATCTGAATCGTACGCCGTTGTGAGATACTCCGAGTGGGGTTATGCAAGAAGATGTCAGGCCTCCACCTCCACCACCTCTGGTGGAGGGCGGAGGCAGGCGGTTTCGAGGGTTTGGAATGGATGGGCAAACACCCATGTCTGGTGGGAGTGTTGATTTAGGCCCAATGTTCTTTGAACAGTTGGGTGGTTTCATCACTAGGGCCGTTGAGCAAACGGTGGAAAGGCGGTTGAGGGAGAGGCTTCCGCCACAAACTCCGCCTGTGGCCCCTCCTCCAGTGGTCCCTCCTCTTGTGGTCCCCCCGGAGGTCGGAGGGAGAGGTCGGCGGCCTGTGGTGGCCGAAGAGGTGCATTTGTCGAGGGCGGAGCACACATCAACTGAGGATCAGGATTGGTCGGAGCGGATGGATGACCTCCATCGTGAAGTGAGGGATATTCGTAGGAGGATTGCAGGAGCGCCGGGAGCGGCTTCAGTCCGAGTGCGGAGGGGAACTCCCTACTCGGATGAAGTGATGGCGGATGAGCTCCCATCCTCCTACCGAGCTCTGAGTTTTGAATATGATGGTACCACGGATCCGTGGGATCATCTCTGTCGCTTTGAGAACGCTGCTTTGCTACACAGGTTCACGGATGGTGTGATGTGCAGAGTCTTCCCCACCACTCTGATGAAATCAGCTCAGCAATGGTTTAGCCAGCTTACTCCAGCCTATATTAGAAATTTTGATGATTTCAGTTCGGCATTTCTCAATCATTTCACGAGTTGTCGTAAGTACCAAAAAGCGCCCCTGACTCTGTTTAGCATCAAGCAGAGGGAAGGGGAGACTTCGGAGTTATATACAGAGGTTCACCGCGGCAAAGTTGGAGGTGCCTTCGGCTAGCCCGGAAATTTTGGCTAATGCCCTAGCTCAGGGCCTGAAAGATGGAGAGTTTTTTGAATCCTTGGTGATAGAGCTAGCTAAGACCTTTGATGAGCTGTTAGCTCGGGCAGAGAGGTATATTAACCTGGAAGAGGCGAGGAAAATGAAGAGGGAGGAAGGAGACAAAAGGAGAGATATGAAGAAAGATCGGGAGAATAAGGGATCTCAGAAGAAGCCGAGGTCTGAGGCAATGGGTGGACGGCCGAGGTACGAGAAGTATACGCCATTGGCTGTCCCTCAGGGTGAGGTGCTCATAGCTATTGAGAGGCACCCCGACCGAGGTGGCCAAAGGCACATGCGAGAGCACACCAGTAAAGGCAAAATGCAAGGAATTTTGTAGGTTCCATAATGAGTATGGACACACAACAAATCGGTGCACGCACCTCAGGGATGAAATTGAGAGGCTCATTCAGGCAGGTCATCTCAGCGAATTTGTGTACATCAACAAATAGGAGAAAAAAGGGGAGTATAAGAGGGACAACCGGGGTTATCATCAACCTCGATGGGAGCCAGAGCGTAGGGGGAGAAAATGGAGGAGCTACCTCCACCTCCGCCCCCACCTCGGCGGGAGGTCATCCAAATGATTGTTGGAGGGCCGGCGAAAGGAGATTCTAGGAGAGCTCGGAACAATTATGTGAGGGCAGTGACACCAGATCGGGTGCAAGAGCAGCTGAAAGTGGAACAGGTCGGACCAGGGCCAAGTATCCAATTTGGGCCGAAGGATAGCAAGGGTATCGTGACACCTCATAGCGATGCTCTTGTGATCACGGCGACGATCTCTAATTATGATGTGCAGCGAGTATTTGTGGATACAGGGAGCTCGATGGACATCCTATTCTACGATTGCTACAGAAAGATGGATCTCCAGGTCGGGCTGGAGATGGTGGATACGGCGTTGGTCGTATTTGCTGGAGGAATGATCCAACCAATAGGTATGATTACTTTACCTATCTCTTTGGGTAAGGAACCTAATTGCAAAACTAGGATGATTCGATTTTTTATAGTAGATGCACCTTCTTCGTATAATGCTATGTTGGGTAGACCGTCATTAAATGCTTTTCAAGTTGTGGTGTCGGTATACCATTTGAAAAAGTTCCCTGTGGGGGAAGAGGTAGGTGAGGTCGGCGGAGATCAGTATATGGCTAGAAGGTTATATGTGGAGAGTATTCAAAAGGCAGAAAGGGGGAATGTCTTTGATGATGATAAAAATAGAGATAAAATGATTAGACTATATGAGCCGATAGAGCATGTCCAACCTAATGAGGAGATGATGATGGTTGAGCTGGTGTCGGGTGACCCCGATAAGGTCACCAAGATCGTGAAAGGGCTATCTGATGAGTTGAGGGAAGAGCTGGTGGAGTTTTTGAGGAGCAATGTGGATGTGTTTGCTTGGACATCGGAAGACTTGGTGGGGATCGATCCGAGCATAGTTGAGCATAGGCTCAATGTCAATCCATCATATAAGCCTGTGAAACAAAAGAAAAGAAATTTTGGCCCTAAGAAGGGTGCGATAATTCGAGCGGAGGTGCAGAGGTTATTGCAAGCGGGGCATATCAAAGAAATCCAATTTCGGGAATGGGTTATCCAACGCAGTGCTAGTGCCAAAAATGGAGGATTATTGGCGCATGTGTGTGGATTTTAGGGACTTGAACCGGGCTTGCCCCAAGGATTATATCCATTGCCCCGAATCGATCAGCTTGTGGATTCGACGTCGGGGTGTGAATTGCTCAGTATGATGGATGCATCGCAAGGCTACCACCAGATCAAGCTGGCAGAGGAGGACCAAAAGAGGGTGAGCTTCACCACCTCCTTTGGCACTTTTAGTTATGTAGTAATGCCGTTCGGATTGAAGAATGCAGGAGCCACATACCAGAGGTTGGTGGATAAGATGTTTGAGGGACAGCTCGGAAGGAACATGGAAGCATACATAGATGACATGTTGGTTAAAAGTATGAAGGTTGTGGATCATGTGCGTGACCTAGCTGAGACATTTGACACTTTGAGAAAGTACCGGATGAAGCTCAACCCTAAGAAATGTGCTTTTGGTGTGAGGTCGGGAAAGTTCTTGGGGTACATGGTGACGGAGAAAGGAATAGAGGCTAATCCAGAGAAGGTCAGAGCCATTAGAGAGATGGCACCACCTCGGGATGCAAAGGAAGTGCAGTGTTTGACAGGTCGGCTGGCAGCCCTGAATCGGTTTATTTCTCGCCTGGCGAAGAGGAGTTTGCCCTTCTTCAAGGTGTTGAGGAAGGCCAAAAAGTTTGTTTGAGATGAGGATTGTCAGAGGGCTTTCGAGGATTTGAAAACTTATTTGGCCGACTTGTCACTATTAACTAAGCCATTGCTGGGAGAGCCCTTGTATTTGTACCTTTCGGTAGGAGAGCAAGGGGTCAGCACGGTCCTAATCAGGGAGGAGAGGTCGGTTCAGAGGCCGGTATATTGTGTCAGTAAGGAATTGAGGAACGCTCAGCTGCGATATGCGGAGATCGAGAAGGCAGGTTTGGCCTTAGTGGTGACCGCAAGGAGACTTCGACCGTATTTTCTCTCGCATAAGGTAATCGTCCGAACTAATCTTCCATTGAGAAATGTGATGAGCAAGCTCGAGGTGGCAGGAAGACTAGTGAAGTGGGCCATTGAATTGAGCGAGTATGATATTGAGTTCGAGAATAGGTCGGCCATTAAATCTCGGGCTTGGGCGGATTTTGTTCAAGAATCGATAAGGGATGATAGTGGAGAAGGAGCTTGGTGATTTATGTGGATGGTTCAGTAGGAAGCTCGGGTTGTGGTACTGGTATTATCCTGATCAGCCCACAAGGGGTCGAAAATGATTTTGCTGTCAGACTAGAGTTCAAACTATCCAATAATGAGGCGGAGTATGAAGCATTTATCAGAGGGATGCAAATGGCCATTGAGATGGGGGCTACTAGAATGGTTATTTACATAGATTCTCAGCTCGTTCATAAACAAGTTACTGGGGAATTTGAAATTAGGGATGAAAGGATGAATAGGTATGTTGAAGCATACCGAGCTTTAGAAGGAAAAGTGAAAGAGATCAAGATCTGTCAGGTCCCGAGGACGGAGAATGGTCGGGCGGATTTCTTAGCGAAGAAGGCCAGCTTGGCCTTGGAGAATCAAGCTAAGCAAGCTTTTGATGGCAAGAGAAACCTGTCTTTGGGTATGGAGAGTCGGAGAGATTGAGAAAAAGAGGATTGGAGGTCGGCTATCATAGCCTTTATACGAAAGGGGAGTCTGCTTAGGGAGGTAGGCGTGAAGCGACTCGGTGAAAATTCGGGCTACACGTTTTTGCATTATTGGGGACAAGTTATACAAGAGAGGCTTCTCCATGCCTCTGCTGAGGTGTTTAAGTGGAGAGGAGGGTACGTATGTACTGAGAGAGATGCACGAAGGGTGTTGTGGAAATCATATGAGAGCAAGAATCTTGATGAAAAAGGTGCTGAGAGCAGGGTATTTTTGGCCTTACTTGAAAGAGGAAGTAGAGAAGCTAGTGAGAGCGTGTGAGAAGTGTCAGATTCATGCGCCTTTGATACATTGTCCGGCAGAGAAGCTCATGACTATGAGATCGGCATGTCCTTTTGCAAAATGGGGTATTGACATCGTGGGTCCCTTTCCTCCAGCTTCAGGTCAGAGGAAATTCTTGATTGTGGCGATTGATTATTTTAGCAAGTGGGTTGAAGTAGAGCCCCTTGCTAAAATAAATGAGGATGCAGTGATGAAGTTCATCTGGCAGAATATTGCATGTCGATATGGAACACCTCGGATCTTGATATCGGATAATGGAACGCAATTCGCAGGGGCAGGGATCCGAGCTTGGTGTGAGGAGTTGAAGATCAAGCAAAATTTCACGTTGGTGGCTCACCCACAGGCCAATGGGCAGGTGGAGGTCAATAATAGAATCTTGGTCCAGGGACTCAAAGCTCGACTTTAAAAGGTAGGAGGGGCATGGGTTCAGGAGCTCAGTTCGGTATTGTGGGCTTATCGAACTAATCCAAAGGAGGCAACAGGTGAAACTCCGTTCAGCTTGACGTATGGAATGAATGTTGTTATACCAGCAGAGATCGGCATGGAGATGCATCGGATTCAAAATTTTGATGAGAACGCCAACGAGATGATGATCCAAGAAGCGATGGGTACTATTAATGAGAAAAGAGAGATGGCATTTTTGCAGATGGAACGAACATGAGGAAGGATCAAGGCAACCTATGACAAAAAGGTGATGAGGAGGGCCTTCCAGGTCGGAGACCTGGTTCTGAGAAGGTCGGACGCTAGCAAGAATAAGGGGAAGTTGGATGCAAATTGGGAAGGGCCACTTCGGGTGGCAAAGGTGCTGGCAGGAGGTGCATATGAGCTGGAAGAACTTGATGGGCGAAAGCTTCCGAGAGCATGGAATAGTTGCAATTTAAAGAAATATCATTCCTATAATAGAGGAATATCTGATGTAATGAAATTACTCGTTATGAATGAAATGGCCTGCTTCCCTGAATTATGAGTTCGGAAAATAAAATTGGTAAAAATTGACAAGTATTTGGAGCTCAGCTCGAGCTAGACTCCAAATACTTGGGGCCACGAGGCCACGCAAGGAGCTCGGCTCGAGCCAACTTCCTTTGAAGAAATTGACAAGTATTTGGAGCTCAGCTCGAGCTGGTCTCCAAATACTTGGGGCCACGAGACTATGCAAGGAGCTCGGCTCGAGCCAGCTTCCTTTGAAGAAATTGACAAGTATTTGGAGCTCAGCTCAAGCTAGAATCCAAATACTTGGGGCCACTAGGCCACGCAAGGAGCTCGGCTCGAGCCAGCTTCTTTTGAAGAAATTGACAAGTATTTGGAGCTCAGCTCGAGCTAGTCTCCAAATACTTGGGGCCACGAGGCCACACAAGGAGCTCGGCCCGAGCTAGCTTTGATGAAATTGACAAGTATTTGGAGCTCAGCTCGAGCTAGTCTCCAAATACTTGGGTCCACGAAGCCACGCAAGGAGCTCGGCCCGAGCCAGCTTCTTTTAATGAAATTGACAAGTATTTGGAGCTCAGCTCGAGCTAGTCTCCAAATACTTGGGGCCACAAGGCCATGCAAGGAGCTCGGCCCGAGCCAGCTTCCTTTAATGAAATTGACAAGTATTTGGAGCTCAACTCGAGCTAGTCTCCAAATACTTGGGGCCACGAGGAGCATAATATACCAATCGTTTTTGGGTAAAAAAAGAATTAGCTTAGTTCGAGTTAAGTACCTCATGATGAAATAAATCAGTTAATGCGAGAATAGAAATGCGAGTATAGAGATCAGGAAAATAGAATTGCGAAAGATTTCTTTACTTGTCAAAAATAATTACAAGTACATGGAAAAGAAAATACAACAAAAGTGATATAAAAAAAACCCTACGTAGTAGGTGAAACATCCTCAAGGGTCACGTCATCTGCCGAGATGGTCACGTCGTCCACGAGCGCGATCTCAGGGTCGTCGTCAGGAATATCCTAAGTGGAGGTGAGGGAAGTGCCTTCAGGAAGCTGGGGGGTTGGCTGACCTCCAGAATGATGGGAAGTGCCCCCTGAGCTGGAAGTAGGGTGGAGGACAAATGGAGCAGATAAGGATTCTATGAAAACCTCCACTGGAGCTCGGTTGAGACGCTCCACCTCAGGAGAGAATACGAAGCCCTTAGGGTCAGGAAGGATCTTTTTGGGACCTCGACGAAAAGGGCTCAATAGTGATGCCGCGTTCCTTGAGCTGGAGCTAAGCCTGATCAAAAGCGAAGCCATAATACTCCATAGCACTTGAAGACAGAACTTTGATAAATGCTTTGGAGCTAAAAAGGCTTGCTTCACCCTCTCCCGGATTGCCTGAACTATGGAAGAGCCCTGGGGGGAGGTCAGGAAACCTTGACAACCGACTTCAATGCCCTCAGCTCGAGCTTGGTCGGCATTGGTAGTGCAGCAGGTTTTTAGATCCCCCACCTCGGCCTTGAGGTCAGCATTGTCAGCCTCCAAGGCCTTCAACTTGGTCTCAAAAGAGGCCACGGTGGCCTTATGGACCTCTTCCTTCTCTCTGAAGCGGCGCACCACTTCCAAAAGCTTAGTCTCCCGAGCCTTCAGCTGTGTGCACTCTCTCTTGGCAATATTGAGCTCGGCAATGAGGGCGGGGTCAGCAAAACCCACGTGAGCTCGGGAGATTAAAGCAGCAAGCTGGGCCTCAGTTTTCGAATGGTTCATGCAAAATACGCTCACCAGCTCGGCATCGCTGAGTTTCTCTAAGGCAGTGCGATTGGGGCTTGGGCAGTTGCCTTGTACATACTGGATGGCAAAAGTCCCATCAGTATTCTTCAAAATGGAGTTCCTAGTGAAGAATGTCTGGTTGGGTGTGTAGATAGGGTTGCGAGTGAGATTGAGAGGAGCAGCCGAGGTGGTAGTAGTCTTACTCTTCTTGGCTGCGCTGGCACTAGTACCAGGACCAGATCTCTTGGGGGGAGGAGGTCGGATAGAAGGATGAGCCTTAGGACCAGTGAGGTCGGCTATCACAATGGCGGCCGAATCAGGTCGCCGAAGCTGAGAACGCTGGCTTCCCTGATCTGTACCAGCAGTAGGAGGGAAAGAACCAGAGGCAGCTTGTCGCTCTTCGTCCTCCTGCTCAGCAACCATTTGTGCCATAAACATGTTTGCACGATAAGAAAAGGTTAGCCAACAGGTAAGAAAGAAGTGAATGAAATATAAAAAGATAATTACCAATGTCACAAGGCAGTGGAGCCATTATGGAGCTCAGCTCGAAGTAGTACAAGAGAGATGGAGTTATGAGGCGAGAAAGGTCATATTTGACCAAGGTAAGTTTATTTATCAAAGATTGGGGTTCGGTAGACCGATCTTTGGGATGTTTCCGCTGAAGAGGAAGGCTCCAAGTCCAGGCGATAGGAAAGCCCCAAGCTTGGGTAGAGGAGATGAAAAAATACTTGTCCTTCCAGAATTTATTAGAAGAAGGATATTTACTCAGAAATTGGGCATCACCTCGGGAGGTAATGTAGAATAGACCCTTGGTGGTTGAGCTCTTTACTTGGAATAGGGCAAAGAACAGTTCAGAATAGGCTCTATTTCTAGATATTTAGTTAATATCAAGAAGCCAGCAAGGATGCGGAAGGAATTAGGGGCTAGTTGGTTGAGGGGTACACGATAGAGGACGGACACCTTGGCCATAAAGGTATGAATGGGGAATCGAAGGCCACCCTCTATCTGACCTGCGAAGTAGGCTAAGGCGTTTGGTGGAGGTCGGTTAGGGCAATCTGAGCTGCTGGGTAAGGAAAGCTTGAAAGAGGAAGGAATTTTGGCGTTCTTTTTTATGGATTGAAGATTATGAGCTGTGAGGGTAGTTTCTCTGAAGTCGTGAGGGTACACAGGCAGGGGACCCGAGCTCGGAGCTCAGATCTCTATCACATCAGAATCCATGCCTGAACCAGAGGTGGACTCAGTAGCATCAGGATCCGAAGGACGAACTCCGGCAAAAGAGAGGGGTTGTGAGCCGGAACCCATTTCGATAGCCCACCGTTCTAAATCGGCGATATATGGATCCGATGGTGTCGAAAGAGAGGAAGAAGATGCCATAATGATAAGGTAAAAAACTGGAAAAAGAAAGGGGAAAGAGGGGATTACTTAGTGGATGAAAGTAGGAGATGGAAGGAGAAAAGTGGACGGGGGCCTGAGATGCGTAGAACTTGCCGGAATCTGGAGAATTCCATCGGAGAATGATGATATCAGACGCTTTGGGAGAGGCTCTGCAAGTTGTGTGAAAATGTGAAAATGGAGGAGAAAAGTGGCTTTTAAAAGAGAGAAGAAAGATATGAAAGGGTGTCTCGGTATTCGAGGAGACACCGCACGGATCACGAGGCATCAGTGAGCTGAAAGGACGTCCTTTCAGTCACATCAACGTGTCAGGAATTTGAAAAGCCAAAGGGCGGCGGGAATTTGAAAAGCCCAAACCCTAAAGGTAGGTCAGCTCGACCTACCAGTAACTATGGTTATCAAAGATCTACCCATAGTTGGGGAAAGGAATTGATAAGGGTAAAATATGGTCTGGGCTGACCTGCTTATATTGGGCCGGATTGATAAGTCCTTGAGCATTGGGCCGACCTGGCCAAGCCCAGAAGGTGAGGGATGATCTGTTAAGGCCCAACGTATTGACCCGACCTGGGCAAGCCCAAAAGCATAGGGTCCATCTATTAAGGCCCAGCGTATTGGCCCGACCTGGCCAAGCCCAAAAGCATAGGGCCGATCTGTTAAGGCCCAGCGTATTGGCCTGACCTGGCCAAGCCCAAAAGCATAGGGCCGATCTGTTAAGCCCCAGCATATTGGCCCGACCTACCTGGCCCTAAAGCATTGAGCCGATCTGGTAAGACCTAGTGTATGGGGTCGGTCTGCTGTCGTAAATATTGAGCTGACCTCTTAAGCTTTACATTGGTTTAATTCGGTAAAAAGAAGTGTTGGGCTGATCTCGTAAGTTCAACATTTGGGCTATGACTGATCTGTTGCATTAAAGGATCAACTTCGGAAAGTCATGAGGAAGGAGGCCAAGTTCAGTTCGGCCATAGGAGTAAGGGGGCTCTGAAGACACTTGAGATCTTTTAAGGGGCATGTTAATGCGGCCCGACGCGTGGCTCGGCCGATAGTCCCGAGGTGTCTCAGTCGATTCGGAATCGAGGTCTTAGCGGCGTAAAATTAGGATTTTTAAGAGATCCGATCCTAACCTAATGATGACTCTGACACCAAATCGTAACGGAATCCCGGATTTTACGGAAACCCTAATCCTAGCTAAGGTATAAAAGCCCAAGTCCAGGTTCATTCTAAACCTAATCTCATCTTTGCTTTTACAATTTATTTTTCTGCCTCTTGCTTCTCTTCCAAGTCACTGACTTAAGCATCGGAGAGGGTACGCCAGATCCCCCCTCCGGCCCCCCTTGTGCAGGTTTCGTGGAGAGTTCAGCTTGGAAGTCGATCAGCGAGAGGATGACGTTTTTTGGAGCAAGCAGTGTGAGTGCAACAAAATTGGGCAACGAATATCTGAATACTTTTTTCAGAGGATAATTTATTTTCAATAGATGGATAATCAACAGTTATATAATTTTTCTTTCTAATCCGTAGATAATTATAACAAGAAAGTAAATTAAACGACGATAAACATAAAATTAAGCATGAGAAATCATGAAAGAGAGAACTTATAGTTTTTATTGCTTATTATTTGTTGGAGCGATGTCTGCAACCATGCTAACTTTTTAGTTCGATTTATTAGGAGACAAGCGAATGAATATGCTCATATGTTAGCTCAAGTTGCTCATTCTTATGCTAGCCGTATGTTTGGATTGAGGAACCAAGTTGGATTAGTGACTCTTTGAATAACGCTTATAATTAGAAAGATCATTATTAATAATTAGAGCTGGCAAAATCCAGCCGGCCCGAGGTTTGGACTGGGCCGGGCTACAATATTTTAGGCCCAAAAAGGTTCAGGTTTTTTGGCCGGGCCCGAATGGCCTGTGGGCCGGGTTTAGCCCGACTTTTGGCCAGGCCTGACGATTTTAGTATACAAAATATATACATGGGTTGGGCTGGATCATGCATTTTCGCGGCCCGACCAAAATCGGACCGGCCTGACCCGACCTGAAATTTTCCAAAAGTCCGACGGGCTTGGGCTAGGCCAGCCCGGTCCCACCCATTGCCAATTCTATTAATAATATTTCTTTTAGTTTTCCTTCAAAAAAAAACGAAATAAACGATATAATAAATACCTAGATTCATTCATCTACTAATTTCAATAACTCAACTCCAGGCTACATTCTTTGAAAAAAAAAAATCAGCTTTGATAATTCGCTTGTTTTCTCACAGTCGTTAGAGGCCAAGAAACCAATTACTATTAAAAAACGAAATTAACGATTAGAGCATCATATAATTAGGGCTAATCTATATTAGCCAAGATTAGACTAACCCAAAGCTAACGCTAGCTTAATAGTTGCAAGATTGTTTCACAATTGAATGTTGATAATTTGTTGCCTCTAGGCATAGCTCAACTAGTAAGAGACTTGCGTGACGTGACGTCTGCTTGCTGGCACCCACAGTGTGGTTGTTCGAATCTCTCGAGTAACGATTTACATGGTGGAGGAGAACTTCTTGTGTGGTGACTCAGTCTTCGGCAGCCCAAGGACCCTGACTAGTTGAGGCATAACCCGCGCTTCACATCCTCCACGAAGCTCTAGGGCAAGGGCGGTGGGGGCCCTAAGGGATGGGGTTCATCCTTAATGTTGATAATTTGTTTGAATAATTAGAAAATTTTAATAAGTTTTGATTATATTTTATCGATTGCAAGATAAGGTTTGATCTTATAGTTTTGATTCTAGAAAAACAAAAAAGATTTCAAGACACGGTCTTGTTTTTGAGAATATATACAATTATTTCTACAACATTTATATAGATACATAGCGAGTAGCATATATATATATATATATATAAAAAGTGTTTTTTGGGGGTATTCAATTATTGGAAATTCATAATAATAGAATAAAATTTAAATCTACATATATTGTTACTTTTCTACATAATTGACCGCAAAAGAGGAACTTAAAGATTTTGTCCATTTTCATAATTTTGTGCATGTCTTGAATAATTCTTTTTCAACAGATGGATACTGAACAATTATCATTTTTCTTTATAATCCGCAGAAAACTAGAATAAAAAAGTAAATGACAGTGAACATAAAACTATGATAAAGCAAGAGAGAACTAGCTCATTGGACAGACATTATAATATCAAAATAATAATAATAAGATAAATGACATACGTCTTTTGAATGTATAATAAATAAGAGTACGAAATTAATTATCTCTGCTACATGGGATCAAAATAGAATTGGACATGATAATTGATAAAATCACTAAGAAGGCAAAAGAAAAGATATAATAACTAAATACCTAGAGTCATTAATCTACTAATTATAACTCAACTCCATACTTCATATTTCATACTTGATCACTTGTTTTTCCACTTTCGCTTCCACTTTGGCGCGATGCCAATAAAACAAAAAGGTAACCAATTACTATCAACAAAACTAAGCCACAAAGAATTAGAGCAATGAATAGATATTGAGGCATTTTTTTGATTGTATAATAATTAACTAATAATCATGATTCATGTGTTAAGGCTCTTCCTTATTTATAGGAAATATTCATGAGGTAAAGCATTAATCAATGAGGCGTCTTCTTCTTGTTCCGCCTCCCTAAACCCTAAAATCACCGAATCAAAATTATTTCTTGCCTATTATAATATATATATGAGCATCATTCATATATATATATGAGCGCCACGACATTCATTATTATGGAATTAATTAATTATAACGAACGTACATACGTACATTATTAAACAATAAATTAAATTTTGCAATTAATTTTAATATCCGGAAAATTAAATTAGCCCTAGATTTAATTTTGTGATAATTTAGCATTGTTTTTGCCAATAAAGATACCTTTCGCTACATGCGTGTTGTGCCATAAATTTAGTCCTAAATTAGATTAGCCTTCTTTTGCTGATAATTTAACATTGTTCTTTCCAAATTTTAAGGCTGACCTAACTGAACTAATATAATTTAACCAAAATTTATTATAAAATATTCAATCAAAATTGGATTTGTCAAAAGTAGCTCTAATATAACCTATTAACAGATAATATTCGCAATATTCTTTCAGAAAAATTCTGCCTTGTATAATTTAGCCAATTATATTATTAGCATTGCTCTAATTACCAAAATTTAGCCCCAACACATACAAGCATTCTTCTTACCAAAATTATTACATCCAGTTTAATTTAGCAAAATCGATTAGCCCAACATTAGGGCTACAGAAGTTAAACTAGCCACAGCAATTTCAGGCCAGCCCTAGCGGGCTTAGGGCTAATCGAGTTTCCGGTTAAATGGGGCATTAGCTAACCGGCTAACAATATTGTGAATCTAACCCTAACTCTATCGAGCTTCGGGCTAAACGGGTCACTATAGGGGTGGCCACGGTTCCGGTTCCAAAACCGCCAGTTCCGGTTCCAAAACCGTCGGCTCCGGTTTCTCATTTTGGAGGAACTAGAACTGTTGCCTCACGGTTTCGGTTCCAAACGGTTCCGGTCCTATTTGGATTCCACAACGGTTCACGTTCCAGTTTTAACCGGAACCGTTTGTTTATCTTTTGATCATTTTTGATTTTTTTTTAAATAGTTTATCAATTTCGATCGCAAAAAAAAAAGCGAAAAGAAAGAAAAATACTTGGACTTAATATTCAATTGAGTTTTGTACTTAATATTAATATTAATATTAAACTTTCTATATATATAATTAGAAAATAAAGGAATTAATCAAAGTTCATGTAGTTCGCTTAGAACATTTGGTTAAAACGTGTCTCAGGTGGTTACAAAAATAAAATATCATAATAAATATTTAACATTTCTTATTGCATATTTTACCAAATAAAAATAAAAAATATTATTTTCACCTTGAAACCGCCGGTTCCGCCGACGGTTCTAGCTGACGGTTAAAACCGCCGATTCCACGATTTTGAGACCAAGAAACTGGAATCGGAACTGGTCTACATGGTTTCGGTTCTGGTTTTGGAACTGTTGACCACAGTTATGCTTTCGGTTTGGAACCCAATTTCGGTTCTATTTGGCCACCCCTAGGTCAATATTGTGCTCTAAACCAAAAAACAATAAGCTTTTATTTTTAAATTAAAATTTTAAATGAAAAACATGTATAACAATGACCGTCGTTTTGCATGTTTTTGTGTGTGTTTTGTGTGATGATTTATATATATTTTTGGCGTGTTTTATTTGCATTTGTATGTTTTAGTGTTATGTTGTGTTATTTTATTGATTTTTTAGGTTTTGGTGGAAAAAACAAGTTTTGGAGCAAAAAACGTTAAAAAGTCATTTCGCGCAATTGCGGCAGTCATCGTATTTTGGACGTCACGTTCACATCCGAAGTCCAATTGACATGATTCATATACCATTGGAAACCTAAGACAAAGTTCTACAATGTCTATGTCCGCTACAAAATGCAGAAGAAGAGGTTTGGATGGGTTAAAATCATGTGCAAGTCAAATTAATATGTTGAAATTTCGGAAATGACATGTCTTGGTATGTTGGCCATAACTCTCTCTAGAAAATTGATATTAAGGTGATTCAAGTGGCTATGGAAAGTTAAGAGATAGAGCTACAATTCATAAGCAGACAGCAAGACGAAATTTGGACGTTTAGAGGCCGTGCGGATGCGCGCATATGGCGCGCGGTTGCGCGCTGCGACCAGCAGCTGCACAACAGCAGGGTGCGCGCGCGGGCGCGCGGTCGCGCGCCGTGACTTGCTGAACACGAAATTTTCGATTTTTTTTCGATTTTTGGCTCTTTCACCTTGTTTAGGACTCTAGGCTTATAAATAGGACTTGGGGAGCCCCTATTTTCGAGACTCCTTCATTCATAACACTTCTAGACTTTAGTTTTTGGTATTTTTCTTGCTTTTCATCATTGGGATTGCTTGGGTTCTTCCCCTTGAAGCTATTTTGCTTTTTAATCAAAGAGTAAGATTACTTCATCTCTTTTGTCTGATTTCAATTGTTGGGTGATTATTATTGTTGCATGATTATGTTTATGATTGTTTTCTTTCCTTCAATTGAAATTATGATACCATCCCCAAGCATGAACTAATTTCCTTGTTCTAGGATTAGGATGATTTGATTCAAACAAACAAGCATGAGTATTGATTAATTGATCTGCTTTCCTGAATAAATTGTTTTACTTGTTGATTGATTGTTTGGCCAACTCTTGATTGTTTGAGGGGATAATTGAGATTGATCGAAGATATTATTCCTAGACTAAATTTATTCAGGGGGTTAGATATGAATCAGAAATGTATTATCTAACAATAGGTTTAATGAAAATAGCAAATTATGTTGGGATAGCCCTAATCGTGAATACGAGAGTTATCAGATCTAGACCTAGTCTTTACATGATTGTTATATTTGTTAACCGCATGATCAATTAATTGATATTCTGCTTGCAAGTTTGATTAGATGAATCCATAATCTTAGACTTTCTTCCATATCTTTTTCTCCAAGTTTATTCATGCTTAGTTTTAATTCATCTTTTTAATTGTTTTCTTTTAGTTTAATTAAATCCAACAAATCGGTTAGAGTGTTTAGGTTTTATTTTCTGTCTATTGTGTTGCATAATAATTATTTGTCGGCTAAGTTTTCCTTGAGAGACGACTTGTGGTTAACTTGCTGCTCTACAATTGATCTCGTTCTCTTACGAGGATTGCTAGATTTATTTTAGGTGTTTAGCATTCTGTTGGGTATCTATATGCCTCAATAGATCGATACACGTAGTACCAAGTAACAAATTACAGACTCAATCAAGCCTATTATACATAATATACTCTAGACTCAATTGCAGTAATTAAAGTACAAAGAATGAACTGAAAGTTACAAGAAAGAAAACTTAACACGAAATATGAGGGATAAAACCTTAAAACCGAATATTGGATAAATTTGGCTCAGGACCAGTTTTTCCCAAACCACAAAGTTGTCACCAGAGATTGAACCAGAGAACCAAGAAATGGCACCCAAACAGCCAAGCCAACAATAACCCTCAAGATCCCAAGTGTATGAACCCTCGAAACCCAGAAAACCCTCCGAACCACCCAAACCCTAATTTCACTCAGAAAGTAGGAAATCAGTCCACAAAGGAGGTGAACTAGTTAGATAACACTCAGATCTAACACAAACACCCCAGAATCACACAGAAATCCAACAAGGTGGTGAGATTTCTAGAGAGAGAGATATCGAAGAGATCAGAGAAGAATCAAGAGAGAAGAGAGAGAAAATCACAGAGAGATTATGAATTAGGGTTCGGGGTTAGGGGCTTTTAAAGGGTTAATGAACGAACCAGATCAGATATGAAGACGAACGGTCAAGATGAGAAGAAGAGGATCCGCAGACTAAGCATCCGGATCCCGCAGTCCGAATCTAAGACCCGAGTTCACAGATGGGTTCAACACATTAGGCTTGTTGCATATTGGGTTGCTGATTGGGCCTAGTATTATTAATTAATGGATCATACAAAATGGGCCAATTAATACAACAATCTCCACCTTTGGCTCATTATGAATCATTAGACTATCTTAGGGAAAATAACTGGTCATCATCATCGCCATTTGCCTTCATAGCACATAAGCCAAGAAGGACTTATGTTACAGAAGCACTAAAGCTAACTGTAACTGAGAAAAGATCTCAACAAGCACACAGCAAGTCAAGTTCCCCCATTGAATTAATATAAGCACGCAGCAAACATTAACTCAATAGTTTTTGGATTCAACATAAACACACAGTAACTGTTAAATCCAACATAAGGGTAAATAACCGGGTAACTAATCACGAGTGTCAAAATTTAGAATTTTTAAACAGGTTTTAAACTTTAATAAGGGTAGACACTTAGTACCCATATCAGCTGGATTGTATTCAGATGCCACTTTTTCAAGACAGATAAGGCCTTTTGAAACAATATCCCTTATAAAATGAAACCTGACATCAATATGTTTTGTTCTGTCATGAAAAACTGGATTCTTACAAAGCTGAATACCAGATTGAGAGTCACAAAATACAACCTCCTTTTGTTTTAAAAAACCAATTTCAGAAACAAGTCCTTTTAGCCATAAGGCTTCTTTTAAAGCTTCAGTTATAGCCACATATTCTGATTCTGTAGTAGGCAGAGCCACAATATGTTGTAGCTGGGATTTCCAACTAATACAAGAACCTCACATAGTGAAAACATAAGAGGTTGTTGATTTTCTGTTATCTTTGTCATTTGCATAGTTGGAATCCACATATCCTTTTAAAACAACACCATTTTCACACTTAGAAAATTTAAGGCAATAATCAGTTGAATGTCTCAAATATCTCAATAACCACTTCAAAGCATTCCAATGCACCATTCCAGGATTAGACATAAATCTACTAAGGCAAGAAACAACATAAGCAATGTCTGGTCTAGTACTGACCATTAAGTACATAACAGATCCAATGGCATTAGCATAGGGAATGTTTTGCATAGAAAGGATTTCAAGATCAGTTTTAGGGGACTGATCCCTACTTAACACAAAATGAGATGCAAGAGGGACATTCACAGATTTTGCATTACTCATAGAGAATTTTTGTAAAACTTTCTCAACATATGAAGATTGATGAAGATAAATCACAGAATTATTTCTATCCCTATCAATATTCATACCAAGTATTTTCTTAGCATCACCTAAGAATTTCATATCAAATTTAGCACTTAAACAATTTCTCACATAGTCAATGGTCTTAATGCATTGACCAGTCAAAAGCATATCATCAACATAGATCAGCAAGAAAACAGGAGACTTAGCATCAAGTTTGAAATACAGACAATGATTAAATTGGCTTCTACAGAATTTCAAATCAAGCATGCACTGGTCAAATTTTTTATTCCACTGTCTAGGTGATTGCTTTAATCCATACAAAGACTTTTTCAATAAGCACACATGGTTTGGTTTGGTTTTATCTTCAAAACACTCAGGTTGTTTCATAAATATTTGTTCTTCCAAGTCACCATGTAAAAAAGCAGTTTTACCATCAAGTTGCTTTAGTTCCCAGTCAAACTGAGCCACTAAAGCTAGCATAATCCTCACAGTCACAAACTTCACAACAGGTGCAAAAATCTCAGTGTAATCAATGCCTTCTTTCTGAGTAAAACCTTTTGCAACTAATCTAGCTTTGTATCTAACACCTTCATTTTCTTGTTTAACTTAAAACAACCATTTACAATCAACAATAGAACAGTTAAGAGGTTTTGGGACAAGTTCCCAAGTGTTATTAACATACAAAAAAGTCATCTCATCTTGCATAGCACTCAGCCATTTCACAGAATTCACAGAGTTTACAGCATCAGAATAGGTTTTAGGCTCAGAATTCTCAATTGATTCAAACACGGAGAACACATAAGAAATTAAGTGAAAATCAGCAAACTTGTTTGGAATTCTAATGTTCCTTCTAGTTCTATCTCTAGTTAACACATAGTCATTCAAGTTATCATTTTCAGCATGCTCATGATTCAGATCAGTGTCAACTAGAGGGAATTCATCATGCACATTATCATTCAACTCAGCATTGTCATCCTCAATATCATTGTGCACATCATTAGCATTCACATTATCATGCTCATCATCAATCATATCAGGATTATTAGGCACAGAATTAGAAGTCACATTAGAAAGCTCCACCTTATTAGGAGTAGTGGAGTTTTGAGTTTCAGAAACATTCTTAGAAATATCAAGGCAGGGAAACTCATTTTCATTAAAAACCACATCCCTGCTTATTAACACTTTAAAACCATTTTCAGACTTGGACCACAATCTGTACCCTTTAACCCCATCAGGGTATCCCAAAAAAACACATTTTAAAGATCTTGGATCAAGTTTGTCAACCTTTTGGTGGACAAAGGCTGAACATCCAAAATTTTTAAATTTGAAAAGTCCACAGGTTTGCCAGACCAAACTTGTTCATGGTATTTCTTTTAAAGGTACAGATGGTGATCTTTTGATCACATAGGCAGCTGTATGAACAGCTTCACCCCAGAACTTTTTGGAAAGTCCAGATGTACTCAACATACTTCTCACCCTTTCCAAAAGAGTTCTATTCATCCTCTCAGCAACCCCATTTTGCTGAGGGGTGTAAGGCACAGACTTGTGTCTTACAATACCTGAATCAACACAAAGTTGATCCATGAGTTGGTTGCAACATTCCAACCCATTATCAGTTCTCAAATACTTAATCTTTTTCCCAGTCTGATTTTCTATCAAGGTTTTCCAATTTTGAAGTTTTTCAAAAACATCAGACTTGTTTTTCAAAAGAAATACAAACACTTTTCTTGAAAAATCAACAATCACAGATAGGAAATACCTATTCCCACCATAGGTAGTAACACTGGCAGGTCCCCAAACATCAGCATGTAAGTATTCAAGAATATCAGAGCAGGAATATTGTTTTGGGTAAGAGGAAGTGGGGAAAATGACTTTTTGTTGTTTACCAAAAACACATGAGTCACAAAAAGGCACACAAGTAAGTTTGTCATTTCCAAAACAACATTCTTTATGCAACAATTCAAGTCCTTTAGAACTTATATGACCAAGCCTTTTATGCCAAAGTTCAGTTTTGTCATTTACAGAGTTCACATTGTTCATAGAATTTTGCATGTAGGGAACAGTCTCAGCACAAGAAACATACAAATTCCTTTTTTTTTAGTTTTAGCAATAATAAGGGAACCTTTCATGATTTTCATCAAACCCTTACCCCATCTTCCCTCATAACCATCATGTTCAAGCATAGCACAGGAGATCAAGTTATTAGACAGATCAGGAACATGCCTTACATCATTCAAAGTCAAAACAAAACCAGAATCAAGTTTCAAACACATATTACCAACACCAATCACTTGATATTTCTTATCATTAGCCATGGAAATAGATCCATTTTGCACAGAAGCATAGGAGGCAAACAAGTGTTTAAATGGTGTCATGTGAAATGTACAAGCAGAATCAATAAGCCAATCATTTTCACTGAAAGAATTTGAAGGCATAGTATTCACAGAATCATGCAACTCATGCACCATAAATACATCACCCATATGATCATTGCCAGTTGTCAAGTTCACAGAATCATTGGTTTGGTTCTTGTTATTCTGATTATTGTTTTGGTTATTGTTCTGGTTATTCCTCGGTTTAGTACATTCCTTTATGTAATGGCCATGTTCACCACAGTTATAACACTTCCTATTGTTCTTAGGTCTAGAACTAGATCTCCCTCTGCTTTTACTTCTTTTTCTACCAGAGTTTCTGTTATTGTTATTACCAGTTTTCCTATTCTGAGGTCTAGCCCTGGCATGCATAACCTTCCCTGACCCCTGTTCATTCCCCTTAGATATTTTTAGATCTAATTCCTTACTCTTAAGGCTATTAATCACAGTATCAAGGGTAATAGAGTCTTTACCATACTTAATGGCAGATTTCACATCAGCATAGGAATCAGGAATGGCATTTAGCAACACAATAGGGGTATAATCATCAATGTTTTTATCACCACTAAGTTTGATATCTTGTATCAATTTTGTAAAAACATCCAAGTTCTCATCCATATCCTTAGTCAAATCAAGTTTGAATCTAAAAAACTTTTCCAGTAGAAAGAGTTTTGAGGGTAGGGAAGTTTCAGTGTAAAGTTCTTGCAATTTTTCCCAAAGGGCCTTGGCAGAAGTTAATTTGCCAACTTTTCTCAAAACAACATCAGAGAGATTAAGGATAATGGATGAGTGAGCAAATTCATCAAGTTCAGATTTTATTTCAGTAGTATCTTTATCAGAGTACTTTTGATTAATAGCTTTAAAACATTTCTGCTGAATTAAAATCCCATTCATTTTTTGTTGCCAAATAGAAAAATCACTTTTCCCATTAAAGGGTTCCATATGATAACCAGATGCACCAGCCATATTCACAGATAAAGCCACAGACGATATCCCAAGAATACAGCACAAAGGCAGGTATCACAATTATCAAATAGAACAACAGAAACAACAGGTAGGTGGACCACACAGAGTCCAATGACAATAGAAAATAAGAGGAAAATAATGGACCACACAGAATCCAACACAAAGCAAGGTAATCAAGAAAGGCACACAGGACCACACAGAGTCCAAGAAACCAAGATCAACAGAAATAATTTAAAACTAGGTGGATTCCCTTCGCACCTCAGGATTCCACTGCACTCAAGGCACATGGTCAAGAGGCTTATGCTTAGGGTTTCCCTAAACTAAGTACTGACTGAAAATAAATGAGAGGAAGAGGAATAGAGAATCTTACAACCAAGAGCCTATCCTGGGTTCTCACCACAACCAAATACACTAGGGAGCCAACATATCACCAAGAAGCTCAAGAACCAGAAGCACCAACCCACCACGAAGCAGATAGGTGCTCTAATACCACTATTGGGTATCTATCTGCCTCAATAGATCGATACACGTAGTACCAAGTAACAAATTACATACTCAATCAAGCCTATTATACAAAATGGGCCAATTAATACAACACGTTCAAACAAAATTTTGGCACTGTTGCCGGGGAAGACTTTAGGCGTAATAATTATTGTGTCTATTTTTTGTGTTTTTAGATTAGGATTCTTTATTTGTTTATTTTAGTTTAGGACACTTATTGTGTCTTTTGATTTTACTTTATTCCACTGGTGCGTTTGATCTGTTTTTCTTTGTTGTTTATGCAGGGACGTAGAAATCTCAATTGGGATCTTATGCCTTTCGTGGACGATATCCATTGAGTTGCGAGACGAACAAGGAAAGAAGGGGACGACTCTATAAATAGCAGTGAGGATTCTCGCGATCACGTTCCAAAAGAAGAACAAACAGACGAATCAGAGATGGGTGATAATCAAAATGGAAACAATATGGAGGCACGCTAGCCTTCGATGCGTGAGTTCGCACGCCCTGTCATTGGGACTGCGACCTCTTGCATCACATTGGGGCAAGCAGCACAGAACTATGAGCTCAAATCCATACACTTTAATCAGTTGTCGTCATTCTATGGGATGCCCAACGAAGATCCTCTTAACTTCATCCGGGAATTCTATTCAGTCATTCAAACTTTTCCTCTACAAGGTTTGGATGAAGATCAGCTTAGAATGCGCTATATTCTTTACACTTTGAAGGACCGGGCGAAAACTTGGTTTATGTCTCTACCTCCTAACTCTCTCACTGATTGGGAGGCGGTATACAATAAGTTCGTGGCACTACAACATAAATGACATTAGATAACACAAATTTTGTAACACTTTTTACATAAGGTACATATGTAACACATGTTTGTAACACTTTTTACATTACAATATTTATGAAACACTTTTGTAGCACTTTATCAATATGTAACACTTATATGTAACACTTTTATATAAGTAACACTTTTTAAGTATCACTTTTTTTTTGTTATTTCTTTTGTAACGCAAATAGGTAACACTTTTATCAATATGTAACGCTTATATGTAACACTTTTATATAAGTAACACTTTTAAAGTATCACTTTTTTTTGTTATTTCTTTTGTAACGTAAATAGGTATCACTTTATTTAAGAAGCACTCTTGGCAATACTATATTTTATTGATTGTAACACTTTTTAAGCTATATTTTAGTAACACAAAATTATATAACTATCATTAAATCATGTCAAAGATTTATTTAATTAATTGATGTCACCAAACCTAAAAATTGTAGACATCATGTACTCTGTTTTTTTAACTGAATTTTTGTTTTCTTTTTACAAAGTATTTTAGTTTTGCTTTTATTTTTTTATTTTTTACGAAGGTAATTAATTCCGTCTTAATACCGACGGAAAATGCGCATGTATATATTTTATTATTATTTATTTATTTTTTAACTTTTACTAACGGAGATCAATTTCATCGTTTACTTTTTTTTTACTTTTATAAAAGAAAATTACCAATGAAAATTGATGTTGTCGGTAATTACTTAGGAATTTTTTCCGTCGGTAAATTATTTTTTCGTTATTTTCTTTATTATTTAATTTTTTTTACTGTTAGGACTTTTTTATCTGTTGGTAAATTAATTTTTTATTTTTATATATTTTTTATTTTTACCGATTTAATATTTATCAGTCGATAAATTTATTTTATATATTTTTGATATTTTTAATTTATTGTGTCCTTTAATATATAATATAATATGATTTTAAAACTATATACTATATAATATAAAATTTGATATATACAATGTATAATATAATTTAATACATATATTATAAAATATAATCTTTATTATATAAAATATATTATATATACATATAATATATATATGTGTGTGTGTATGTGTATATATAAAACAAAGCAAAAGTTGTAATAATAATCAACTTAGCTTAGTGGCAAATTGCCACTTCCATACATAACCGGACGTGGGTTCAAATCTACTTGGTGGCAAAAAATAGTATTTCTACGAAGTGCTACAAAAAAAGTTTTATATAAGATTCATATGTAACACTTTAGAAGTGTTTTTTTAAGTGTTACAAATATAAAAAGTGTTACAATAAAGTGTTACATAAGATTCATATGTAACACTTTAGAAATATTGCTTTAAAGTGTTACCAATTGAAAACTTAATGTAACACTTAGAAAAAGTGTTACTAAAAGCTAATAAAAGTGATACCTTAGACTATAGGTAGCACGGGCAAGTGCAGCGCCATAAAAGTGCTACCTATTGTCTATAGTAACATTTTATGGCCATTAGGTAACATTTTTTGAGTGTCACCTAATATCATTTATGTTGTATTGTATGTAGTGATTATTTATTCAACTATGTATCACAAACCTATTATTAATGAAACGCGACTCTACTTTTATTTATTTCTTCCAACGTCAATTATGCATTTCGCATTTTTGGAGCTTAGCAATTTTATATTCTCCTCTAGTATTAATGCTTGATCGAATGACTACGACTTTAGAAATATTAGACCCTCGAAAATTTAGGAGTACATTTCGATCCTTATCCAAATATTTCATCTTATTCTATAATTCATCCCAACCAACTTCCAATTTATTTTTTGATTACACATTTCTTATTTCACATCTTTATTTTAAATTTCTAAATATTTAATTATGGATATTTATACATTTTATTTTTTTTCCCTCAATTTTATAAAGAAAAAAAACCAAATATGTTTTTTTCTTTTTTTTCCTAATTTTCGAAATTACCAATTTAAATGGGGAAAATAACTCAATTTTTCTTCTATCACTATTTTATCATTTTGTATCTCCCAACTAAATTATTATTGGACAAAAATGGGCAGGTACTACTCTCATCGTAAAACTTGGATCTGCGAGGTAAGATAGCTACTTTTAGTCAAATGGAAGGTGAGCCTTTGCATGAGGCCTGGGATCGCTTCAAGGATTTACAGATTAAATGCCCACATCATCACTACCCATTGGAATTGTTAAACTAATTTTTCTATGATGGATTATCGCATAATTATCAATATATGGTTGACAATGCCACTGGGGGTGACATGGGTGTACATACGGCCCAGGAAATCTATGATAATTTAGAGATGATGAGCGATAACTCACAATAAAAAAGTGCCAGAGGCAAATGGACTATCATGAATGAAGTAGCCCCGAGCTACGATGTGACAAAACAATTGGCTGAGTTGACTAAGCAAGTACAATTGTTGGCTACAATGGGGCATCCACCCCCCTTCTGCCGAGTCTTGCGGGATCTCTGGCGAATTTGGTCATAGGGCCAAATTTTGTAATGCTATCTCTCAGATATATAATTCAGGTTGGCGGAACCATCCGAACTTTTTTTTTAAAGCAAAATAACACCCCGGGGGTGAGGGATTGAGGCGTGATCCCCTACCTGTGTATCAAACAATAAAAATGTCATACAATGTCATGCCCGTCAAGGCGGGAGAAAATCGAAGAACAAATAACCTATCACTACGATATCTAGAAAGACTATCATAATTAGATATCTAAAAATAAAAGGAGAACCAATGATCTATGAAAATCTGAAGCTCGGATATCCCAGCTGGTCCATCCGAATGAGCGCTAGGAGGTGGTGAGAAGTCGTGCCCTCATCAACAATGTGATCGCCAAGGGCGTGACTCCCAACTCGCAAGGTGATCGATGGTCGATTCCCCTCTCTGTGTATGTGGGACATCGAATATGAAGGTCCTCAAAGATGTTACGAATGCGAATCGGGTGTTCTAAACTGCCAAGAGCAAGGCCACGAAGTGATCGTGGTGACCACCGCCGCTGCGCCCAACTCGATCCAAATCAAGAGAAAAAGACGGGCATGCCGCAGTCCCATCTCCGGCGCTAGAAGCTCGGCATAGAAGCTAGACACCGCATGGAGAGAACAATGAAAAGCCAACATAAGTCTGCCCGAATGATCTCGAATCAATCCCCCTCCGCCAAAGAATCAATGTGTCCCGATCAAACGAACCATCCGTGTTCGGCTTGATCTCGAGGAGACCGAGGGGCTCGCCAAATCACAATCCTCGGCTGTGTGGAACCTGTGGTGGAGCACTCCCGCAAAAAGCCCAAAAGATGGAAGCATCCGGACCAATCTGATGGGTTCAGACGCCGACCGAAACAAGAATCCGAGATACCGCTCCACCGCCAAATAATGTGAGATGCCAAGAAAGGAAGGTGTCGATGCTTGACACTATTCCTTTCCGTCCAGACAAACCATAAAATCAAGCAGGAACCAAGAGACTCAAGTGCCTCGTGTGTGATCGTCAGGTGTGCGATTCCTCCAAAATGAAAGGAACAATATCATATCAATGGTGTGTGGAAGTGTAGTGTCAAACCAAGGAAGAAAGTGATTCCACACGGATGAACAGTATCATTCATCAAAAAGAGGTGAGGGATAGATTCGACTGAGGAGATGAATGTGGATTATTCAAGCAACAACAAAGAACGTGAGGCAAGGGAAGTGCCACGTGCACGAAGCTTGATATCCACGGGAAGACGACACGAAGGAGGCGCCAAAGGAATATAGAGATAGTAGGAATAAGAGCATCGTTCCAAATGGCACCATACGAAGGTTCCGAGCATTTCTACCCGGGAGAGAATCAAGCGAAGACATAGAGAACCTACCATGAGAGGTAAACATCCACCGCATGATATCTTGAGACCAAAGAAAATCGAACCCGGATATGTCCTCAATGAGACTCTCAGGAAGCCCACATCTGGAGACCAAGACCTGATACAATCTATCTCTATCCCACATACCATCACGAATGAACCAATCAACTGTCATATAACCTCCGAGGCCACCGCAACCCCAAGGCCAGCAAATCAACCAATCAAGGGCTCCATCTATTGAAGACAACTTGAACTCCTTTATTCAATCCAGTCAGCAAACACAAGAAGGTAACAATAGACGGTTTGAATCTAGGAAGCTTCTTTTAAGCGTCTTGAGACTCAAGTTGGTCAATTGACGACTCAAGTTGGTGCGATAGCTCGACATATATTCAAGCAGGACACACATCCTAGCCAACCAGCACAAGTTCAATCCATCACCGTTCTTGAATTTGGTGAGATTTCTGATCATGAAAGTGAGATTTCTCTTTCTATTGTCTCATCTAACCCTGCAGTATCACAAACATAGAAAATGAAGTTGATGCAGGTGAAGAAGACATGAATATGGAGGCAAGCACGGGATCGCCTTCCCATGAATTTTCTATTCTGCCCCTAAGTCCATGCCCAAAACAAGATCCAGGTAGTTTCACTATCAATATTTCTTTTGGGAATGGTAAGGAAGTCGTAGGTATGCTTGATCTTGGAGCCGGAATTAACCTTATGCCTTACTCCACCTTTAAACAATTAGATTTAGGGGAATTAAAGTTCACCGTATTACATTTGCAACTTGCTGATAGGTCCATTAGGTATCCTACAGGCATTGTTGAAAATATTTTAGTCCAAATAGGTGGTCTTAAAATTCTCACTGATTTTGTTGTTTTGGATATTGAAAAGGATAAAGGTAATCTTAAAGATCATACTATAGTGTTGGGTAGAGCATTCATGGCAACCACTAATACTTTGATCGATGTCAAAAATAGAAAACTAGGTATGAATGTCTTGGGCGAATCTGTAACGTTTTAAATTTTTGATATAGCTCGTAATCCTGCATGTGTTTTGAATGATTATCTGATTGTTGACTCGATCGATTCTTCCGTGAAAGATGTCCTATAGCAGGAACGCAATATGCTTCGAAGCGAAAAACAACCAGATAAAAATTATAAGGTGGTAAATAGGGTTTTGCTCGATGATCCGCCTTGACTCTCTCCGTTGACACCGTCAAGCTAATGACGTTAAAACAACGCTTCTTGGGAAGCAACCCAAACATTTTCACTGTTTTATTAAAAAAAATTGTGTGTGTGTGTGTGCTTTCATATTTGCATGTGCGTGGTCTTATTATTTTGTCCTCTTCACATGGCTTTTGCAGATTTGTAGGCGCATATGACTATGATGCCATTTATCGATCTTCGCATTTTTTAGGGACGTATCTTTTTCCTTCTCTTTTTACGCATTGAGGTCATTGCGTGATTTAAGTGTGGGGGGATGATTAGTCATTGATAAAATATGATGATTGCACGTGGCTATGTTATTACTTTGCCTAATGATTATCCCAAGTTTAATAATAGTGTTGTTTAGTCAACTTGAAATAAATGTATTAATTTGAGTTTCAAATATGAAATGACTTTGTGAACTTAATACGTAGGATTTGACTAAGTCGTGAATTAGCCTTTGTGGTGAAGGAATTAGGTGACGGTTAAACAATAATCCGAGTTGTGGGGCTTGAATTACGAGATTTTCATTGATGTGAATTAAGTTAAAACCCTATTTTGATTTGTGTGTACACAAAATTGCTAGCCTTGCCAAAAAAAAAAAAGATGCATTATATAGCTATCCAAAAAAAAAGCATTATAGAGCTATATAAAAAAAAGAAAAAAAATAGAATAATCGAGATTATACTCCGCTGGTTGAGCTGCTTAGTAACTAGGAGCATTCATGAGCCCCATGTTTGACTTTTACGTAAAACGGCGGCTCAAAACATGAGTATGGGAAACCACCCTTGGAGCCTTTGGAAAACATCCAAAGTTTACACCTAGTGGAATAATATCTCGGGAGTTCTAGCGCAAAAAAAAAAAAAGAAGGGCTAGTAATTGCATGATTGGTTGTGTGAGTAAAAGGGGTTCAACTTTTGACATAAATTTGAAATTTAGTAAGGAAGGTCAAACACTTTGGTTAATGTTTAATTTGAGCTGAGTGAGTTTATTGTGAAGGTTAGGGATCGATGAGGAATAATCCGAGGTAGATAGAACATGGTGGTATTGATTAATTGATTCTCAAATTGGACATTATATTTCTTGTTGGGTTTGTTGGCATTATTATTTGCTTGAGGACAAGCAAAAGACTAAGTGTGGGGGAGTTGTTTTGCATATTTTTGTGTGTGTTTTGTGTGATGATTATACATATTTTTGGCGTGTTTTATTTGCATTTGCATGTTTTAGTGTTATGTTGTGTTATTTTATTGATGTTTTAGATTTTGGTGGAAAAAACAAGTTTTGGAGCAAAAAACGTTAAAAGTCATTTCGCGCAACTGCGGCAGTCATCGTATTTTGGACGTAACGTTCACATCCGAAGTTCAATTGACATGATTCATATACCATTGGAAAGCTAAGACAAAGTTCTATATTTATTTCCGCTACAAAAATGCAAATTAAGATGTTTGGATGGGTTAAAATCATGTGCAAGTCAAAATAATATGTTGAAATTTTGAAAATGACACGTCTTGGTATTTTGGCCATAACGCTCTCTAGAAAATTGATATTAAGGTGATTCAAGTGGCTATGGAAAACTAAGAGATAGTGCTACAATTCAAAATAAGACATCTAGACGAAAGTCTGACGTTTAGAGGCCACGCGGGAGCGCGCATGTGGCATGCGATCGCACACTGCTGGCAAATGAATGCGAACACAACAACAGGAGGGCGCGCGGTCGCAAGACGTGACTTGCTGAACACGAGATTTTCAATTTTTTTTCCGATTTTTGGCTCTTCCACCTTGTTTACGACTCTAGGCTTATAAATAGGACTTGGGGAGCCCCTATTTTCGAGACACCTTCATTCATAACACTTCTAGACTTTAGTTTTTGGTATTTTTCTTGCTTTTCATCATTTGGATTGCTTGGGTTCTTCCCGTTGAAGCTATTTTGCTTTTTAATCAAAGAGTAAGATTTCTTCATCTCTTTTGTCTGATTTCAATTGTTGGGTGATTATTATTGTTGCATGATTATCTTTATGATTGTTTTCTTTCCTTCAATTGAGATTATGATCCCATCCCCAAGCATGAACTAATTTCCTTGTTCTAGGATTAGGATGATTTGATTCAAACAAACAAGCATGAGTATTGATTAATTGATCTGTTTTTCTAAATAAATTGTTTTACTTGTTGATTGATTGTTTGGCCAACTCTTGATTGTTTGAGGGGATAATTGAGATCGATCGAAGATATTATTCCTGGACTAAATTTATTTAGGGGGTTAGATATGAATCAAAAATGTATTATCTAACCCTAGGTTTAATGAAAATAGCAAATTATGTTGGGATAGCCCTAATCTGTGAATACGAGAGTTATTAGATCTAGACCTAATCTTTCCATGATTGTTATATTTTTTAGCCGCATGATCAATTAATTGATATTCTGCTTGCAAGTTTGATTAGATGAATCCATAATCCTAGACTTTCTTCCATATCTTTTTCTCCAAGTTTATTCGTGCTTAGTTTTAATTCATCTTTTTAATTGTTTTCTTTTAGTTTAATTAAATCCAACAAATTGGTTAGAGTGTTTAGGTTTTATTTTCTGTCTATTGTGTTGCATAATAATTATTTGTCGGCTAAGTCTTCCTTGAGAGACGACTTGTGGTTAACTTGCTACCCTACGATTGATCTCGTTCTCTTGCAAGGATTGCTAGATTTATTTTAGGTGTTTAGCGGTCAAACAACAATCAAACTAAATATACAAAACTAAGTGATCTATAATAATAAAAAACACACACGCACATCTATGTCTATATAATATATAAAAACAAGATAGTCTCTATTTTTGGAAATATCCTGCCAAAATTCAGTTTTCAATTATGGAAACTTTTCATATGTTAAGGTTGCGATTGGATATGGAAGTATTTTCATATTCGTTCCACTGGAGAAATTTTTTTTAACCAAACATACCATTGTTTATGAAAATTTTCAGAAAATATAATATTCTCACTTTTACTATTTCTCATTTTTTTTCTCTTACTAATCACATCTGTACATTTTTTCACAAAACATTAATCATTATTACACATTCTGCATGAATTTCACTATTCACCCACTCACAGTTTTATAACTACCAATCATATCCAATCATTATTTTACTATTTTTAAATCAAATCAACTTTCATCATTACTTTTTCATCTCACATCCAATCACATTCTAAATATTTCATTGTTTTTCTTCCAATTTGTTTTTACTACTATTCTCTAGCAAGAGAAAAAAATTTAAAATGAAAGCATATCCAGTCGCACCCTAAACATGTCCAACAACTATTAAATGATTTCTGATACTTTTTTGTTTTCTTTCATTTTGTGGCAAATTGTTGCATAGGAAGTGGGACACATGATTTAATAAAATTCATTTATGTTGCATTGGAAGTGGCTCCATTAATTATGGTAGTTGTTTGTGTTGGCCGCCGAAAAAAAATTGAAATTTGAAATAAGTGATTTGAAAGAATTATAGCACGGATAAATAGTAAAAGTTTCGCAGAGTATAGATGTGATTGGAGATGTGATCACATTTACAATCAAATGCAGTGGAATTTCAAAATTCAAAACAAGACACAAGATATAAAAATTATCTACAAGCCAACTAGCTTGTAGATGTGCCAATATGGTGAAACTTTCCACTAGTAAAATCATTTTGATTCCGTATACAAAGTACTAAAATCAACTAGTAGAAAATCAACGAAAAATCCTATCTAGAGTGGATCTGATCTATGTAATTCAACTCATCCAACAATCGACATGTGTGGACTGCGTTTATCACAATACTAAAAACAATGGATGAAAAAGCTGACAAACACAATCTGCAGGACTGAATGTGATCTCAGATGTAGTCACATTCGAGATCACTTCCAGGGCAGTGAGACTCCTTGTGCTTGTATGACTCTTAATTCTCTCAAAACTCTTGTAACTCTGTGGTATTTCTTGTGTACTGATTATGCACGTCCTCTTCCCTTTATATAGCCGTCCAAACCCTTCAATGAGTTCTAATACACAAGGAAAGAAGATATATACAAATATATGACAAGTAAATCACTTATGTTAGGAAATAAGATAAATATCCAATAGTCCTAATATATCAATACCATATCAATATGATTTGTTTCCTAATCTAAATAAGTCATAATCATACCATAAGTCTAGAAAGGTAAAACAATTCAAAACACAATCTTTTTATTTTAGGAAATTACTTGGGCGAAAATTAACGCCCTAACAATCTCTCCCTTTTTGCCTTTCTGGACAAAACACTTATCAAGCACAAAACAAACTAACTCCCCCTAAAAATAACAACTCCCCCTAAATATCATGTTGAGTAAAAATACTGAAACAAATGCGATCACATTTCAGGTCAAATTCATAACTGCAGCAAAAATAACATTAGATAGTTTTATCAAGTTGTCAACATCCAAAAGCAAATAAACCTAGCTAGAGAGTAGTTTTTAGTACATCCCAGATTTAAATATCATAAAGTTCATTAGTGGACACATTTGTATCCATATGTCCTTCAAAATCAAACTGAAGACCTTCATCGCCTTCACCCTGTCTAGCCAATGGTGCAGCAGCAACATCTTGGGCTGCAACATTTTCAGGAATTGGATCATCATTCCCAGGAGCCTCAATAACCATAGCTCCCCTATCAATATTGCTTGGTCCAGCATCAGCATTAGCCACATTCTCTCCCCCTTTTTGGCTAGAAAGCAAGGCAATGATATTCTGCAATTGGGAGCTGAAAGCAGTAAAATGAGCAATTTGTTGCTCAACAAGGGCCAATTGTACCTATAAGAAAGCCACAGAAATGGGGACAGAGGGGATGTTAGAAGAAATGTGAGTCGGAATGTTGCCAACATCCGGAACCACATTCGAGGCCACATCTGGAACAGACTTAGGAACATGGGCATCAACACTTGGGGAGGCAACAAAGATAGGAGTTTCAGGAGCAGGTGGAGCATCCCTTGGATATACAATGGGCAAATCAACAATCCAATTCAGAGAACTGAGCAGTGGTCGAGAAACATGAAAGACCCCATGCGGATTAGTGAAGCGATCACCCTGCCTTGGTTCAAATCCTTGAGAAACCAGGATTTTATAGATGAGACTTGGGAATGGTAGGGACCAGGATTTGGACTCGCTTGTAGCAAAGAATGTCACTTCCTCGAAAGCCAATTTTCCAAAATTAAAAGGCAGCCCATTTACCAAATTTAAAGGGCAGCTCATTCCCAACTTGATACAAAACTCTGGCATGTGTCCTAGTTACAATGGAATTATTCTTGGATGGAGACCAGTTTGCACAGCAAATTTTGTGCAAAAATCCATAAAAGGACGTAAGATGGGAAGACGTGAGCTTCTTGGGATGAGCAGGCCACTCTTTTTCACGGCCACCAGTGAGAAACCTGGTCATTTCATTGAAATCAGAGGGAACCTCACCCTCTTCAAAGTTGGGCATAAATCCTATTGCGAACAAAAACCTTGTCATACATCGAGACTGTCTAACAACAATTCTAGTGGACATGTTGGCATAAAACTCACAAACCACAGTATCAAAATAAGGAAGAGCAGTATCAATAGTGGTCAATAAATTCCATTCCTCAAAAAATCGATTCAAATTATACTTGGCAAAGTGCTCATAATCTCTGCATTTCTCATCAATAAAATAACGGGAAATTAAAGCATGAAACCTGGAAGCTGCAGCAGCTGTGTAAAATAACTATGATTGAGCTCTCCCAAATTCAAACTCAGAGTCAGATGTGTCATCGGATGACATCACATCCTCCTCTGCATCTGCAGCAGCAACCTCCTTTCGTTATTTAACCATCAATTCATCACCAACTTCATCAACCATAGCCTCATAATCAATCTATGTGTCTAGTTCCTTTGAGGCATCGAAATCCTCATCACTAGATTCATCGAACTCAGAACTCGACTCAGCTGCAGTAGGTGCAGGCTTAGATGTGGTCACATCCTTGGTCACACCTTTGCCCTTCTTGGTTTTCTGAACCATTTGTGCCAAAGGAACATCATCATCACTATCTTTGGGATCTGGTTGCACATTATCTCTGGGCTGAACAACAAATCGATTCACATTATTGTCAGAATCACTGAAAGTGACATGAGAAACTTCTCCCCTTGCTTCGAAGTACCCTCTAAAGTGATTTTTTGCTTTTTGGGAGAAATTTTAGGCGTAGACTCCAAATCCTCAAAAACTTCTGGAGAGTATCCTCTAAGAAGTTTTGAACGTCAAACATTGGGGTTTCCCAGTGGTCCATGAACAATGCAAATTACCTCAAAATCCGGAGGGTTGTCGACGTCGATTTCATTATCCTTTTCCCCAGGAAGAGCATAGGCAAGAGCCTCTTCTTGAAATGGAACTGGGATGAGAGCAGTAGGGGTCGAACTTGGAGAAGATGGGTGCTGAGGAAGTGAGGAATTCGTACCTAGTTCATGGGGTTGACCAGTGTGAGATGCAGTCTCAGATGTAGGGACATTTTCAAGTCCAGATGCAGGGGCATCTTGAGCGAACGCAGGTGCAGGGGTTTTTGGAGATGGAGGTGTGATGGTCTCTGCGGCAACCTCTATGGGAGTGGAAAAAGGAGTTACAACTGTCTCAGAGGGTGCCAAACTCTCTCTAATCGTAGAAGAAGAATGTGGATTTCTGTCAGTTGGGGATATAGTGTCAGATGTCGCTCCATCTCTGACAATATTCGGATCAGCAGCGTCAACCATGGATTTTCAGAATTTGGACTCTCAGAATTGTGGGATGAAGATGATGATTTGCTCGGACTTCCAAATAGTTTTTTGATGGAGGAAACAAATCGAGCCATGGAGAGGAAGATGAACTTTGAACCTGAAAAAAATACCAACCACACAAATACTTCGAAAAATGAGAGAGATATTGAGATGAGGTGTAATCGAGTACCTGCAAAAAAATAGGGAGGGATGAGAGTCATAATTGGGCACGATAACTGAGGCGCAATAAGTAGAGTTTACTTAGGAAATAAAATCTCATGGACAAAATCAAAAAATAAGAAAATGAATTTGAAGTCCAATTAATTCTAAACTCTAGTTCACAAAGTGTCCAAATTATGTCAAATTGTGATGAGGAAAGTAAGATCAAAAATAAGATTTTCCTTTATCCTCCAAGTCGGTTCAACCCACAAAATAAATCCATCAAGATTTTCAAGATTTTGGGAAAAGAAAAATATCACTCTCAGATTATATATGGAAGCCAAATCTCAGCAAATAATCCAATATCACCAGGACATGCAAAACCTAATATGCCTAAGCAAAAACAATACAAGAGGTGAAATGTGCTGCAGCAATGGATATAGGTTCAAATGTCGTCACATTTTGAGTCACACTGCATTTAATCGATTCAATGAATCACAATCCGAAATCCCAGTTTTCAAATTTTTCGAGTTTTCTTCAATTTTCCAAGTCTCGTGGGGGAGTTAACCAACAGGGCGCTTTCACTCAAATGCCATAGGTAGCTCTTTTTCACATGATCATGCCTTTTAAACAAAGAATAAGATTTGAAGAAATTAGTCACAAGGAATAGCTTCACACAATGGGTTGGTAGCTTTTTCCTAGAAGGCCTCCAAGCATGATCAAGACTTTATTCACAACTCAACTGTTGGGAAATGTTGGGAAATTTATTGTTTAGATTTTGATGAATGCCATGTAAAACTTAGAATAGGAAGTTGGCACCCCATTTTTGTTGTAAAATCGTATTGTAACAAATAGGGTGGTAAAGCCGAGTTAAGTCACTATGCCTAAACATGCAAGAAGACAACGGAGACTAGAAGGAAGACTCATTTTGCAAGAAACTGGTGAGTATGGCAAAGAAGAGAAGACGGAACTCGATCAAGGTGAGAACGGAGATGAGTAAAGTATCACTCAAGTCAACTCAAGATAGCCAAGTCTCAAGTTGAAGTGAGAAGAGTCATCCAATGATTGAAAGTCGACTCTAAGTCAGGGGAAAGCAAGGAAATGCAATCAAGTCGAGATAATCGAAAGAGATCCGTTGCGTAAATCAAGAGAATTACTTAAACAAGTAATACCTCCATGCTACCTTTCTCGAAATGCTCATCCCGAGGAAGCGTGCAAGGGAATGAACCAATGGGAAGCACTACACCGTGTCGAACTCGAAAAGTCAAGAACAATTCATACGAGGAAGTGGCAACTCCAAGGATCGCAACAAGACAAGCTAACGACCACAAGTGACTTTCAAAAATAAGCCTATCTCTTCAATGGGCAGATTTTTGAAAGATCACTATAAAAGGCGCCGAGGAATGACTCGAGAGGAGGTAACCTTGACTACCGAACCACGAACATTTCAAGAAAACATTTGAATCGTAACCTAAAATATCCTCAAATCATTCAAGATTAATCCTCAAGCCTACACTACGAAGAAAATCAATCCATCACTCACTGTGAAGGAAAGATAGCTTCAATCATTTGAAGAGGAAACCTTTGAAGAAAGGGGTCTACATTCCACGGAGGATTGTAGGAAGGTTCAAGGTCGAACTGGGTCTCGAGTTTTTGGAGGGCTTCGTGATCAAATCCAAAGAGCTTGAGCAAGTGAGCTGTAGTAGCAAAGGCACATACGCCTGTGAAGAAGCGAGTCGCACGAGAAGCTAGGCCTGCGTGACCAAGGCATCTCGGATCGAGTCCCAAAGGATCAAGTCACGGTGTGTGATCAAGACTTGTATCCTGGGACTTACCACTCGATATCTTCGATCAATACTTAGTGGATTCCTCCAGGAGTTGGAGAAGAGAGGAGTAGAAGAATTACTCCATCTTCGAACCTCTATAAAAACTTATCGTGTCATTTAAATTTCAGCATTTTAATTCTTGCACTTTATCTATTTAATTCTGCTGATAAATTTGCTATCCACTTGATAATCTCTAAGTACTAAAACCAAGGATTAAATCATAACTAAACCAAATTTAAGGGTGTTAAGTCTTCGCTGAAAACAAACTACAGTTGAGCTAAGTCTTTAGTCTTAACTAGCTGAGTTATTCTTTCAACAGCTCAGTCGAGTCTGTTGAGTGACTAACTCTACTGATTAACTAAATTAGTTGTCCACCAAGGACACAGCTGTGTAGTATCAACTCTGAACTTTTAAAAGGACTAAATCGAAAAGTTGGTAAGGTTTATTCAACCCCCCTTCTAAACCTTACACTCACACCCCTTGGGACCAACAAGTGGTATCAGAGCGGTTGGTTCATTGAGCCTTTCATGACCGGTTAGTTCTTGAACTAGATCTCCAAATTTCTCCAAGTCTGTTTTAGTACTTAAGTTTTCAAAACTCCTTTTATCATCAAAAGTTATTATCATGGAAGCAAATTTGACACGCATCCCTATGTTCACAATTGAAGAATTTGATGATTGGAAAATTCGTATGCAGGCTCATCTATCAAAGATTACATGATGAGATGTGGATAGTGATAGAGGATGGGCCACTACAAATTTTAAAAGTGAACATTTGTAAGGAGAGCTGAAATGGTGAGGCGAAGAGGATGTTGCTCTAGACAGCTATGGTTGAAAAACCAAGAACTGAATGGACAAATGATGATGAGAAAAAGATATAACTGGACAATGTGGCCAAGGACATCCTTTACAAAACCTTGGACAAAGCCATGTTCAATAAATTCAAATCATGCGAACGGCTAAAGAAATGCAGGACAAGCTAACATTGATTTGTGAAGGCTCGAGCAAATCAAGGAAAATAAATTATCGTGGTCGTACAAAAATTCGAGAATTTCAAAATGATCGCAGGAGAGAACATGGATCAACTGGATGCTCGGTTTGAAATTACCAACGAGCTAGCCGCTCTTGGAAAAGAATATACACAAAAGGAAATGTGTATGAAGATCCTAAAAAGTCTCCCCGGTGAATGGGAAATGAAGGTCATGGCACTAAGACATTCCATGGACCTATCAAAGACATCCAACCATGAGCTATTCTCGGATCTCAAAGCCTACGAATTTGAAATGAGAAGAAAAGACTAGGAAGAGACAATTTGTACCAAAACAGTTGCTCTAATTGTTAAGGATGGCAAGAGAGCCGAGGTCAAAGAAGTCATTGACCCGGAGGAAATAGCCCCGATTGTTAAAAGGTTCAACAAGTTCTTCAATAAGAACTACAAGAGAGGCAAGGGCGAATCCTCCGTAAGACACTCGGCTCCTTCCAAGTCAAGGAAGATAGGCCAACCAAGAGAACAGATCATCAAAAAGTGAATATCAAAGGGTGACAATCCAAGAATGGAAAGAGTGATCAAAAGGTTGAATATCTATGTTGGAACCGTAGGCAACCGGGTCACTATGTCATTGATTGCCCATATCCTGTAGTCAACAAATACAGGAATGAAGAAGAAAGAAAAGTCTTGAGAGAAAGAAGACAAGAAAAGAAAAAGGCAATGTTGGTCGCAGAGATCTGGCCGAGACAAAATGAGGCCAAGTCAAGAGACATAGCTGATTCGGAGAGTAGTGAAGTCGACTACTCAAGTGACTCGAAGAAGAAGCCTTGATCTATCTCGATGGCCAAGGAACAAGACCAACCTGACCAAGAAGATGAGGTACACTCGACTCATCACACTCGATTCTAGTGATAGTAATCGTGACACACACACTTCATCACCCACTCGATCTTTATGATTCATTAGGCAAAATGATGAAAGATTTTGAACACATTAAATCCTCACACACACTACTAAATGAGAAAACAGTCTACTAAGAGCAAAACTCACGGCCGACTAAGGAGTTGAGTACTCTAAGTCAAATAGTGATGAGAATAAAAGTTTAAAGACTGAAAATGACAAGCTAATAGCGAGAAATAGCTGCCATAGAAAAGAGGAGAATGACCTCAAAATGTGATTGCCTCATTCACTAAGGCATCTAAGTCATTGGATGATCTTATCATGAGCCAAAGAGAATGTGGAGACAAGACAGGCTTAGGATTTAATTCCTCTGTGCTATGTCAAGCTCCAAAAGTGATTTTGGAAAAAGGATCTTCAAGCAATGAAGTATCTCAAAAATCCAAAACTCCAAATGGTGCACACACATTTATTCCAAAGCACAATTACAAGCAAACGGCATTGGTTATAAAGGAAAAGGAAAAGACAGGTTGAGTGTCTTTGAGAGGACAGCTGAGAAGAAATTCAGCCGAGTTCCTCAGCAAACTCCAAACAGGAAATACTCTGTAAACAAGAAACAGAGCTACCAAAAATCCCAGAAGTTCCATAAAAGAAACACATATGATGGGAATGGTAGAAAATACCCAAGCCAAGCTGATTGGAATGATGTGAACTATCAGCAAAGATCTATGGAATATAAGCCCAAATGGCAAAGGCCTAGAACTCAGCAAAGACCATTCCAAAGGTATAAGAGCTTTCATCAGCATATATATGCACCTAGGCACTACACTCAGAGATATCACAACTACCCAAAGAAGGCAATTGCTAAAACACATACACAGGCATACAGACAAAAGAGACAGTTGTATGAACCTAGAATCCCCAAGCAATTTGCCAAAATTAATTATGATTATGGCACTGATAGATGGCAACCCCTTAGAGCCAAATCATTTGGCTATAGGTTGGTTGGATCATCTTACAATACTAACCCCTCAGGACCCAGACAAGTATGGGTACCTAAAACTTAATTTCCTTGTTTGCAGGTTCAAGGAACAACTGAGTGGTGGCTGTTCCAGACATATGACAGGAAACAAGAAAAATCTGTCAAAATTCAAGGAAGTCGAAGGCGCAAAAGTTATATTTGGAGTAAATGAAGCTCCAGGAGAAATAAGAGGCATTGGATCCATCAAGAAAAATGGATTAGAAATCACAGATGTTGCATATGTTGAAGGACTCAACTTCAACTTGCTAAGCATCAGCCAACTCTGTGACAAGGGATATAAGGTTGGATTTAACATGAGTATATGCCAAATCAAGGATACTGAATCAAATGAAGTTGTGTTGCAAGGATGCAGACAAAAGAACATGTATATCGTGGATTGGTCAACAAAGAACACCCAAAGACTGTCTGTTAGCAAAGAGCACATTGAATCAAGTTGGTCGGGTACAAGAAGTCGAGTCACCTGAATTTCAAAACAATTAACAAGCTTGCGGAAGCAATCTTGTGGAAGGACTTCGGACTCGTGATACAAAAAGGAGAGTATATGTGACACATGTCGAAGGGAAAACAAATCAAATCATCATTCAAAGAAAAGGCATGTCCATCTTCAACAAGAATATTGCATATGCTACATATGGATCTATTTGGTCCAGTTGAACCAACTAGCATGAGTGGGAAGAAATACACCTTGGTGGTAGTAGATGACTACTCAAGATATACATGGACAATATTCATGTGTAAGAAGAAAGAAACTCTCTAAAGAAACTACCACGGTGATGAAGAGGATTCGAGAATGAGAAGAGTCAAACCATCATCAAAATAAGATCCGACAGAGGAACCGAGTTTGTAAATGGTATAATAATTGATTGTATTGAAAATGGCATTGGTCATGAATTATCTGCAAAGAAGGACTCCACAAAGATAATGGAGTTGCGAGAAAGAAGGAATAGAACTCTCAAAGAAGCAAAGCAAGGACCATGTTAGCGAAGCGGGGCTACCTAAAAGATTTTGGGTCAAGAAATAAACACAAAGATGCTACACTCAAAATAGATGCATGATAAAGACGGTGACAAAGACTCCATATGAGATTTGGACAGGAGAAAACCAAATGTTGCATATTTCAAAATATTTGGATGTAAATGCTTCATCCATAACAATGGCAAAGATAATCTAAAGGCTTTTGATGCTAAAGTCGATGAAGGTATCTTCTTGGGATACTCAAATTTGAAAGCAAAGCCTACAGAGTACTCAACAAGAGGACTATGGTTACGAGAGGAATCCATTCACGTGGTGTTCGATGAGCCAAATGTAAATGGAGAAGACATTGAAGAATCGGTGATAATTTGAATCAACCAACCATGAGAAGAGTCCATATGTCAAGTCAAGTCGGAATTATAAACTCGAGATGAAGATGAGATAGTGAGTCTCAAAAAAAGTGGAAAATCTGCGACTAAGTGATGACGAGAGAGTCGATCAAAGCAACACAAACCGCAAGACGATCAATCCAACTAACTTACTCCAACCTCGATGTAAGATGGCCGAGAGACCATCCACCGTAACTTGTCATTGGAGATATAAGACAAGGTGTCAAAACAAGATCGAGAACTCCACAAGAAGCTATGTTCACATGCTTTATCTCACAAATACTGACCAAAGATGTGTCACAAGCATTGGATGACACACATTGGATTCAAGCTATGCAAGAAGAGTCAATCGGTTTGAAAGAAACAAAGTATGGGAGTTAGTTCAAAGACCCACCCATCAAAATGTTATTGGCACTAAATGGGTGTTCGTAAAAACAAGATGAACGAGGAAGGTTCAGTGGTAAGAAACAAAGCAAGATTAGTAGCCAAATGATATTGCCAAGAAGAAGGGATAGATTTTGATGAAACATTTGCCCCCGTAGCAAGATTGGAAGCTATTAGGATGTTTCTTGCCTATGCAGCACTCACAAGAATTTTATTGTATATCAAATGGATGTAAAGAGTGCATTCCTAAATGGTTTATTGGAAGAAGAAGTGTATGTTGAACAACCTCCAGGATTTGAGCAGAAGACTCTTGGAGATAAGGTATACAAACTCAAGAAAGCTCTATATGGATTGAAACAGGACACCCAGCATGGTACGATACATCGTCCCAATTCTTGATCGAGAATGGATTCACAAATGGAAAAGTGGATAGAACACTCTTCAGAATTCAAGACAGAAAGAGCATACTGCTTGTTCAAATATATGTGGATGACATCATTTTTGGATCCACAAACAAAGAGCTATGTGATAAATTTTCAAATCTCATTGAAAGCAAATTCGAAATGAGCATGATGGGAGAGAGCGACATTCTTCCTTGGACTTCAAGTGAAAAACAAGTGAAGGATGGAACCTTCATAAGTCGACAAAATACACCAGAGATTTAATGAAGAAATTCGGTATGGAAGAGAAGTCTTCGTGAAAATACCAATGAATACATCATCAAAATGGACATGGATGCGGATGGCAAGCACGTAGATCAAACAAGATCTGAGCACTTATTGGATCATTGCTTTATCTCACAAAGCGGGCGGACATCACCTTTTCTTTGTAGGTGTATGTGCAAGATTTTAATCTGCTCCAAAAGAAAGCCATATGATCGCATGCCCAAGAGGATCTTGAGATATTTGAAAGGAAGCCAAGAAGTTGGCTTATGGTATCCAAGGAAGGTGGATTCAAGCTAATTGGCTATTCGACTACGACTATCTTTGGATGTAGAGTTGACGGGAAGAGCACCTCGTGTACATGTCAAATGCTTGGAAACAAAGCTAATTTCTGGTTTAGCAAAAAGCAAAATTCAATAGCCACCTCTACTGGTGAAGGAATACATAGGCTCGGGCATTTGCAGCCCAAATCCTATGGATGAGACAAAGAATGAGAGACTATGAAATTGAAGAAAAGGAAATTCCAATCATGTGTGATAACACAAGTGCAATTGCAATCACTCAAAATCTCCGTGTTGCACTCAAGAACAAAGCATATCGATGTCAAGATATCACTTCATAAGAGATCATGTTGAAAAGAAAGACATCACCTTGGAATATATTTCAACTGATAAACAGTTAGCTGACATATTCACAAAACCATTATGTGAGTCAAGATTTGAAGAACTCAAGCATGAGTTAGGGTTAATTGAGCTGAGCTGACACTCAGAAGACTCAAAGAAAGGAAATGAAACACAAAAAGGGAAAAAGAGTTGAATTCTCAAAATCAGCTAAATGAATCGGTCGATCGGAAGACACGGCTATACCGAATTAGCTGACAGCTGAGTAACTATGAGAACTGTGAGAAGAAGAGTTAAATCAACTGAGGGATAAGCGGAGTCATTTATGAGCAAAGTGACAAAAACGCAGTCATTTTTACTAAGCGGGAATGTTTTTAAGAATGACGTCAGCATAATGATGATGTGTACAGGCAAAAGCTGCACACCAAGCTTATGATTGGATATAAATGCTGCCGCATTAAATTCGAGACATTAAATGCTAATCGGCGTGCAAAATCTAAGCCGTTGATTTCGATCACATTTCAAAACCACCGCACGTCCTTTCGTAAACCATACTTAAACCATTTTCGCCCCGTTTCTCTCACATATTACCAAAACTGTTCATTTCTCTCTCAGAAGCAAAGGCAAAACTCTCTCAAAACCCTATCAATCTTCAAATCAACTTCTAAGTTTCTTTCCGTGAAATACTGAAAAATGGCATCGACTTATGATTTCGTCAAGCTAGGGAAGCAAATCCACACTGGGTCTACTTTGGATTTCAAGGGTATGGTCAAATAGGGTCCGATGACGCCTCATAAAGAAGATTGCTTTGAAAAGCTCGAAAAGTCCGGGCTAAAACCATTTCGACGATGGAGCTCCCTATGACCTATGTGGAAGAGGTCGCTCGGTTCACGTGAACGCTGAGATTCACGATGAGGGGATCAAATCCTCTGTTCACGGGAAGGAGTTCGTCATCTTTGCCAAGGATTTGGCGTAACACCGCTCATTACCGGCGGAAGGAGCACCGAGAAATCAATGAAGTGATGTAGACTTGGCCGCTGGAAGGAAGTAGCCAAGACCGACTATCTTTGATAAGATAGTCTACATAGCCAACAAGAGGTCGGGCTTTGAAGGAGGACTACCACAAATCGTTGGACATAGTTGCCAAATGCATAGACATCAAATTTGGCAGCTTTGACCAACTATCCAAAAAGAAAAATTGATCGTCATGGCTTCGATCATTGAAGAAAAGCAAGTAAATGGCCGGGCTGAGTTTGTCTACAGCAGACTACCGAATGTAGGGAACAAATCCTTCAAGGAGAATGGAGCATTTGGAGGATCTGGGATACGGCCCAGTGATTGGCCGGTGATGGAGGTAAAAGGAGTCCTCTTCGACATGGAAAGGCGTTCCATGTAAACAAGAGGATGTTCAGATCAAACCTCTCGGGCGCACTGAGAAAGAGAGCCTACGCCAAGAGAGAGCGATACAAGTGAGGGGGAATCGGTGACCCCTCAAGATACTGATTGTTTCTCTCCACCAAAGAAGAAAAGTCGCCCTCGCACTGCTAAGAGAATCACGCCCCCTACAAAGAAAGAAAACCAAATCGCTCCTACCCCGCAACCGAGTCACCGCCCGCACCGTGTCTCAGCCCCAACAACAGCCGATCGAGAAGGAATCTCAAATACCTTCTCCGGTCGTCAAAAAGAGGAGAATCGATAAGCCAAGACGGCGGCTCCTCGTAAGAAAAAAACAAGACAGCCCCGCCCAAGACTCGAGAAGAAACTCTCTCCGAACGTAAATCCCTCGGTACAAACTAAAAGAAGAAGAAGAATCTTCAAGCGTTCGAACTTGAGAAACCGACTAAGTCACCACTTTCAAAAAACAGATATCGGAGACTACCGGAGAAGTAGAGTCTCGAAATTATTGATGAAACTTGACCAAGTCACAAGGCGATCAACAGAGGCAAACTAAAGACCCAGTTTGTAGTTCGAACAATTTGAGACACAAGAAGTAGCCGAGAAAGCTAACTCGCCTATTGACAGATCGTATCCCCTCTCCCGCAATAGACGCGGTGACAAAGAAGAAGAAGCCGATAGAGATGATGATGTGATGATCCTATCCCCACCTTATCCGGACATCCAAAATCGCCTGCAGAGTGGAGGAAGTGGAAGTTGAGTCGATCCAGGAACAGTTCAACGGCCCGAGTTTATCGAAGAAGAGGAAGGCGATGAATTTTCTTGGAGTGGTCATCGGATGAAGAAAAATCGCATGAGATATCTTGCGATCTTCAAGGACAAGGAAAAGGAGAGACAGCGAGAGGAAGCCGAGGCACGTGAGAAGGCCAAAGATCCGCCCTATCACCGCACTACCACAGAACATACACATCCTCTCCTCGACGCCCTATCTCGGCGGTGATGAGGATCGGACCTATTCTTTGTCGCCACGGAACGTAAGAGTTGCAAATACTGACAAGCAATGCACAAATCCGCATTCCTTCATGAACAAAGAATGATGGAGGGACCAGGAGAGTCCTCCAAAACACAGTGGAGATAGACCCAATGGGAATGGTGCAAAGATATTGCCACCGTTGTTGCCGCCACCACTTCCCCGACTCACTCGGAAGAAGGAACTAAAGGAAATGGCGATGGAACCGGGTTAGTGGGAACCCCGGTCGAGCCAACCCCTAATGAAGGTGTCTTACCACCGCCCAATGGTGAACACTCAAGAGAAACATTTGGGAGTTTGTAGACGAGTGACCCCATTCCAAGTCACTCGGTGGTGCGCCACCGAGAGGGAAACTCCTCCACCGCAGCTGCGGCAAGGTCGGAGGATCGCAAATGACTCTACTACGAATCTAGGAGGCGAAGTGGATAAGGAACAACCACAAAGTACACAAAGAAGTTGTCATCAACGAAGCTCGCGCTTGAGACTGTCTCACCGAGGTGCCAACCAAGCGCTCAAGGCTAATGACGCGATGATGCGGTCGAGGCACGGGGAAGGAACAGCCCGGGAGTTAACACACTGGGCGATGAAAGTGCAATTCATGGGGTTGAGACTCCAATGGATGCAACAGAAGACCCTAAGAGACCGACACCGTCGAAAGGGATGTCCAAGGCCTCGCCGCAATAGAGACTGCAGGAGGTAATGAAGGCCAACGGGAGGTTGAGACTTCCCGGTAACGAAGTTTCAAGTACTGTAACATCCCTCCTTCTATCATTGATCCATCCGAAAAAGGAGATAAGCGCTTCACGATTCCCAGGATAATCCCGATGTAACCTTTCCGGGATCGGAAGAAGACGATGAAGCCGAGTCATCCCCTCAGAATCGATCCAAAAGACTGGTGAGGATGTTCCAACCACGAGCAAGTCGACCTCAAGACTACTTGTCAAACTTTAAATTTTGATGATGAGCCACCCATGGAAATCTCATCATCGTCCGATGACGCTCCGATAAGGCCGAGGTCCGGTCAACTCAATTGGAGAAACCAATTTGAGACCGACGAAGCTGTTGAGACAAATTTGAGGCTCGGCAAAGTCTGGGTCAACTTCACAATAGACCCCACTGAAATAGAGTCCATCACTGCGCAGCTCCTCTGCCGCAGCAGGTTCGACTCCACAAGGAACTTCACGAACACCACTCATCATTGAACAAATCCCAATTGCCCGTGATGATTCTTTCAGAGAATCATTTCCTTTTCTCTGGAGGTACCCGACCTCCCAAGAGTCGAAAAAAGAGATCTCGAGCGCTTCCGCACTGAGATCTGTCATTCCATCGATACCATCGTTCGGTGACTATGATTTTGACGCAAGTGGGCCGTCACCGCAACAGAGGGAAAAATGAAGTTCGGGAGGTGTTCAAAGCATTATTTGCTGAAATTGAACGGATGGAGAGGCACCAGGCCTCGATGGACATGAGACGGATAATAGAGATGCAACCTTACTGCGACTTGAGAGGCATAATAGTCGAGAATCGGGAGTGGTGGCAAAGAAGAAACAATGCGTGTGGAACAAGCTAGATATTTGTAACATTGTTCAACAAGCCGTTGATCCGGCGAGCCGAGAATGCGATGCCAAGACGCAATCGAGAGAATACATAGAGCACATGCATGAATCTCACTTCTTTGAGATAAAGTTGTTGCGTGAGCAAAATAAGAATGAGCTCCTGCGTATGGAAGAAAACATGGATCGAAAATTCAGCCTTCTCATGGTGAGATGAAGTTGCTTAAAGCTGAATCTAACGCTACTCGTTCGAGTTTCGTGCAAAGATACTCCGCAGACAGACTCAAAGAACTTCGACTATCGCCAGACTCGACTTTCTACTTGCTAGTATGTTTCAGCCGTTCCTTTCTCCTTTGATGATGCCAAAAAGGGAGAAGAGGAATACCTTAAAAGTCACCGAAGAGATCGCGTTGAGAAGAAGGGAGCAAATTTGTAAAGGAAAGACAGTGAGGAGGTCTCAAGAGCAAAAGAAAGGAAAGTCTGTTGAGGGGAAAGGATCGGGAGATGTCACCCTAATGATTGCACAAACCCCCAACAAGGTCTTGTCACGGTGATATTATCGACAAACTCCCAAATGATTCGCCACTCCAACACTCTGCGTGTCTATGGTGAAAAGAGAAAGACAATTGAAGCAGGGGATGGAGGAAGTGGAAGGAAGGATGAATGCCCGAGTTATGGATATCTTGAAACAACATGGAGGCATTCCAAGAGATGAGAGACACTTATGCCATCTCGGATGCCGGAATCGAGCCAAGATCGGTTGATGAATTTAAAACGCCGCATCGAAGGATACTTCGCAAACATCTCCATGGCTCAAGCAGGGGACTTGTCTCGAAAAAGGGTCTCATGCTATGTGAAGAAGCCGACAGACAGACAACCGTGATACTCTACCTTGGTCACTTCACCGGTCACTCGGCTAGGAAGAAGACCCCAAAGACAATACACGCCGAGAGGAAGAGGTAGAGGAAGAAGCAAGTGGTGGAGGAAGAGGTTTCAGACCCAGGCCTCTGTTCAAAAACATTGAGTACATAGATCCAGGCAAGAGAGGAGGGATCTCTTGGGCTGGTTTTGACGAAGTAGCCAATCGCAAGTGGCTAAGAACAATCTTGAGTATGTGAAAAGAATTGAAGAAGAAAATAAAAGACAAACTCGGCTATGGGAGGAAAGACAAGAGAGACTAAGAAGAGATGAAGTGCCGGAAGGCATATGAAAAAAAGAAAGAAGGCGGTCAAGATGAGAAAAAGAGAAGAAGACGTAAGATGACAGAATCAAGAAAATGAAAAGAAGGAGACAACGAAGGAGATGAAGTGTTGATGTCCACCCCTTCATGTATTTTACTATGTAAATACATACTATGTAAGTCTTACGTAATAAATCAGTAAATTCTCTATTTTTGCGTAGACATGGATGTTTGCTCTGATACACATTGTAAACAGTTGTGTAAAGGACAAGAATGTTATGATCAATAAAAGGATTGATTCTACGCATACATTCTCTGTAAATACACTATATGTATGTATCTATGCTATTTACATTTTGAATGTTTTAAGTTTTGGCATCATCAAAAAGGGGGAAATTGTTGGGAAATTTATTGTTTAGATTTTGATGAATGCCATGTAAAACTTAGAATAGGAAGTTGGCACCCCATTTTTGTTGTAAAGCGCATTGCAACAAATAGGGCTGGTCAAGCCGAGTTAAGTCGATTATGCCTAAACATGCAAGAAGACAACTGGAGACTAGAAGGAAGACTCACGCAAGACAAGGCATTTGAGTATGGCAAAGAAGAGAAGACGGAACTTGATCAAGGTGCGGCTAAGATGCAGCCGAGTAAAGTATCGGTCAAGTCAACTCAAGATAGCCAAGTCTCAAGTTGAAGTGACGAGAAGAGTCATCCATGATTGAAAGCGACTCTAAGTCACCTGGGAAAGCAAGGAAATTGATCAAGTCGAGATAATCGAAAGAGATCCGTTGCACAGAAATCAAGAGAATTACTTAAACAAGTAATACCTCCATGCTACCTTTCTCGAAGTGCTCATCCCCGAGAAGCGTGCAAGGGAATGAACCAATGGGAAGCACTACACCGTGTCGAACTCGAAAAAGTCAAGAACAATTCATACGAGGAAGTGGCAACTCCAAGGATCGCAACAAGACAAGCCAACGACCACAAGTGACTTTCAAAAATAAGCCTATCTCTTCAACGGGCAGATTTTTGAAAGATCACTATAAAAGGCTGAGAGGAGGTAACCTTGACTATCTGAACCACGAACATTTCAAGAAAACATTTGAACTGTAACCTGAAATATCCTCAAATCATTCAATATTAATCCTCAAGCCTACACTACGAAGAAAATCAATCCATCACTCACCTGTGAAGGAAAGATAGCTTCAATCAGTTGAAGAGGAAACCTTGGAAGAAAAGGGGTCTACATTCCACGGAGGATTGTAGGAAGGTTCAAGGTCGAACAGTCTCGAGTTTTGGAGGGCTTCGTGATCAAATCCAAAGAGCTTGAGCAAGTGAGTGTAGTAGCAAAAAATGCCTGTGAAGAAGCCGAGTCGCACGAGAAGCCACTGCGTGACCAAGGCATCTCAGATCGAGTCCCAAAGGATCAAGTCAGTTTGTGTTATCAAGACTTGTATCCGGGATTACCACTCGTATCGATCAATACTTAGTGGATTCCTCCGGGAGTTGGAGAAGAGAGGAGTAGAAGAATTACCCCATCTTGAACCTCTATAAAAACTTATCGTGTTTACATTTCAAAGCATTTTAATTCTTGCACTTTATCTGTTTAATTATCTTTGATAAATTTGCTATCCACTTGATAATCTCTAAGTACTAAAACCAAGGATTAAATCATAACTAAACCAAATTTAAGGGTGTTAAGTCTTCCGCTGAAAACAAACTACAGTTGAGCTAAGTCTTTAGTCTTAACTTGGTGAGTTATTCTTACCAACGGCTCGATCGTGAAAGTCGTTGAGTGACTAACTCTACTGATTAGCTAAATTAGTTGTCCACCAAGGACACAGTTGTGTAGTATCAACTCTGAACTTTTAAAAGGACTAAATCGAAAAGATGGTAAGGTTTATTCAACCCCCCCTTCTAAACCTTACACTCACACCCCTTGGGACCAACAAGAAAAATAACATCATTTTTTTTTGAATTGAAGAGATCAACTCACACCAATTTTCCAAGGGAGACAATATATGTGACTAGTTCGAACCATCAATCCACTTTTTGCAGATATGCATGATGAGCTTACAATGCAGGGATGTCTACAAAACAAAATCAAAAAGAAATAGATGAGAGGAAAAGAGATGCAGTGTTTGGATGTCACAGCGGATGTGATGGGCAATGCTGTGACATCTCGTGTAACATTTCAGAGAACACACAAACTGAGAGATTTCCTTAAATTGGAGAATCTCTCAAAATCCAAAGCCTTGGTGAAGATGTCGCAGTTTGAATTTGAAGTAGCAATATACTCAATTTGAATTATATTTTTCTTAACTAAATCTCGAATAAAGTGATGCCTAATATCTTTGTGTTTAGTACGAGAGTGTTGGATAGGATTTTTTGAAATATCAATCGCATGCATATTATCACAATAGACAATCAGCGTTTCACTTTGCAACCCATAGTCCTCAATCATTTGTTTCATCCATAAAGTTGTGTGCAACAACTCCCAACTGCTACATATTCTGATTCACCAGTCGAAAGAGACACACAATTTTGCTTTTTACCATACCATGAGACCAAATTATTTCCTAAATAAAACATCCAGCAGTTGTACTTTTTCGATCAACATCTCCAGCCCAATCAGAATCACTAAATCCCACAATATTAGTGTTAGTGTCTTTTGTGTACCAAATTCCCAAATCAGTTGTGCCTCCTACGTATCGAATAATACGTTGTAAGGCCTTTAAGTGAGTAACCTTGGGATCAGATTGATAACGAGCACAAAGACAAACACAGAACATAATATCAGGACGACTGGCAGTCAAGTACAACAAGCTTCCTATCATGCTTCTATATAAGGTGTGGTCACCAGTTTCAGCCACATCTTCTTTACTCAACTTTTGACTCGACCCCATGGGAGTCTTTAAGTGAGAGGCATTTTTTAGATCGAACTTTTTCACAAGATTCTTGGCATACTTGCTTTGTGAGATAAAAAAATCCTTCCTTGAATTGTTTAATTTGCAAGCCCAGGAAGTACCTTCACTCACCTACCATACTTATTTCAAAAGTGGAGGACATGAAAGTAATGAATTCTTTTAACAATTTATCAGAGGAGGAACCAAAAACAATGTCATCGACATAGATTTGAGCAATCATGATGTCATGGTTTTTCTTTTGAATGAACAAGGTTTTATCAACTTCACCATGTTTAAAACCAATTTGAAGAAGGTACTCAGTTAGCCTACCTTACCAAGCTCTAGGGGCTTGTTTGAGACCATAGAGAGCCTTTTTAAGCTTATACACGTGGTTAGGCTTAAAAGGGTCCTCAAAGCCTTTAGGTTGTTCAACAAAAGCTTCTTCATCTAGGAATCCATTTAAGAAAGTACTTTTTACATCCATCTGGTGAAGCGTTAATCCCAAGTAACATGCAATAGCAAGCAACAAATGTATGGACTCAATACGGGCTACAGGAGCAAAGGTTTCATTGAAATCCACCCCCTCAACCTGTGTGTACCCTTGAGCAACTAATCGAGCTTTGTTGCGAACAATGTTTCCAGATTCATCTGTTTTAGTTTTGAAAATCCATTTAGTTCTAATGACATTAACATCCTCTGGCCTATGGACCAAAAACCACACATCATTTTTGACAAATTGGTCTAGTTCCGCTTGCATAGCATGTATCCAAAATTCATCTTTTAGAGCTTCAACAACATTCTTAGGTTCAAAATTGGACACAAAACAACTTGTTGTCACATTGATACAATCAGTAGACAAGCAAACCATTCTTACCATATCACAATGGTTCACACTACCTTTCCCTCTTGTCTTAATGCCATCAGTAGTATTACCAATGATTTGAGACGTGGGATGATTTTTCTGAATCCTTGTAGGTATGTCACTACCATGATCCAGGATTGGATTATTAGTTTCTTCAATTGGTTCATTGTCAGAATCAGAGTCTGACTCAGCTGCAGTAGACACAGATGTGGGCTCAGATGCCGTCACATTTGGTTCTGCATTTGAGACAGTTGTGGATGGGGCTTCAGTCACATTCTCAGTTACATATGTGCCAACATCCTTCGCTGGGGCAGTCTCAATAAATTTGACCAGATCTCCAACATTATCTTTTTCACTCTTTCCTGCAATATCTGAGAGATCATCGAAGACAACATTATAGATTCCATGATTGTCTTAGTACGAAGATTATATACTCGATAGGCATGACTATTCAAAGTGTAGCCTAGAAAAAGACATTTGTCACTTTTAGAATCAAATTTTCCAAGATTATCACGATCATTGAGAACATAGCACACACACCCAAAAACATGAAAATATTAGAGGTTAGGTTTCTTTCCCAAAAGAATTTCATAAGGGGTCATAGAACACCCATGCCTCAAATATATACGATTTGCTATATGGCAGGCAGTATTTAGAGCTTCAGCCCAAAACCTTTTTGAAAGATTTTTAGAACTAAGCATGACACGGGCTATCTCTTGCAATGTACGATTTTTCTCTCTACCACTCCATTTTGTTGTGGAGTTTTAGGTGCAGAAAATTCATGAGAAATCCCCTTCCTATCACAGAAAGACGGAAAAAAGAGTTCTCAAATTCTTTACCATGGTCTGATCTAATTGCAGCAATGATTAAATTATACAAGTTACAAACCTTTTTATGCCAGCTTCCAAAAAAATCAAAAGTTTCAGATTTCTCACGTAGAAAGTATGTCCACGAATAACGTGAGAAACCATCAACAATCACATAAGAGTACTTTCTACCACCCACACTTTTAATCTCAATAGCTCCCATGAGATCCATATGAACTAACTCCAGACATCTAGTAGTGTGGAAATGTGATGTCATTTGATGTGAAACTCTCTTTTGTTTACCCTTTGACAACTTTCACACACATCGACACTTTTCATAGACAATTTAGGCAAACCAATATGACTTCAAAATTTCACAAGTTCCATTAACTTTTTATAGCTAACATGACGTAATTTTTGATGCCATAGATCAGCCTCATTCGTGTGTGCCCTGTTGTTGGTCCCAAGGGGTGTGGTGTAAGGTTTAGAAGGGGGTGTTGAATAAACCTTACCAAATTTTTACTTTTAGTCCTTTTAAGAATTTTAATAGAGTTGACTCAAATCAGCTGTGTCCTTGGGGGACAACTAGGTTGGCTATCTTCAGCTAAGTTACCCACTCAACAGACTCGACTGAGTTGTTGATAGTATAACTTGGCTGTGTCAGCTAACACTTAACTTTAGTTGATTTGGTTTTAAACAGCAGAAGACTTAACACCCTTTTGTTTGATTAAAGCTTGTTTTTAACACTTGTTTTAGCACTTGTTATTTATCAGTTGGATAGCATATTAACTTAACAGCAGATATAAAAATATAGGCAAGAAAGTAAATGTTTAAAGTAAAATGACACAAGTAATTTTATAGTGGTTCGAGATGGGGTAATTCCTCTACTCCACTCTTCTCCAACTCCTGGAGGAATCCACTAGGTAACAGATCAAATTACAAAGTAGTTCTCAGTCTAGAGACAGCCTTGATCACTTAATCGGTTTCTCTTGTGACTGCTTCTTCTTCACAAGAAAAGCGCTTTTGCTACTTGGCTCCCTTTCAAGTCCTTGGATTTGTTCACACTGACCCTCCAACAAACTTGAATCTCCCGGTTCGACCTTGAACCTTTCTACAACTCCTTCAACTTGGAGAGTAGACCTCTTTTTCGTTCTTCAAATGTTTCCTCTTCAACTGGTTGAAGTTATCTTTCCTTCACCACGTGTGTTGGCTCGAGTTCCTTCGAGTTTTAGGCTTGAGGAATTTTTCGGATAAGCTTGAGAATTTGCGGAGTTATACTTTCTTGATAATTGCTTGATTTGTTCGTGCTAGGTTTAGGTAAGCTTTTCTCAAATGATTCCTTAGCCTTTTATAGTGCTCATTTGAAAATTGGCCCATTGAAGAGATATGCTATTTTCAAATGACACTTCTTGTTCATTGGCTTGTCTTTTCTTGTGCAAGAAAGACTTGTGATGTTGACCTTCCTCGTATTAAATGGTTTTGCAGCTTTACAAGGTCTGACACAAGCTTCAGTTTTTCCCATTGGCTTATTCTTTTTGCATGTTTCTGGGTCAAATACTTTAAGACCTGGAAGCTTGTACATATTACTATATCGAGTAATATTCTTGACTTCCTTCCAATGGATCAATGTCAGTTGTCTTGACTTGACAGTTGCCTTTACCCCTTGTGACTTGAGTCTGCTCCAATAATAAGAATGACTCAACTATCACTTCAATTGTTAGACTTGGCTCCTTTCATTAACTTGACTGACACTTCTTCAAACTTCACACAGTTGTTCCTCAGCTGGCTCTCCTTTAGTCGAGTCCTTGTCTTCCTTCTTGGTCATACTCAGCTGACAGACAGTAGAGTCTTCACTATAGTCTATAGTTGACTTCTCGCATTCTTGACTTTAGTTGATTTGGTTTTAAACTGCGGAAGACTTAACACCCTTTTGTTTGATTAAAGCTTGTTTTTAACATTATTTTAGCACTTTTTATTTATTAGTTGGATAGCAGATTAACTTAACAACAGATATATTATATAGGCAAGAAAGTAAATGCTGAAAGTAAAATAACATAAGTAATTTTATAGTGGTTCGAGGATGGGGTAATTCCTCTATTCCACTCTTCTCCAACTCCTGGAAGAAGCTGTAAGTCCAAGTGGCTACGATAATCTAGAGGGGGGGTGAATAGATTATCTCCATCTTTTCTGTTATGCCCTCTTTTTCGAATTAAATACGCCAAGACAAGAATAAAGGTGCGGAAAGTAAACAACACATGTTGATTTATAGAGCCTCACCCCACCTAGGGACTACGTGCTCTACCACCCCAGTATATCCGGGATGGGTTTCGAAAAAGAAAAAGAATTTTATTAATTACCACAATTAATACAAATTCAACTTACAACAACACCTTGAAGAGCACCACACTCTTCTTCAACACCACTTTTGATATCACCACAATCTCACTTGAAGATCACCACAATCTCCAATGGCACCTTGTGAAGATTACCACAATCTTCAACCTTGAAGAACACCAAATTCTTCAATCACCTCAAGAGCACCACACTCTTGAATAAGAAGATCACCACAATCTTCTTGCACCTATCACCTAGATCATCCAAGTGTGTTCTTACCACAAGAACACTCACAAGGATATCTTGTGTTGAATGATAACCCAAAAATTCAAGATTACAACTCGATAATGAATAATACAAATTTGAGTGCAAGTGTAATCAAGAAATAAGCCTAGACCTCAAGATGTGAAAGTGAAAGTACTTAGGCTAATACAACAAGATATGAAAGTGTTTGCTTGTATGCTCTTTGCTTGTACGTTGTGTTGTCTCTTGTTGCTTGAATGAAGCCTCTATTTATAGGAGAGGTCTGAGCTTAATTTCCAGACATAGGCTCCTCATTGGGGAGTGATTTTCTGCACAAGAAACCATTTAAAAACAAGATTATAGTTGTTAGAAATCAATCCCACAAATTAGGGAAAAGCTGTCCGAAAATGCAATGGATAGTTTGCTGATACAAGAGAGGTGCGACCGGTCGCGCAGAGATAAGTTTGAAAAGGGTTCTCTGCGAATTTTACACAGGGGGACCGGTCGACGGGGGGTCCGACCGGTCGCCCCTATGTCTGACCGGTAGGAGGTGTCAAAAACTCAAAACAGAGAAGTTTGTTTCCAAAACTCCATTCCAGGCACCGGTCGCCCACGGTCGCCCATACCGGTCGGCCCCGGTCGCCCATATTGGTCGCCTCTAGGGCCGATCGGTCGCCCTCCCCCTTTTCCCTTCCATCCCGTTTTCTGTTTCAAAACTCAACTCATGTACAGGCTGCCCTATAGGGAGACCGGTCGAGCTTGAAACATAAGTGTTGTCCAATTTTTTATCGAAAATAAACTTCAAGAAATACTCCGAAAAATAGTAAAAATATTTTAAATCGATCGGAAGTATTTGGACAACATTCAGGGACATTGTTTTGGTGTAAAAACACATTAACATAAAATCGTTAAAAGTGTTGTCCAATTTTGTCGAAAATAAAATTGAAGAGATACTCCGGAAAGTTTGTAGAAACAATTTAAATCATCTAGGAGTATTTGGACAACATTTCAAAACATTGTTTTGGTATAAAAACAAAATCATCAAAATCATGATAAAACCATTTATCAAACAATCTCCCCTTTTTTGATGATTACAAACCAAAACAATTTAACCAGGTCGATTTTGAAGACAAAACAATTTTACCGGTTAAAAAGGTCTATCCGTTGAGAGCGACAACATTCCACGCAATATAAACACAAGGATGGGAGTATAGATTTTCAAAAATATTTATGCAAAAGCTCCCCCTATCAACATGCACAACAAGAGTAATATAGAAGCAATTAACCAAAAGCTAAAAGCTCAGCTTTTACAACTTGAGCTTAAGTATCAAGAGCTTATAAGCTCCCCATGTCAACAAAATATCATTAGACATGAATATGAGTCCATACTACAACAAATGGACTAAGTATAATCCACAACTTATGGTTTTTAAAAGCCACAGCTTATAGCTTCTTTCTCGAGCTTATATTAGCTTCTATGAGCTAATGAGCTTATAACCTGTTTCTCCCCCTTTAGAAACATCAAAAAGAATATTAGCACGATAAAAACATCATATATTCATCTCAAAGTGCGCAACTAAACCGATGTATCGAGCTATATGAACATTGAAGCTTATAAACAAAATAGGAGGGAAAAGTCGATCATACGACTTGTAGAAGCTTATGAAAACTCATTTTATTTGCAAAACATGATCTCTATAAATATATAAGACTTTTGAAATCGAGAGAATCATGTAGGTGATGAATTGTTCATTGAAACATTTTATCGAACACTTGGCGGGCGTCAAAAATTGAAGAAGCTATATAAAGCCCTTGTAAATGTAATCAAGCCAAGTTTTTCATCACCAAAAGCAATTTTACAAATATAATCCAACAACAATCATCATTCACAACACAATTATATAAGAATTCCATCAATATATCAAGTAGAAGCATTTTCTCAAGGGTTCAACCCAATTGAGATAAAAAGAGTAGAATTCTTACCATTTAATCGATGAAGATGAGTAACAATGATGATAAACGAACAATATGATCCCCAAAATATGTAATTTATGCAACAAAACTCATTTGAAGTGAATTGTGTGTGAAATTTGCAAAGGGGACGAAAGTTGTGTGAAATGAGCCAAAATGACAGAAAATAAGAACAGAGACGATTTTAACCAAAATCTGGCAGTGGGCGACCGGTCCAGGCTGAGGGCGACCGGTCGGAGTTGAGGGCGACCGGTCCGCCTAGCCCTGGCAGCCCACTGTTTCAGTCTGTTATTAAAAGTCCGAAATCTGATCCAAAAATCCGATTTTTTGCCCCTAAGTTTTAGAAACGTGCAAAATGGAAACGTAGACCTTATTCAATATACATTATGTCATAATAAAGCTCGAAATGAGGTAAAAGACTTGGCGGTAAGTGAACAAATGTCCGCGAGTTATTTTTGAGACGGAATTAAACACATCTCAAAATTTTTATTTAAGAAACGCAATCCCTTAAAAGAATATCGAATCTCAATATGTTTAGTTCGATTATGACAAACCATATTTTAATCACCGGACTTGTTATTCCGAAAAAATATGAACGTTTTTGAAGTTTTGGATATACAAGCCATAAGAAAAAGTGCCTTTCAAATATTTGAAAATTTCTTTTAACGACACTTTAATGAGATTCGTTGGGATAGTTTTGAAGTCGAGTATATAGACATAAGGCATAGAGAATGTCAAGTCTAACAGAGTAATAAACGAAGATAAACATACCTCGAATTTGTTTGTCACCCGATATGCCTTCCTCAACCTTTGTCAATCTTTACATTGGTAGCCATAGAGGTTGAGATGATTCTTCCTTCTTCAATGCTTAACTACTTCAAAGATACTTATGTATACTTTGATTTTGAAATATAACCATCTTCTTGGTATTGTTTAACTTGAAGTCCAAGGAAGAAATTAAGCTCCCCCATCATGCTCATCTCAAATACACCTAACATCAACTTAGAAGACATCTTGCACAAACATTCATTAGTAGCACCAAATCAACTCAAATTTGCAATAATAAGCAATCTTGCCCTTTTTCAATAACAAATAGAGTAGTGTCAACTTTACCTCTTATAAAATCATTTTGCAAAAAATAGCTAAGTCTATCAAGCCGTACACGGGGTGCTTGTTTTAAACATACAAGGCCTTTTATAAAAATCGTTTGGCCTAGAAAACTTTTCAAACTCCGGTTGTTTTACATAGACTTCTATTTGAATAAAACCATTTAGAAAATTGGATTTAACATCCATTTGGCAAAGCTTGAGATTTTCTTAAAACAAGAATAGGCAAGTAAAATGCGAATAGCTTCAAAAACATGCTACGGATGTAAATGTTTCATCAAAATCCATTATCTTCTTCTTGACATTACCTTTGAGCTACTAACCTCCCCTTAGTCATCAAACTTGTTCCAAAATATCAAAAATTTCTGCAATATCTTAGCAAGATATCTTTGCACAAGAGCATAGTAATATCGAGTGATAGAGATACAATAACAAGTAATACATACTATGCTTTCAAACAAAACATCAAGAGTTTCATAGAACATGTAAGCTCAAATAAGCTTATAGGAAGCTATATAAGGTCTCTTTTGAAATTTGAAAAACTCAAGAGCATATAGTTGAGACCTCATTTAAAAGAAGCATTTGAACAAGAGTTTTAACAATAATGAATATGTGCAATCAAATGCATACTTTTGAGAAGAGGATAAATGTTTTATCAAAACAAATATAATCCTTCACAAGTCTCGGATAAAACAAGCTTTATCGAATATTGCCTTTCAAAAATCGAAAAATCCTCTTAATGGCACTTATATGAAATACTTTGAAATAACTTGAAGAACAAGCACATAGGCATATGACAAAACTATATCGAGTCTATAAGATGAATACCAAAGATGAGCGTACCTCGATAGTTTATGGTCCTCTTTTGAGAAAATAACCATTGATGAAAATATATATTTCCTACACAATTTTTAAACACGTCTTGCACACAAACATAATGATACAAGTGTAGGCTAAGCAATAAGAGATATCATAAATGTGCTATATAAAACCATAAGAGATAATAAAAGCACCTTAGTCTCTGTAAATGCACAAAAGTTTTAAAAATAACATGCAAGGCCCTCTTTTTTTAAAAAACATTTTAAGAACACACAAATATATTGAAGACCTTGATTTTAAAAATGAATTTTTGAAAAACTCATTTTGAAAATTTAGGCACAATTAAAAACATGCATAATAACAAAATAAAATGCATATTTAAATGGGGAGATACGGTTTACCAATTACGCCATTTCCATGGGTTGTGTCGTTCCCATTGTTGATGATATCTTCCCCTTTGAAAATCGTCTTGTTGATGATGGTTTCTCCGATTGTTCCATTTCCAAGGATTATGTCTTTCCCATTGTTGATAATTTCTTTCTCTTGGAAATTCATTGTGGTGATGTCTTCTCCTTTGATCAAATGAGACGGTCATTTGATGTCTTTTTGGCGGTATGAATTTTTCTTGATTCTTATTCCGCTAGGTACCTAATATGCCATTGTTTTGTGGTACCCTCAAGTATTTGGGTCCTTTCGGATTAGCTTTGAGACTTTTAGGTCTCCAACAATAATTAGAGCTATTTCTAGCCCGACAAGTATTTACCGTATGACCCTTTTTACCACAATAGAAGCAAGTAATAATTTTTGGAGCATATTGACCAACATGCATAGGGACTTGATTTCTTTTCACATAATTAACAACACTAGGCTTATGATCAAGTCCTTGTTTTAATTTATCACAACTATGAACATCAACGATATCGGTCATTTTATCGGTACTCAAGTTGGATTTTGATAAATCCTTTTTCATGCAATTAATATTCTCAACAAGAGTACTATTTTCTTTTTCAAGGTTTCTAACTTTATCAAGTGTGATGGTGTGAGCACATGATAGTGATTCATAGGAAGTAAATAAACTATCCTTTTCATTTTTCAAAACATTGAATTCCTTTTTCAAATTTTTGTATTTAACAAGTAAGCTTTGGAATTCATTTTGAAGCTCATCAAAATCATTTTGCAAATCATTATAATCATTATGAAATTCATTATCATAAGAAGTAGAAGGTTTAGAACTTACCTCGTTTTCTTCGAAGCCCATAAGACAACGTTCGTTTTCATCATCGTCGGAAGTTGTAGGAAGCTCATCCCATGTTGTTGGGTTTGATGTTGTACCCATTTGAGAAGTAGATGCTTTTGTGTGACTCCTATCATTTGTGTTAGGAATTTTATTGTTTAGATTTTGATGAATGCCATGTAAAACTTAGAATAGAAAGTTGGCACCCCAATTCTTGTTGTAAAATGCATTATAATGAATAGAGTGGCCAAGCTAAGTCAAGACAAACTACGCCCAACATGCAAGAAGACAATCAAGACTGAAGGAAGACTCATTGCGAGACAAATTGAGTATGGCAAGAAGAGTAGACGGGAACTCTCTTGAAAAAGCGGTGAGATGCACGGTGAGTGGAGCATCGATCAAGTCAACTCAAGAAAAGCCAAGTCTCAAGTTGAAGTATGGAAGAGTCATCCAATGATTGGAAGCGACTCTAAGTCACCGGGGAAAGCAAGGAAATGCGGTCAAGTCGAGATAGCGTAAAAAGAACCGTTGCATAGAAATCAAGAGATTTACTTAAACAAGTAATATCTCCATACCACCTTTCTCGGAGTGCTCGATCCCGAAGCGTGCAATTGGAATGAACCAATGGGAAGCACTACACCGTGTCGAACTCGAAAAGGTGAAACAACAATTCATACGAGGAAACAACAATTCCAAGAACGCAAGCCAACGATCGCAAAGTGACTTTCAAAAATAAGCCTATCTCTTCAACGGGCAAATTTTTGAAAGTTCACTATAAAAGGCCGAGGAGTTTGTTTGAGAAAAGAGGATGCATGAATGACACATACGTGAGATAGACAAGCACATTAGAAAATGAAACAATCTCAATCCTCAAGCCTACATTTTCAAGTACATCAATCCAACACTTACCCGTGAAGGAAAGAGAACTTCAACGATTGAAGAGGAAACCTTTGAAAACAAGGGGTCTACTTTCCGGGAAGGATTGTAGAAAAGTTCAAGGTTGAACTAAGTCTTAAGCATTTGGAGGGCTTCGTGATCAAATCCAAAGAGCTTGAGCAAGTGAGTCAGAGTAGTAGCAAGGCACGCCTGTGAAGAAGCCGAGTCGCACGAGAAGCCGGTGAGTGATCAAGGCATCTCGCATCGAGTCCTAAAGGATCAAGTAATTTGTTGTTGATCAAGACTTGTATCCGGATTGTTACCACTTTGTAAACTGATCATTACTTAGTGGATTCCTCCAGGATTTGGAGAAGAGAGGAGTAGAAGAATTACCCCATCTTGAACCTCTATAAAAACTTTCTTGTGTCATTCACATTTCAAACATTTAAATTCTGCACTTTTAACCGCTTATATCTCACGATAAATTTGCTATCCATTTGATAATTTACAAGTACTAAATCAAGCTCTAATATCTTGCTTAATCAAACTTAAGGGTGTTAAGTCTTCCTGAAAATAAAACCACGGTGAGTTAAATTGTAGCCAACAATCGAGTTACTCCATCAACGGCTCAATTTGAAAGTCATTGAGATATTAACTCTCTTGAGTGACTAATTCGATTTGTCCATCAAGGACACAATTGTGTGTAGAATTAACTCAGAGATTTAAAATGACTAAATCGAAAATTTGGTAAGGTTTATTCAACCCCCCCTTCTAAACCTTACACTTACACCCTTGGGACCTACAAGTGGTATCAAAGCCAGGTTGGTTCATTGAACCCTCCGCATCGGTTCTTGAACTAGATCTCCAAACTTTTCAAAGTCTCGCTTTAGTACTTAAAACTTTCAAAACTCTTTTTATTAAAAGTCATTATCATGGAAGCAAATTTGACACGCATCCCTATGTTCACTATTGAAGAATTTGATGATTGGAAAATTCGTATGCGAGCTCATCTATCAAAGCATTACATGATGAGATGTGGATAGTTATAGAAGATGGGCCTCTACAAATATTAAAGGTGAACACAAATTTGTCACGAAGAGTTGCGGTGAAGGAGAAGAAGATGTTGCTCTAGACCGGTCATGGTTGAAAAACCATGAACCGAGTGGACAAATGATGACAGAAAAAGATACAACCTGGACAATGTAGCCAAGGACATCCTCTACAAAACCTTGGACAAAGCCATGTTCAACAAAGTCAAATCATGCAAAACGGCTAAAGAAATCAGGACAAAGTGACATTGATTTGTGAAGGCTTAACAAATCAAAGAAAACAAATTGTCGGTGGTCGTCTGAAGTTTGAAAATTTCAAAATGATCTCGGGAGAGAATCGGATCAACTAGGCGCTCGGTTCTGAAATCACAAATGAGTGTCTACACTTGGAAAGGAATATACACGAGAAGAAATGTGTATGAAGATCCTAAAAAGTCTTCGGTGAATGGGAAATGAAGGTCATGGCATCGAGACACTCCATGGACCTATCAAAGACATCCAATCATGAGTTATTCTCGGACCTCAAAGCCTACGAGTTTGGCCGAGAAGGAAAGACGAGGAAGAGACAATTTGTACCCAAAACAAATTTGCTCTAATTGTCAAAGATGGGAAGAGAGCGAGGTCAAAGAAGCAATTGACCCGGAAGAAATAGCCCACGATGGTTAAAAGATTTAACAAGTTCTTTAACAAGAACTACAAGAGAGGAAAGGGTGAATCTTCTAGAAGACACTCGGCTCCCTCCAAATCAAGGGAAGAAAGGCCAACCAAGAGAACAGATCATCAAAAAGTTGAGCATCAAAGGGTGATAACTCAAGAATAGAAAGAGTGATCAAAAGTGAATATCTATGTTGGAACTGTAGACAACCAGGTCACTATGCCATTGATTTGCTCATATCCCTGTAGTCAACAAGTACGAGAGATGAAGAAGAAAGAAAGATCTTCGAGAGAAAGAAGACAAGAAAGGAAAAAGGCAATGATGGGCTGAGATCTGCTGAAACAACCAAGTCAAGGGAGACGGTGATTGAGAGAAGCGTGGCTGACTACTCAAGTGACTTCGAAGAAGAAGCCCCGATCCGCTTAATGGCCAAAGAACAAGATCAAGAAGATGAGGTACAATCCAATTCAACAAGCTCGGACACTAGTGATAGTGAGTGTGACACACACACTTCATCACCTCTTGATCTTTATGATTCATTAGGCAAAATGATGAAAGATTTTGAACACATTAAATCCTCACACATACTATTGAATGAGGAAAACAGCCTACTTAAAGGTCAAAACTCAAAGTCGACTAAGGAGCCGAGTACTCTAAGTCAAATAGTTGTTGAAAATGAAAGTTTAAAAATTTGAAAATGCTAAATTAGTAGCGAAATTGCCGCTATAGAAAAGAGGGAGAAAGACCTCAAAAATGTTATTGCCTCATTCACTAAGGCATCTAAATCATTGGATAATCTTATTATGAGTCAAAGAGAATGTGGAGACAAGACAGGGCTTAGGATTTAATTCCTTTGTGCCATGTCAAACCTCAAGAGTAATTTTGGAAAAAGGATCTTCAAGTCAAGAAGAGTCGAAAAATCCAAAACTCTAAATATTGCACACACTTTCACTCCAAAGCACAATACTAAGCAAACGGCCTTGGATACAAAGGAAAAGAAAAAAAACTTGCCGATTGAGTGTCTTTGGAAGGACAGTGAGAAGAAATTGACCAAGTCCTCAAACAAACTCAAGCAGAAAATACTCTGTAAAGAAGAAACAGAGCTACCAAAAATCCTAGAAAATCCATAAAAGAAACACATATGATGGGAATGGTAGAAAATATCCAAGCCAAGTGATTGGAATAATGTGAACCATCGGCAAGACTTATGGAATATAAGCCCCAGTGGCAAAGGCCTAGAACTCAAAGAAAGGCCATTCCAAAAGTATAAGAGCTTTCATCAAACACACACATGCACCTAGGCACTACACTCAAAAGCACCACAATTACCCCAAGGAAGGCAATTGCTAAAACACATATGCAGGCATACTGAGACAAAAGAGACAATTTGTATGAACCTAGAATCCCCAAGCAATTTGCGAATTAATTATGATTATGGCAGCGATAGATGGCAACCCCTTAGAGTCAAATCATTTGGCTATAGGTTGGTTGGATCATCTTACAATTCTAACCCCTCAGGACCCGGACAAGTATGGGTACCTAAAAACTTAATTTCCTTGATTGCGGAGTTGAAGGAAGTGAGTGCAAGGAACCTGGTACATGGATAGTGGTTGTTCCGGACATATGACGGGGAATAAGAGAAATCTGTCAAAATTCAAGGAAGTCAAAGGAGCCAAAGTCATATTTGGAGGAAATGAAGCTCTGGTGAAATAAGAGGCATTGGATCCATCAAGAGGAATGGATTAGAAATCACAGATGTTGCATTTGTTGAAGGACTCAACTTCAACTTATTGAGTATCGATCGACTCTGTGACAAGGGCTACAATGTTGGATTCAACATGGGTGTATGCCAAATCAAGGATATTGAATCAAATGAAGTTGTCTTTGCAAGGAAGTAGGCGAGAAGAATATGTATGTAGTGGATTGGTCAACGCAACACCAAAGACAATCTACTAGCAAAAAAGCAATTTGAATCAAGTTGGGTGGCACAAAAAAGCCGAGTCACTGAATTTCAAAACAATTAACAAGCTAGCAAGAAGTCATCTTGTAGAAGGACTTCCGGACTCGATATACAAGAAGGAGAGTATATGTGATGCATGTCGAAGGGAAAACAAATCAAGTCGTCGTTCAAAGAAAAGACATGCCCATCCTCAAGAAGAATATTGCATCCGCTTCATATGGATCTATTTGGCCCAATGGAACGGCCAAAGATAAGTGGAAAGAAATACACCTTGGTGGTAGTAGATGACTACTCAAGATATACATGGACAATATTCATGTGCAAGAAGAAAGAAACCCTACAAAAACTACCACGGTGATGAAGAGGATTCAAAATGAGAAGAGTCAAACCATTATCAAAATAAGATCGGATAGAGGAACCGAGTTTGTCAATGGAATAATAACTCGATCTTGTATTGAGAATGGTATTGGTCATGAACTATCGGCAGACAAGGACTCCACAATGAGAATGGAGTTGCGAAAGAAGGAACAGAACCCTTAAAAAGCGGCAAGGACCATGTTAGTCACGGGGTTACCAAAAAGATTTTTGGGTGAAGCAATCAACACGACTTGCTACACCCAAAAGCAGATGTATGATAAATAGACAGTGACAAAGACTCCTATGAGATCCTGGACTGGAAGAAAACCAAATGTTGCATATTTCAGGATATTCGGATGTAAATGCTTCATCCACAACAATGGCAAAGACAACCTAAAGGCTTTTGATGATAAAGTGATGAAGGTATCTTCTTAGGATACTCGGTGAAAGCAAAGCCTGAGAATACTCAACAAAAGAACTATGGTTCTGAGAAGAATCCATTCATGTAGTATTCGATGAGCCAAATGTAAATGGAGAAGACATTGAAGAGTCGGTGATAAGTCAATCATCCAATCTTCTGAGAAGAGTCCCTATCTTTCAAGCCAAGCAAGTGGGATTATCAATTGAAGAAGATGAGATAGTTGAATCTCAAAAGCGGTGGAAAATTTGCGACTAAGTGACCACGAAAGAGTGACCCACAAAGAACACGGTATTGTAAGTCGATCAATCCGGCTAACTCACTCCAACTTGATGTGAGATGGCCGAGAGACCATCCACGAGAACTTGTCATTGGAGATATGAGAGAAGGTGTCAAAACAAGATCGAACTCAACAAGAAGCTATGTTCACATGCTTCATCTCGCAAATAGAGCCAAAAGATGTGTCACAAGCATTGGATGACACACATTGGATTCAAGCTATGCAAGAAGAGTCAATCGGTTTGAAAGAAATAGAGTATGGGAACTAGTGCAAAGACCCATACATCAAAATGTTATTGGAACCAAATGGGTATTGAAATAAAATGAACGAGGAAGGATTTGTGGTAAGAAACAAAGCAAGATTGGTAGCCAAAGGATATTGCCAAGAAGAAGGGATAGATTTTGATGAAACATTTGCCCTGTAGCAAGATTGGAAGCTATAAGGATGTTTCTTGCCTATGCGAGCTCATAAGAATTTCATTGTATATCGATGGATGTAAAAAGTGCATTCCTAAATGGTTTATTGGAAGAAGAAGTGTATGTTGAACAACCTCCAGGATTTGAGCGGAAGACTCTTGGAGACAAGGTATACAAACTCAAGAAAGCCCCTGTATGGATTGAAACAGGCACCCGAGCATGGTATGATACCCTGTCACAATTCCTAAGCGAAAATGGATTCACAAAAGGAAAAGTAGATAGAACACTGCATTGAGAATTCAAGACAAGAAGAGTATCTTTGCTTGTTCAAATATATGTGGATGACATCATTTTTGGATCCACTAACAAAGAGCTGTGTGAAAAATTCTCAAACCTCATGCAAAGCAAATTTGAAATGAGCATGATGGGAGAGCTGACATTCTTCCTTGGACTCCAAGTAAACAATTTGAAGGATGGAACCTTCATAAGTCAAAGAAAATACACAGAGACTTAATGAAGAAATTTGGTATGGAGGAGAAGTCTTACGTAAAAATACCAATGAACACATCATCAAAATGGACATGGATGCGGATGGCAAGCTCAGTAGATCAAACAAGATACTGAGCACTTATTGGATCATTGCTCTATCTCACAAAGCAAGCGGGCGGACATCACCTTTGTTGTAGGTGTATGTGCAAGATTTCAATCTGCTCCAAAAGAGAGCCATATGACAGCAGCTAAAAGAATACTGAGATACTTGAAAGGAAGCCAAGAAGTAGGCCTATGGTATCCAAAGGAAGGTGGATTGAGACTAATTGGCTATTCAGACTCGACTACTATTTGGATGCGAGTGGACGAGGAAGAGCACTTCAGGCACTGTCAAATGCTAGAAATAGACTAATTTCCTGGTTTAGCAAGAAGCAAAACTCAATAGCCACCTCTACGGTGAGGCGAGAATACATAGTCAGGGCGTTGTTGTGCCCAAGTCCTATGGATGAGACAAGGTGAGAGACTATGAAGTTGAAGAAAAAGAAATTCCAATCATGTGTGATAACACAAGTGCCATTGCAATCACTCAAAATCTGTGTTGCACTCAAGAACAAAACATATTGATGTCGATATCATTTCATAAGAGATCATGTTGAAAAGAAGGACATTATCTTGGAATATATCTCAATCGATAAACAACTAGTGACATCTTCACAAAAACCATTATGTGAGTCAAGATTTGAAGAACTCAAGCACGAGTTGGGGTTAATTGGTGGTGACACTCAGACGAATCAAAGAAGTGTATTAGAACAGAAAAGAAGTGAAAAAGAGTGAAAACAAAAATCATTTCAAGAATCACCAGATCGGAAAGAAATGACTACACCAAGTCGGTGATAATTTGAGTCACTAAGAGAAGCTCGAGGAGTAGAGCTAAATCGGCTAAGAGATAAGTTTGAATAACTTATGAGCAAAGTGACAAAAACGCGATCGTTTTGACTTAAGCGGGAATGTTTTAAGGAACACGTCAAAGATAATGATGATGTGTCACGGACATAAAGCCGCACACTAAGCTTATGATTGGATATAAATCTTTGCCGCATTAAATACGAGGCGTGAAATGCTCAATAGGCGTGCGAAATCCAAGCCGTTGATTTCGATCACAATTCAAAACCGTCTGCACGCCCTTTCATAAACCATATTTAAACCATTTTCGCCCGTTTCTCTCTCACACTTCTAAAACTGTTCATCTTTTTCTCTCAAAAGGCAAAGGCAAATACTCTCAAAACCCTATCAACCTTCAAATAAATTTCTCGAGATTTTTCTTGATATAATTGAGAAATGGCACCAACTTATGACTTTACTAAGTTAGGAAAGCAAATCCACGGTTCGCTCGACGGTGGATTTCGACGGAATGGTGAAGCGGGGGTCCGACGACACACCCTGGTGAAGAAAATCGCGGAAAAGTTGGAAACGCCCAGGACTAAAACCGTTTCTAACGCTGGAATATCCTATGACCTATGTGGAGGAGGTCGCACAATTCTACGTGAATCGAGATTCACGACGAAGGAATCAAGTCATCTGCATTCACGGGAAGCGGTGACTATCACCGCCAAGGATTTGGTGAATATTGCTCACTACCGGAAGGAGCAGCGAGATTAAGGAAGCTGATGTAAACTTGGGGACGCATGGAAAGAAATAGCCAAGTCCGACCTTGCCGATAAAATTATATACACGACAAACAAAGAGCTCACGAAGGAGGATTATCACAAATTGTTGGATATAGTTGCCAAATGTATCGACATCAAATTTGGCGACTTTGACCAACTATCAAAGGCAAAGCTGGTTGTGATGGCTGCAATCATCGAAGAAAAGAAGAAGATAAACGGGCTGAGTTTATCTACGGAACTCTGCCAAAACGTGGGGAACAAGTCCTTCAAAGATGATGGCACATTTGGAGGATCTCGGGATATGGCCAGTGATTGGCGGCTATTGGAGGTGAAAGGAGTCCTCTTAGACATGGGAAGGCCTTCCATGTTAACAAGAGGATGTTGAGCTAACCTCTCGGTGCTCGAAGCGAGCTTATGCCAAGAGAGCGACACGATGAGGGGAATCGGACCCAAGATAGATCTGTTCTTCCTCTCGGCCTAAGAAGAAAGCTGCGCCCCTGCGGTGCCAAGAAATCTCTTGCCCCTGCAAAGAAAGAAAACAAACATGCTCCCGCTTCTGCCCGGTAGTGTCACACCCGCCCCAAAGAGCCGTGTCACCTGCCCGGCCCAAGAAACCGTGTGTCACCTGCCCTGCGGCGGTCGAGAAGGACTCACAAATGCCTTCTCCGATCGTCAAAAGGAGGAGAACCGACAAGCCAAGACGGCGGCTCCTCGAAACAAACACCAAGACTGCCCCGCCCCGCCAAGATTCGAGAGGACACCGCCTCGAACTGTAAATTCCCCAGTACAAACCAGAGACGAAGAAGAATCGTCAAGCGTCCGAGCAATGAGAAACCGGTGAGTCGATTACTCTAGCACAGCACAGAGACTACTCGGAGAAGTAGAGTCTCCGGATGTAGTTGATAAAGCGCCAAGTCTCATTTGGAGGCGACAGCAGAGGCAACCCAAGACACATTGAAACTCAAGAAGAACCAGCCCAAGCGGATAGTGATGTAATGATCCTATCTCCACCTTACCCGGACATCCAAAATCGTCGTGAGTGGAGAAAATGGAAGTTGAGCAAGTCAAGGGAACAGTTCAACAACCGAGTTCATAGAAGAAGAAGAGGAGGCTGCTAAATTTCCTTGGACTAACTCTTGTGCTCCCAAAGACTTGATGAGGACAATCGCTTAGACATCCCGCAAATCTACAAGGACAGGGAGAGAGCAAAGCAAGTCAAGAAGAAGCCGAAGCACGTGAGAAGGCAAGACCGCCCTATCTCGGCACCACAGTAACACACATCCTCTCCTTGATGTCTTCTCCGAAAGTGACGAGGAACCGAGAATGTTTCCGCCACGAGAAGAGTTACAAATGCAGCAAGCATTGCATGAATCAAGAATCCTTCACGAGCAAAAGGCGATGGAGGGACCAGGAGAGTCCTCGAAACACACCGAAATCGATCCAATGGGAGTGGTTCAAGCAAATAGCCACCGATGTTCTTCGCTACCACTTCCCACTCACTCGGAAGAAGGCGATAAGGAAATGGCGATGGCGGGCTAGTGGGGACCCCGGTCGAGCCAACCCCTATTGAAGGTGTGCTACCACCGCCCCAACGGTGAACCATCAATTGCAACACCGGGAGTTTGGAGACGAGTGACCCCACTCCAAGTCACTCAACCGGTGCGCCGGTGAAGGGAAACTCCCTCCACCGCAGCAAAGTCGGAGGATGCCGAGATGACTCCACAAAGATGCAAGGAGGCGAAGAAGAGAAATTACAATCACAAGAAGAAATGACAAGTTGCCATCAACGAAGCTCGGCGATTGAGCTGTCTCGGTGAGGTGCCAAGCCGCTCACGAAGGCTAATGACGACGCTGGCGATGCGCCGTCACGGAAGAATGTACAGGAGTTAACACTGGCAGGATGAAAGTGCAATCCATGGGGTTGAGACTCCAATGGATGCCACCGTAGAAGACCCTAAGACAGTGACACCTTTGTCGAAAGGGAGGACAAGGCCTCGCAGCAGAGAGAGACGCTTGGAGGAAATGAAGGCCACGGGAGGTTGAGACTTCCAAGGGTAAAGAGGTCAAGTAGAGAACATCCCTCCCGCAATCATCGACCCATCCGAGAAGGAGATCGCGCACTTCATGATTCCCGGGACAACCCCGATGTCACTTTTTCCGGGATCGGCGCGAAGAAAGAAAGCGAGTCAACCCCATGACAAATCCAAAAGACTCGGTGCGGATGTTCCGAGGCACGAGCAAGTCGATCCCAAGACTACTCGTCAAACTTTTAACTTTGATGATGAGCCACCACTAGAAATCTCATCATCGTCCGATGACGCGCTTTGATAAGGCCGAGGACAAGTCTCTTGAAAAGGAAAAATCATTTGAGACCAACGAAGTTGTTAAGACAATTGAGGCTCGCAAGCCGAGTCTATTTCACAACCAAACCCCAATTTGAAAAACCACCGCTGCTCCGGCTCCTCAAGCTACAACAGGATCGATTCCCAAAAAGAACTTCACGCGCACCGCTCATCATCGAACAGATCCCGGTTGGCGGTGATGAATCTTTTGTAGAATCTTTCCCTTTCTCACTTTGGAGATACGAGAACTCCACGAAGAGTCGAGAAAATGAGCAAGCACGCTATCACGGACCACCTCCTGTTTTTCACTCGGGCACCATTGTTTCAGCCGATTTTGATTTCGACGATGTATGGCCATCACCGCAATGAAGAATCGGTGAAGTTCGAGAAGTGTTCAAGGCACTCTTTGCGAGGTTGAACGGATGGAGAGGCATCGGCCTCTTTGGACATGCGCTGGACAACAGAGATGCCAACCTTCTACGGTGACTTGAGAGGCATCACAAAGGATAAAGGAATGGTGGCAACAAAGCAATCAATCGTGTGGAACAGGTGAGATACTTGTAACCTTGTTCAACAAGTGGTGTGGAGAGCCGAGAATGTTGATGCGAAAACGGTCGAGGAACACATTGAGCATATGCATGAAGCTCACACTGCCGAGATCAAGCTGCTGCGTGAGCGAAAATGCAAATGATATACAGCGTTTGGAAGAACACATGACGAGAAAATTCAGCCTTCTCATGGTGAGATGAAGCGATTTGTGAGAATCCAACGCTACTCGATCAATTCCGTGCTGCATACAACGCAGCAGACTTGAAGCGTAATTCAACCATCGAAGACTTCGACTTCATGCTTGCCAAAGATGTTCCTCAGGGTTCTCTATCCTTTGATGATGCCAAAAAGGGGGAAGAGGAATACCTTAAAGCAAAGAAAATCAAGTGAAAAGAAAGAGAGCGGTGAGGAATACCTTAAAGCGACAAAATCAAGAAAAAAAGAAAGGAGCAAGCGGTGAGAAGGAGCAAGCGGTGAGAAGGGAAAATCGTGAGGAAATTTTGAAATCAAGAAAGGAAAATCTGCTTGAGAGGGAAGGATCAAAAGATATGACCTTGATGATTGCACAAACCCCCAACGGGGTCCTCACACACTGGTGACATTATAAGCAAACAAACTCCTCAGTGACTCTGCCACTCCAACACTCTGTGTATCTATGGCCGAGAAGAGAAAAGAAATTGAAGCGAGGGATGAAGGAAGTGGAAGGAAGAATGGATGCCAGGGTGATGAACATCTTGAAGAACATGGAGGCATTCCGGTTGACAGAGACACGTATGCCATTTCGGATGTCGGGACAGAGCCAAGATCGTTGACGAATTCAAAACGCTCGAATCAAGGATATTTTGCAAATATGTCCATGGCTCAAGCACTGGGACTTTATCTTTGGGAAAAGGGTCTCACATTATGTGGAATGACAGAGACTTCCTGATCACTGCTAGTCACTCTGCTAGTCAATCACCGGGAAAAAAAGACCCCAAGACAAAGATACGCCTAGAGGTAGAGGAAGAAGCGGCGAGTGGAGGAAGAAGCTTGGACCCAGGCCTCCGCCCAAGAATATCGAATACGTAGATCCGGAAAGAAAGGAGGGATCTCTTTGGCCGGGCTTGACCAAGTGGCAAATTTGCGAGTGGCTAAAACTAACGCCGAGTATGCAAAGAGAATAGAAGAAGAAAAAAAAAGACAAACTCGGCTATGGCGGGAGAGACAGGGGAAAGAACAAGGAAAGATGAAGGCGCCAGGAAGGCATATGAGAAGAAGAAAAAGAAGGCGGTGACGACGAGAAAAAGAGGAGAAGAGAAGAAGATCTTTGATCAAGATGAAAGAAGGAGACAAATAAGGAGATGAAGTGTTCTTTGTCCAACCCTTCGTGTATTTTATCATGTAAATACATACAATGTAAGTCTTACGTAATAAAGCTATAAATTCTTTATTTTCAAGTATAGACAAAATGTACTGATACACCTTGTAAACAAATGATTGTGTAAAGTACAAGAATGATATGATCAATAAAAAGATTGATTCTGCGCATACATTCTATGTCAATACACTATCCGTATGTATCTTTGTTATTTGCATCTTTGTATGATTTAAGTTTTGGCATCATCAAAAAGGGGAAATTGTTAGGAATTTTATTGTTTAGATTTTGATGAATGCCATGTAAAACTTAGAATAGAAAGTTGGCACCCCAATTCTTGTTGTAAAATGCATTATAATGAATAGAGTGGCCAAGCTAAGTCAAGACAAACTACGCCCCAACATGCAAGAAGACAATCAAGACTGAAGGAAGACTCGCGAGAGACAAAGTGAGTATGGCAAGAAGAGTAGACGGGAACTCTCTTGAAAAAAGCGGTGAGATGCGGTGAGTGGAGCATCGATCAAGTCAACTCAAGAAAAGCCAAGTCTCAAGTTGAAGTGATGGAAGAGTCATCCAATGATCGGGAAGTGACTCTAAGTCACCTGGGAAAGCAAGGAAATGCGAGTCAAGTCGAGATAATCGTAAAAGAACCGTTGCATTAAATCAAGAGATTTACTTAAACAAGTAATATCTCCATACCACCTTTCTCGGAGTGCTCGGTCCCGAAGCGTGCAATTGGAATGAACCAATGGGAAGCACTACACCGTGTCGAACTGCGAAAAAGGTGAAACAACAATTCATACGAGGAAACAAAGCAATTCCAAGAACGCAAGCCAACGACGCAAAGTGACTTTCAAAAATAAGCCTATCTCTTCAACGGGCAAATTTTTGAAAGTTCACTATAAAAGGCCGAGGAGTTTGTTTGAGAAAAGAGGATGCATGAATGACACATACGTGAGATAGACAAGCACATTAGAAAATCAAACAATCTCAATCCTCAAGCCTACATTTCAAGTACATCAATCCAACACTTACCCGTGAAGGAAAGAGAACTTCAACTTGATTGAAGAGAAACCTTTGAAAACAAGGGGTCTACTTTCCGGGAAGGATTGTAGAAAAGTTCAAGGTTGAACTAAGTCTTAAGCATTTGGAGGGCTTCGTGATCAAATCCAAAGAGCTTGAGCAAGTGAGTCAGAGTAGCAAGGCAACGCCTGTGAAGAAAGCCGAGTCGCACGAGAAGCCACGGTGAGTGATCAAGGCATCTCGGCATCGAGTCCTAAAGGATCAAGTCAAATTTTGTTGTGATCAAGACTTGTATACGGATCAATTACCACTTTGTAAATCGATCATTACTTAGTGGATTCCTCCAGGATTTGGAGAAGAGAGGAGTAGAAGAATTACCCCATCTTGAACCTCTATAAAAACTTTTTGTGTCATTCACATTTCAAACATTTAAATTCTGCACTTTTAATCGCTTATATCTCACGATAAATTTGCTATCCATTTGATAATTTACAAGTACTAAATCAAGCTCTAATATCTTGCTTAATCAAACTTAAGGGTGTTAAGTCTTCCGCTGAAAAATAAAACCACGGTGAGTTAAATTGTAGCCAACAATCGAGTTACTCCATCAACAGCTCAATTTGAGTGCATTTGAGATATTAACTCTCTTGAGTGACTAATTCGATTGTCCATCAAGGACACAATTTGTGTAGAATTAACTCTGTAGATTTAAAAGGACTAAATCGAAAATTTGGTAAGGTTTATTCAACCCCCCCTTCTAAACCTTACACTTACACCCCTTGGGACCTACAATTTGCATATACTTCTTCTAATTTTCTCCATGCTTCGTGTGCCGATTTTATTCCTACAATATGATCATATTCCAAAATGGTAAGTGAACAATAAATAATATTAAGAGCTTTACCATTTAAGGAGATGATTTTCTTCTCTTCATCATTGAGCTCTTTGAAGGCTTTGGAGATGTGAGGTGTGTTTTTCATCGGAATGGATTCTCCATTAATGACCGTGTTCCAAATATCGAACCCGCAACCTTGTAGATAACATTCCATCCTTTCTTTCCAAAATGTATAATTTTTGGAATTAAATAGTGGTGGAGGCGCCGGTAAGGTAGACTTCATTCGTAGCTGATTATCGTTCCTCTTTACTCGCAATGTAGAACGAGTTTGCCAAAGAGTTTGGCTATGATACCACTTGTAAGTCCAAGCGGCTACGATAATCTAGAGGGGGGTGAATAGATTATCTCCATCTTTTCGATTATGCCCTCTTTTTCGAATCAAATACGCCAAGACAAGAATAAAGATGCGGAAAGTAAACAACACACGTCGATTTATAGAGCTTCACCCCACCTAGGGACTACGTGCTCTCTACCACCACCTATCACCTAGATCATCCAAGTGTATTCTTACCACAAGAACACTCACAAGGATATCTTGTGTTGAATGATAACCCAAAAATTCAAGATTACAACTCGATAATGAATAATACAAATTTAAGTGCAAGTGTAATCAAGAAATAAGCCTAGACCTCAACATGTGAAAGTGAAAGTACTTAGGCTAATACAAAAAGATATGAAAGTGTTTGCTTGTATGCTCTTTGCTTGTATGTTGTGTTGTCTCTTGTTGCTTGAATAAAGCCTCTATTTATAGGAGAGGTCTTGGCTTAATTTCCATGCATAGGCTCCTCCTTGGGGAGTGATTTTCTACAAAAGAAACCATTTAAAATCAAGATTTTAGCTGTTAGAAATCAATCCCACAAATTAGGGAAAAGCTTTCTGAAAATGCAACGGATAGTTTGCTGATACAAGAGGGGTGCGACCGGTCGCGCAGAGATAAGTTTGAAAAGGGTTCTCTGCGAATTTTACACAGGGGGACCAGTCGACGGAGGGTCCGACCGGTCGCCCCTATGTCTGACCGGTTGGAGGTGTCAAAAACTCAAAACAGAGAAGTCTGTTTCCAAAACTCCTTTCCAGGCACCGGTCGCCCATGGGGTCGATCGGTCGCCCATACCGGTCGCCCTCCCCCTTTTCCCTTCCGTCCCGTTTTTTGTTTCAAAACTCAACTAAGGTACAGGTTGCCCTATAGGGCGACCGGGCGAGCTTGAAACATAAGTGTTGTCCAATTTTTTATCGGAAATAAAGTTCAGGAAATACTCCGAAAAATAGAAAAAATATTTTAAATCGATCGGAAGTATTTGGACAACATTCAGGGACATTGTTTTGATGTAAAAACACATTAACACAAAATCGTTAAAAGTGTTGTCTAATTTTGTCAAAAATAAACTTGAAGAGATACTCCGGAAAGTTTGTAGAAACAATTTAAATCATCTAGGAGTATTTGGACAACATTTAAAAACATTGTTTTGGTATAAAAACAAAATCATCAAAATCATGATAAAACCATTTATCAAACAGAATCCACTAGGTAACAGATCAAGTTACAAAGTAGTTCTCAGTCTAGAGACAACCTTGATCACACAGCTGGCTTCTTCTGCGACTCGAGCTTGAGGAAGACAGTTTTGCCTTACTCTTGACTCCTTTCAAGTCCTTGGATTTGTTCACACAGCCCTCCAACAAACTTGAATCTCCTTGTTCGACCTTGAACCTTTCTGCAACTCCTTCAACTTGGAGAGCAGACCCATTTTTCGTTCTTCAAATGTTTCCTCTTCAATTGGTTGAAGTTATCTTTCCTTCACAAAATGTGTTGGATCGAGTTCCTTCAAGTTTCAGGCTTGAGGAATTTTCTGGATAAGCTTGAGAATTTGAAGGTTATGCTTGCTTGATAATTTCTTGATTTGTTCGTGCTAGGTTCAGGTAAGTTTTTCTCAAATGCCTCCTTAGCCTTTTATAGTGCTCATTTGAAATTGGCCCGTTGAAGAGATATGTTATTTTCAAATGACACTTCTTGTTCATTGGCTGGTCTTTTCTTGGTCTGCAGCACTTGTGATGTTGACCTTCCTCGTATTAAATGGTTTTGCAGCTTTACAGGGTCTGACACAAGCTTCAGTTTTTCCCATTGGCTTATTCATTTTGCATGTTTCTGGGTCAAATACTTTAAGACCTGGTAGCTTGTACATATTACTATATCGAGTAATATTTTTGACTTCCTTCCAACAGATCAATGTCAGTTGTCTTGACTTGACAGCTGCCTTTACCCCTTGTGACTTGAGTCTGCTCCAATCATAAGAATGACTCAACTATCACTTCAACTGTTAGACTTGGCTCCTTTCATTAACTTGACTGACACTTCCTCAAACTTCACATAGTTTTTCCTCAGCTGGCTCTCCTTCAGTCGAGTCCTTGTCTTCCTTCTTAGCCATACTCAGCTGACACACAGTAGAGTCTTCACTCTACTCTGTAGTTGACTTCTAGCATTCTTGACTTCAGTTGATTTAGTTTTAAACAGCGGAAGACTTAACACCCTTTTGTTTGATTAAAGCTTATTTTTAACATTATTTTAACACTTGTTATTTATCAGTTGGATAGCAGATTAATTTAACAGCAGATATATTATATAGGCAAGAAAGTAAATGCTGAAAGTAAAATAACACAAGTAATTTTATAGTGGTTCGAGGATGGGGTAATTCCTCTATTCCACTCTTCTCCAACTCCTGGAAGAAACCACTAGGTAACAAATCAAGTTACGAAGTAGTTCTCAGTCTAGAGACAACCTTGATCACACAGCCGGCTTCTCCTGCGACTCAGCTTCTTCACAAGATAGCTGCCTTGCTACTTCAGCTCCCTTTCAAGTCCTTAGATTTGTTCACACAGCCCTCCAACAAACTTGAATCTCCTAGTTCGACCTTGAACCTTTCTACAATTCCTTCAACTTGGAGATTAGACCCCTTTTTCGTTCTTCAAATGTTTCCTCTTCAATTGGTTGAAGTTATCTTTCCTTCACAACGTGTGTAGGATGGAGTTCCTTCAAGTTTCAGGCTTGAGGAATTTTTTGGATAAGCTTGAGAATTTGAAGGTTATGCTTGCTTGATAATTGCTTAATTTGTTCGTGCTAGGTTCAAGTAAGCTTTTCTCAAATCCCTCCTTAGCTTTTTATAGTGCTCATTTGAAATTGTTCCGTTGAAGATATATGTTATTTTCAAATGACACTTCTTGTTCATTGGATTGTCTTTTCTTGGTCTGCAGCACTTGTGATGTTGACCATCCTCGCATTAAATGGTTCTGCAGCTTTACAGGGTTTGACACAAGCTTCAGTTTTTCCCATTGGCTTATTCCTTTTGCATGTTTCTGGGCCAAATACTTTAAGACCTGGCAGCTTGTACATATTACTATATTGAGTAATATTCTTGACTTCCTTCCAACGGATCAATGTCAGTTGTCTTGACTTGACAGCTGCCTTTACCCCTTGTGACTTGAGTCTGCTCCAATCATAAGAATGGCTCAACTATCACTTCAATTGTTAGACTTGGCTCCTTTCATTAACTTGACTGACACTTCCTCAAACTTCACATAGTTTTTCCTCAGCTGGCTCTCCTTCAGTCGAGTCCTTGTCTTCCTTCTTGGCCATACTCAGCTGACACACAGTAGAGTCTTCACTCTAGTCTGTAGTTGACTTCTAGCATTCTTGACTTCAGTTGATTTAGTTTTAAACAGCGGAAGACTAAACACCCTTTTGTTTGATTAAAGCTTATTTTTAACATTATTTTAACACTTGTTATTTATCAGTTGGATAGCAGATTAATTTAACAGCAGATATATTATATAGGCAAGAAAGTAAATGCTGAAAGTACACAAGTAATTTTATAGTGGTTCGAGGATGGGGTAATTCCTCTATTCCACTCTTCTCCAACTCCTGGAAGAATCCACTAGGTAGCAGATCAAGTTACGAAGTAGTTCTCAGTCTACAGACAACCTTGATCACACAGCTGGTTTCTCCTGCGACTCAGCTTCTTCATAAGATAGCTGCCTTGCTACTTCAGCTCCCTTCCAAGTCCTTGGATTTGTTCACACAGCCCTCCAACAAACTTGAATCTCCTAGTTCGACCTTGAACCTTTCTACAACTCCTTCAACTTGGAGATTAGACCCCTTTTTCGTTCTTCAAATGTTTCCTCTTCAATTGGTTGAAGTTATCTTTCCTTCACAACGTGTGTTGGATGGAGTTCCTTCAAGTTTCAGGCTTGAGGAATTTTTTGGATAAGCTTGAGAATTTGAAGGTTATGCTTGCTTGATAATTGCTTAATTTGTTCGTGCTAGGTTCAAGTAAGCTTTTCTCAAATGCCTCCTTAGCTTTTTATAGTGCTCATTTGAAATTGTCCCGTTGAAGATATATGTTATTTTCAAATGACACTTCTTGTTAATTGGCTTGTCTTTTCTTGGTCTGCAGCACTTGTGATGTTGACCATCCTCACATTAAATGGTTCTGCAGCTTTACAGGGTTTGACACAAGCTTCAGTTTTTCCCATTGGCTTGTTCCTTTTTCATGTTTCTGGGCCAAATACTTTAAGACTTGCAGCTTGTACATATTACTATATCGAGTAATATTCTTGACTTCCTTCCAACGGATCAATGTCAGTTGTCTTGACTTGACTGCTGCCTTTACCCCTTGTGACTTGAGTCTGCTCCAATCATAAGAATGACTCAACTATCATTTCAACTGTTAGACTTGGCTCCTTTCATTGACTTGACTGACACTTCCTCAAACTTCACACAGCTATTCCTCAGCTGGCTCTCCTTCAGTCGAGTCCTTGTCTTCCTTATTGGCCATACTCGGTGACACACAACAGAGTCTTCACTCTAACGTAGTTGGCTTCTTGCATTCTTGACTTAGCTAACTTCACTCAGCTCTTTCAGTCCTATCTATTACAATACAGAATTACAAGAAAAATGGGGTGCCAACTTCCTAGTATAAGTTTTACATGGTATCATCAAAATCTCACAAATAAATTTCCTAACAATTTCTCCCTTTTTGATGATGCTAAAACTTAAACACACAATAAATAAACAGAAAACACAAGCAGTGCAGTAACAAATAATGTATGCTTTAAATAATCAATTTTATTGACCATAGCATTCTTGTCCTTTACAAAGCTGTTTACAAAGGTAACAAAGCTTATACAAATATTGTACTACAATGTGTATCTGAGCTAGGTTACAAAGAGGATAAATATTACAAGGAAATTCTCAGAGCTATATTATAAGGAAAACTTACAGCAATGTATTTACAGTTAAGTAAAATACATGAAGGGGTTTGCAGTTGTCTTCAACGCCTTGGCTGCTTCATTCTTCTCTCTCTTCTTCATCAGCTCTCCTCTTGCCTTCGTCAGCTCTCCTCCTCTTCCTATCCTCTTCCTCCTTCTTCTTCTTCTCATATGCTCGCTTCGCAGCAGGCCATCCCTACACTGCCTTTCCTCCCATTCTCAAACAGTTCTCTCATTTTCAGTCTTTTGCCTTTTTATTGCTTCAGCATTCTTGCGCACAACTTCTAAGTTAGCAAGATGATCAAATCCAGCCCAGTATATGAGTCCCTTCTTCTGTGGATCCACATACTTGATATCTTCTGGTCTTGGCCGTGGTTGAACACTTCTCCCACTGCCACCATGTCTACACCTTCCCGACTCAGCTCCTCTTCCTCTGGGAGTGTACTGTACTGGAGCTTTTGATTTTCCAGCTGAGTGACTATTGGAACTTGGCTGCTTATCAGCCGAATTACACAATTCAAGTCCCTTCTCCTAATCTGTCTGGATCCAGGCTTGTGGTAGAGTCAAGTTTTGAAAATATCATTCTGCTTCTAGAGTCTGGAATTCCTCTAGCGATCTGGGTTCAGATCCAGCATTAGGCATGGCAATATCTCTCGGGGGTTTTATTGCAGCATAATCTTTCCCGGTTGGAGGACCATCATATTTTTCTCTAATATTATGGATGCACACAGAGTGCTTATCAGCTACCTTCTCAAATTCAGCTTCAATGGCTTTTCTTAATTCTTTCATTGCCATCTCACTTTTTCTGCATTCCCCTTGTGACTCTTTCGGTAGTTTGCTGATAATAGAAGATGTGACTTCTCCTTGCTAAGGGGTTTCAGCAAACATAAGTTTCAAAGGGGGGTTCTTCAAGCTTCCTTCCCCCTTTGCTGATTCTCCCTTCTTCGCCTCCTTATTACTCCCTTCAGCTTCTCCTTTCAATTCCTTTAATGCCTCATCTTCCCTTTTTTTGGCATCATCACCAAAGAAAAGGGTCAGGCCAGGAAATAAGCCACTCAAAATGAAGTCCAGTCGGTTGTTCATAGAATTCTGCTTCATATCTGCCTTGGAGTAGGCTGTGTGGAACTCCGACCATGTAGCCTTTGACTCAGCTGCTAGCAACTTCATTTCTGCCATAAGAAGACTGAACTTTTGGTCCATGCTCTCTTCCAGTCTGGCAATTTCACTTTTATGTTGCAGCTTGAGCAACTCCATGTCCGACTTATAGGATTCTTCAATTCTGACCATGAATTCCTTCTGCCTCTTCTGAAATTTGGCATTATTCGCACTCCAAACCAACAGCTCTGTAAATAAAGCTTTGAAAACGGACTGCTCGGAGCGCATTGCGATCTCTTGTGCGACCCATTCCCTAAAGCGCAAGACAACCCCTCGAATATCTGTGCTGATAGTTGTATCACGGTTGTCTAAATGAAGATCTAAAGATGCTTGGTGGCATTCCATCTTCTCAATTTCATAACATATCTTCTTGAAAGTATTATGGAACTCGGCTGTGGAAGCCAACTTTTCTTCCAGCCACACTGCATCGATATCAAATCCTATAGGCACAATCGTATCAGTTGGAATGATGGGCTCTTCCTGCACAGTGTATTTCTCCTATTCTCGGGTAGATTCAACATCCATGTCTGGCAATTCAACAATGAAAGGGAAGATGTTTTCAAACATATCATCGCGAACAAAAGGGATCCCCAGAGGTCCACGCTGGGGGCCTTTCCCTTCTCTTGTTGCAAATTATCAACTCTCTGTGCCTCGGCTGAGCCAGCATCATTGGTGGATAACGCAGTTGTGGGAGCCTACGATAGAGCTGTTTGAGTCTTTTTTTGATTGTGGGTATCTGCTTTCGGTGATTGTGTTCGGCTAAATGAGAGCAATATCGGTCTACTCGATTGGTGAGCATCGAGCTTGTGTTAACAACTTCGTCGGTCTCAATGGGTTTTTCCTTTTGAGTCAACGGGTCCTCAGTTGTCTTAATAGCGTCATCGCAGTGTGATGTGGTCAGAGGCAATGGATCATCATCAAAATTGAATCTCATCGGAGTTGTTTTATCACTAACATTGCTCTGTGAGTTAAGAACATCCTCAGCCTCGTCCTGCGTAGAATCTCCATGATGTGTGGACTCGGCTTCATCCTCTGATTCCAGAAAAGATGTATCAATATGTTCTTTGGAATCATGAAGGTCGTTGATCTCCTTTTCTTCACCAGCTCCCTCCATCTAAGGAATGTTCTATTTCTCGGTTACGCCCCTGATCTAAAACCACTGGGGCCTTCGACATTCCTTTCAACAGACTCAGCTGTCTTGGGGTCTTCAATGGCATCTTTCGGAGTCTCAACTCCTAGGATTGCACTTTCATGGCCAAGAGTTTCAACTCCTGTGGCCTCTTTCCCATCCTTTGCCTTAGCTGCATCAGCAGCTTCATCGGTCTATGCATTAGAGGAAATCTCTATTGGACAGTCTCAATCATTTGAGCTTCGTTAATTTCATTCTGCTTGTCAGTTGTTTGATTTCCTTCGCCTCCAAACTTTGTAGAGTTGTCTCCCACAGCATCCTCCGACCTAGTTGTGGTGGAGAGAGCTTTCCCCTCAGCTGGCGCACCAACTGAGTGAACGATAGTGGGGTTACTCAGCTCCTGAGACACGGTGTGTTTCTTGTTGAGTAGTCAGCCGTTGGGGCAGGTGTCTCAACACCTTTTTAGGGGGTAGGCTTGGCTATGGTGCCACATCATCACCTTCCCTAGCTCATCGCCATTCCCCTGAGAGCCTTCTTGAGAATGCACAGGGGACGTGGTCGCAGCAATAACAGTTGCAATCTTCTACACCACTCCTAATGGATCAGATCGAGGAGAGATATGGGAAGACTCTCCTGGACCTTCCTGAAGATGTTGCTCGTGCATCGCTAGGGATTCTTTAATGGCCTGTTGGAACTCGGCCTTTTCAACTGCCGCAGCTAGGTCCATCTCCTCCAGGTCGCTGATGTCAGTTGAATCCATAAGATGTTCATGGGTTCCAGTATATATACATATCTTCAATTTCTCAAGGGCTTTTTGGCTTTCTCCAGGGCTTTCTCCTTCTCATCCTCTTTAATAGCACGGAGGGTATCCATGCAGTACTCTTCATTCAGGGGATATTGGACAAACACATTTCTAGGAAGCTCAGAATCTCCTCCTCTTCATCAATGTACTATGGGTGAGTGAACTGTTGTCTGGAGTAGTCATAGCTTCCATCTTCTCCATTCCCTTAGCCTCTGCTAGATGTTAGGATAGACTGGAGAAAACATTAATACATCTTCATCATCTTCTCCATCCTCTAGAATCGTAGCCAATGGAGCTTGCTCCTCCTCAGGTTCAAGTGCATTAGTCTGAGGGGGTGAGACAACTTTTTCTTCATGAGTCTTGGTTGTCTCAACTTCTTCCATCTCCACAGTTGTCTCCCGGGCAGTCTTCGACACTCTGCTGATCTTCATCAGCAGTCTTTGGGGTATCATCAACTTTTGCTTGTGACTGCTCCTCTTGAGCATCAACAATCTCCTCGAGCTTCTCAGGCTGAGTGCCGAACTCGGCTGGCTTCTCCAGCTCCGACTTCTTAAATAGTTGTCTTCGCTTTGTAGGAACCAGAAGAATCTCTGGCTCCACATGTTGAGGCTCTTCAAGAGTGAAGGCCTGTGTTTCAATATCCTTTTTCTTCAATGCAACTGCCTACGAGACTTGGCAGTGTGCCTCTTCTTCACGATTGGAGAAAGAAGTAGGGGTTCCTCCTCAGTCTCGGCTGTGGGGGCAAGGGCTTGTGATTCGGCTGCTTGGGCAGGTGCTTGGGGTTTGGCTGCTAAGGCAGGTGCCTTCTTGGTTTTGGCTGCTGGGGAAGGAGCAGGTTTAGCTGCCGCAGCTCTCTTCTTTGAAACATACTTAGGGGAGAGAGCTGGAACGGTCACAACTGTATTGTCTGCAGGGTCAGCTGATTTCCCCTCACTGGTATCAGTTTTCTGGCATGAGCTTTCTTCTGAGCGCTGGAGAGGTTTTCTTTAAACATCCTCTTATTTGCATGAAAGGGCTTCACATGGCACAGTGTTATCCCCTTAATCTCCATCAAATGGCCAATGACTAGGCCATATCCCAGGGAGCCACCAAAAGTCCCATCCTTCTTGAAGGACTTATTGATTACATTCTGACAGACTCGGCTGAAGATGAACTCAGCCCAGTTGACTTTCTTGTCTTGCAAGATCACAGCCATCACCTTCATCTTAGTCCGTGATAGTTGGTTGAAGCTTCCGAACTTCATATCTACACACTTGGACACAATGTCCATCAGCTTGTGGTAGTCATCTTTGATTAGCTCCTTCTTAGCTATATAGACAGCTTTCCTAGCAAACTTGGGTTTTGCAATATCCTTCCAAGCTGCAGCAAGTTCACATCTTTCTCGGCTATGTCCTTTAATCCTTCGGTCGGTAGAAAGCAGTGTTCAGCAAGGTCCTTCGCAGTGATTTTGATGGCCTTGCCATGAACGGATGAGCAAATATCATCGTCATGAACTTCGGCGTTCACATAAAACATGGCGACCTCCTCCAAGTAGGTGTGGGTGAACTCCATAGAGAGAAAGTCCTTCAGACTGGACTTCTCAAGCTTGTCAGCAATCTTCTTCACAAGGGCCTCATCAGCGCCCTGCTTGATCATCCCTTTTAAGTCCATTGAAGCACCAGAGTGGATCTTCTCAAAAAGCTTAGAAAAATCACGTGTAGCAGCCATTTTCAGAAAGATTGAACGGTAAAATATGCGAAAATCTTGATCTTTGATGGTAGGGTTTCGAACAGTTGTAGAGAGAATTTCTTTTGCTTGCTGAAGACGAGAGTATTTTGTGAGGAGAGAGAAAATGTAATTTTTGGTTTATATGAGATTTGAAAGGACGGTTTTGGAATTTGATAACTTGATCAAAATCAACAGTCAAGATTAAGCCTTCAAAACCGCATTAATTTTCCCACATTAAATGCAACAGCATTTATATCCAATCATATGTTTTACTGTGCAGGTTTTGTACTGATAGTCATAATTACGCTGACGTCATCCTTAAAAATATTCCCGCTCAAATAAAACAACTGCATTTTTGTCACTTAGCTCATAAATGATTCAGCTCTCATCCAAAGTGACTTAACTCTGCTTCTCTCTTCACATAAGATCACGCAACTGTCAGCTAACTCGATACAGCTGATTTCCCGACTAGGTTGTTTCACTTGGCTGATGTGTGAAACTTGCTCATTTTCCATTCTCTCTTCTTTTGTCTCTGCTGATTGAGTCTTCCAATTAACCTAACTCATTCTTGATCTCTTCAAACCTTGATTCACATAATGGTTTTTTGAATATGTCAGCTAACTGCTTATCAGTTGAGATGTATTCCAAGGTGATGTCTTTCTCTTCAACATGATCTCTTATGAAAAGATATCTGATATCAATGTGCATTGTTCTTGAATGCAACACTGGATTCTGAGTGATTGCAATATCATAGTCTCTCAGCTGCTGTCTCATCCATAAGACTTGGGCTTGGTGCCTTGACTATGTACTTCTTGCAGTGGATCAGCTATTGAATTTTGTTTCTTCTTTGAACCAAGAAAATAATCTATTTCCAAGCATTTGACATGTACCTGAAGTACTCTTCCTATCAACTCTACATCCAGCATAGTCGGAGTCTGGGTATCCTATCAGCTTGAATCCTCCTTCCTTTGGATACCATAAGCCAGCTATTTGACTCTCTTTTGGTGCAGATTGAAATCTGGCACATACACCTACAGCAAAGGTGATGTCTGGCCTGTTTGTTGTTAGATAGAACAATGATCCAATGAGGGCTCTATATTTGGTTTGATCAACAGTTTTGCCATTTGCATCCATGTCCATCTTAACTGATGTATTCATAGGAATCTTTACTGATGATTTTTCTTCCATACCAAATTTCTTCGTTAAATCTCTGGTATATTTGGTTTGGTTTATGAAGGTTCCATCCTTCAATTTATTGACTTGAAGTCCTAAGAAGAAAGTCAGCTCTCCCATCATGCTCATATCTCTTTGTTTGTAGATCTAAAAATAATATCATCCACATATATTTGAATAAGCAGTATACTCTCTCCATCTTGATTCCTAAAGAGTGTTCTATCAACCTTTCCTTTGGTGAATCCATTGTCAATTAGAAACTGAGACAATGTATCATATCATGCTCTTGGTGCTTGTTTCAATCCATACAGTGCTTTCTTGAGCTTGTTGACTTTATCTCCAATAGTTTTTTGCTCAAAACCTGGAGGTTGTTCAACATAGACTTCTTCCTCTAGCAGACCATTTAGAAATGCACTCTTCACATCCATTTGATATATAGTGAAGTTCTTATGTGCAACATAAGCAAGAAACATCCTTATTGCTTCCAATCTGGCAACAGGAGCAAAGGTTTCATCAAAATCTATACCTTCTTCTTAGCAATACCCTTTGGCTACCAATCTTGCTTTGTTTCTTACAACAGATCCTTCCTCATTCATCTTGTTTCTAAATACCCACTTAGTACCAATAACATTTTCGTGGGTTAGCCTTTGAACTAATTCCCATACTTTGTTTCTTTCAAACTGATTTAACTCTTCTTGCATTGCTTGAATCCAATGTGTGTCTTCCAATTCTTGAGACACATCTTTAGGCTCTATTTGGGAAATAAAACAAGTGAACATTGCTTCATGATGTGCTCTGGATCTGGTTCTTATGCCATCTCTAACATCTCCAATAATTAATTCAAGTGGATGGTCTCTAAGCCATCTCACACCAGGTTGGAGTAAGTCTGCTAGATTCAGTCGTCTTGCAGCTAGGTTGTCTTGAACAATTTCTTCATCTTCATCATCTAGTTGCACACCTTCCAGCTATCTTTGAGATTCAGCTATCTCATCATCGTCAGGGCTGAGTGCTCTTACTTCTGCTTCAACATAAGGACTCTTCTGCATAGTTGGTTGATTCTGCATATCAGCTAACTCATCAATGTCTTCTCCATTCACATTAGGCTCATCAACAACCACATGGCTGAGTATAGCATGTCGTATTTATGGCTTCAGCCCAAAATCTCTTAGGCAATCCAGCTTTAGCTAACATTGTCCTTGCAGATTCCTTGAGAGTTTCGTTTCTTCTTTTAACTACTCCATTTTTATGTGGAGTCCTTGCTGCTGATAACTCATGAGCAATACCATTTTCAACACAATACTGTGTTATTATCCCATTGACAAACCCAGTTCCCCTGTCAGATCTTATCTTTATAATGGTTTGACTATTCTCATTTTGAACTCTCCTCATCAGCTGAGGTAACTTCTGTAGTGTTTCTTTCTTTTTACACAATAAAATTGTCCATGAATATCTTGAATAATCGTCCACCACCACTAAGGTGTATCTCTTTCCACTGATGCTAGCTGGCTCAACTGGACCAAATAAATCCATATGCAACAGATGCGATATTCTGGTTGAAGAAGGACTTGGCTTATCCTTGAATGATGATTTGGTTTGTTTTCCCATCTGGCATGCATCTCATATGCTTTCTTTCTTGTACACTAAGTTTGGCAATACTTCCAGAAGATGACTTCTTGCAAGCTTGTTGATTGTCTTGAAATTCAGGTGACTCAGCTTCTTAGGCCACATCCAACTGGATTCGGTTATACTCCTTGCTAGCAGACATGTGCTTGGTGTAGCAGTAGACCAATCCACTACATACATGTTCTTTTGCCTTGTTTCTTGCAGCACAATTTCATTAGATTCAGCATCTTTGATCTGGCATATCCCCATGTTGAATCCTACATTGTAGCCTTTGTCACAAAGTTGACTGATGCTTAACAGGTTGAAGTTAAGTCCTTCAACATAAGCAACATATGTGATCTCCAGTCCATTCTTCTTGATGGATCATGTGCCTTTGATCTTCCCTGGAGCTTCATTTCCTCCAAATATGACTTTAGCACCTTTGATCTCCTTGAATCTTGACAGATTTTTCTTATTTCTTGTCATATGTCTGGAACAACCACTATCCATGTACCAGGTTCCTTGGCACTCAGCTCTTCCTTGAACCTGCAATCAAGGAAATCAATTTTTAGATACACATACTTGTTTGGGTCCTGGGGGTTAGTGCTATAAGATGCTCCAACCAACCTATAGCTAGATGATCTGACTCTAAGAGGTTGCCATCTATCAGTACCATAATCATAATGCATATTAGCAAATTGCTTGAGGGTTTTAGGATCATACAGCTGTCTCTTTTGTCTATATGCATGTGTGTTTGTTTTAGCAACTGCTTTCTTGGGGTAGTTGTGAAATTTCTGAGTGTATTGCTTGGGTGCAGGAGTGTGCTGATAGTAGCTCTTTTGCCTTGGGAATAACCTTTGCTGAGGTTGAGGTCTATGCCATTTTGGCTTGTATCCCATAGGTCTTTGATGATATTTCACATTATTCCAATCAGCTTGGTTTGGATAGTTTCTACCATTCCCATCATATGTATTTCTTTGATGAAATTTATGGGACTTTTGGTAGCTCTGTTTGGCTCTTACAGAGTATTTCGTTAGAGTCTCATTTGATGGACTGCCTGAATTTCTTCTTCTCACTGCCCTTTCAAAGATACTCTATTGGCTTCTTTCCTTTTCGTTTGTAACCAAGGCCAGTATGATTGTGATTGTGTTTTGGTGTGAATGTGGGTGCAACATATCGTGTTTTGGGTTTTTGGATTCCTTCATTGCTTGAAGATCCTTTTTCCAAAATCACTCTTGGAGTTTGACTATGTACAAAGGAATTGAATCATGTAGGTCCCAATGGTGTAGTGTAAGGTTTGGGGGGCTGAATAAACCTTACCAAATTTTTGATTTTAGTCTTTTTAAGATTTTTCAACAGAGTTGACTCAAATCGATTGTGTCCTTGGGGACAACTAAGTTGGCTATATTCGGCTTTAAGTTGCCCACTCAATGCACTTCGATAGAGTGTTGATAGTATAAATCACCGCTTAAGCTAATACCTAACTTTAGTTGATTTGGTTTTTAACAAATGGAAGACTTAACGCCCTTTAGATAGATTTAAGCTTATTTTTAACACTTGTTTTAGCACTTGTTAATTATCAGTTGGATAGCAGATTTAACTAACAGCAGATATAAAAGTAAATGCAGGAATGTAAGTGCTGAAAGTAAATCGACACGAGTAATTTTTATAGTGGTTCGAGAATGGGGTAATTCCTCTAATCCAATCTTCTCCAACTCGGAGGAATCTACTAAATAATGAGATCAAGTTACAAAGCAAGCGGTGAATGATCTAGAGATAGCCTTGATCACACAGCTGGCTTCTCCTGCGACTCAGCTTCTTCACGAGGCAGTTGTCTTGCTACTTCAGCTCACTTTCAAGTTCTTGGATATGTTCACACAACCCTATCTCCAACAAACTTGAATCTTGGTTCGACCTTGAACCTTTCTACAATCCTTCAACTTGGAAAGTAGACCCTTTTTTTATTTTCAAATGTATCCTCTTCAACTGGTTGAAGTTGTCTCTCCTTCACAGCGTGTCTTGGATCGAGTTTCTTCGAGTTTTAGGCTTGAGGAATATCTTGATATGCTTTGAGAATATTACGGGTTAATTGCTTGCTCAATGAATGCTTGTTCGTGCTAGGTTCAGGTAACCTTTTCTCAAATGCTTTCTCAGCCTTTTATAGTGCTCATTTTAAAATCTGCTCGTTGAAGAGATAGGCCAATTTCAAATGACACTTCTTGTTCATTGGATTGTCTTTTCTTGGTCTGCAGCACTTGTGATGTTGACCCTTCCTCTATTAAATGGCTTCGCGACTTTACAGGTTCTGACACAAGTTGCAGTGTTTTCCATTGGCTTATTCCTTTTGCATATTTCTGGGCCAAAACACTTTAAGACCTGGCCGCTTGGACGTATTACTATATCGAGTAATATCCTTGACTTTCTTCCAATGGATCTAAGTCAGTTGTCTTGACTTGACTACTGCCTTTACCCCAGGTGACTTGAGTCTTCTCCAATCATAAGATTTACTCAACTATCACTTCAACTGATAGACTTGGCTCCTTGAGTTGACTTGACTGACACTTCACACAGCTGTCCCACAGCTGATTCTCCTTCAGTCGAGTCCTTGTCTTCCTCCTAGGCCATACACAACTGACATACAATAAAGTCTTCTTTCCAGTCTGCAGTTGACTTCTTGCATTGTTGACTTGGCTGACTTCACTCAGCTCTTACAATCCTATCTATTACAATACAGAATTACAAGGAAAATGGTGCCAACTTCCTAGTCTAAGTTTTATATGGTATCATCAAAATCTAAAAAATATATTTCCTAACAATTTCCCCCTTTTGATGATGCCAAAACATAAAACAACAAAATAAGTAAACAGCAAATATAAGCAGTGCAGTAACAAAGAATGTATGCTTTTGAATAATCAAGTTTTATTGACCATAGCATTCTTGTCCTTTACAACACTGTTTACAACAAGTAACAAAGCTATATACACATACAACTTTTCAACATGTATCTAAGCTAAGTTACAAAGAGAATGAATGTTACAAGGAAATTCTAAGAGTTTATTACAAGGAAAACTTACAGCTGTATTTACAATAAAGTAAAATACACAAAGGGGTCGCAGCAGTCTTCAACGCCTCTGATGCTTCCTTCTTCTCTCTTCTTCATCAGCTCTCTTCCTATCATCCTCAGGTCTTCTCCTCTTCCTTTCTTATTCTTCCTTCTTCTTCTTTTCATAGGCACGCTTAGCAGCAGAGTCATCCCTTCGCTGCCTCTCTTCCCACTCGCGGTTTACCTTTTCATTCTCTTCCTCTTGCCTCTTCTTAGCTTCAGCAACCTTGCGCGCAACTTCCATGTTAGCAAGGTGATCATACCCAGCCCAGTATATGAGACCCTTTTTCTGTGGATCCATATACTTCATATCTTCTGGTCTTGGCCGTGGTTGACTGCTTCTCCCACTGACACCATGTCTACCCCTTGTTGACTCAGTTTCTCTTTCTCTAGGAGTATAATACACTGGAGCTTTTGAATTTCCAGCCGAGTGACTGCTGGAACTTGACTGCTTATCAGTCGACTTGCACAGCTCAATTCCCTTTTCCCAGCACAAATCCCATGCTTGAGGCAGAGTCTTATCTTTAAAGAAACCTTCTGCTTCTAGAGTCTGGAATTCCTCTAGAGATCTGGGGTCAGATCCATCATCGGGTATAGCAAATTCTTTTAGGGGCATTATTGCAGCATAATCCTTTCCGGCTGGAGGACCACCATACTGTTTTCTTATTTCTTGAACATGCATTGATTTCTTCTCAGCTACCTTCTCGAATGCAGCTTCAATGGCCTTCCTTGATTCTTTCATGGCCATCTCAGCTTTCTTTTCAACAGACAGCTCCTGCGGTAACTTGCTGAGAATAGAAGTTGTGACATCACCTTGCTGTGGGGTTTCAGCATACATGAGTTTCAAATGAATCGAACTTCTTTCCCCCTAAGCTGTGTCACCTTTCTTCGCCTCCTTATCACTCATCTTTTCCTCCTTCAATCCCTTTAGGGCCTCTTATTCCCCCTTTTTGACATCATCACCAAATGGAAGGGTTAGCCCAGGGAACAGTCCGCTCAGAAGGAAATCAAGTTGGCTAATGGTTGCATCTTGCTTGATATCAGCTTTGGAGTTGGCTGTGCAGAATTCTGATCGCGTAGCCTTCGACTCAGCTGTCACCAATTTCATCTCTATCATTAAAAGACTGAACTTCTGGTTCATGCTGTCTTCTAGGCGAGTAATTTTGGCCTGGTGGTGCAGCTTAAGTAACTCCATATCCGACTTGTGCGAGGTTTCCATTCTGACCATATACTCCTTCATTCGTTGCTGAAACATCGACGTATCCGCACTCCAAAATAACATCTTTACAAATAAGGCCTTGAAGTAGCGGACCTGCTATGAGCACATGGCAGTCTGTTGTGCAACCCATTCCCTTATTTGAATAATAATCCCTCTCAAATCAGCAGTGAGGGTTGTATCCCAATTGTCCAAGCGAATATCCAGAGATGCCTGGTGGCGTTCCATCTTCTCAATCTCTTCACAGATTGTCTTGAAGGCATAACAGAACTCGCCTGATGAAGTCGACTCTGCTTCTAGCCACTCTGCATCAAAATCAAAGTTCATTGGCACAATCGAATCTGTGGGAATGATGGGCTCTTCCTGCACAGTATACTTCTCTTGTTCTCTAGCAGACTCAGCTCCCATGTCTGGCAGTTCAGCATTGAAGGGAAACATATCCTCAAAAGTATCATCTCGAACAAATGGAATCTCCGAAGGTCCATGCTGGGGAGTCTTTCTTTGTTCTTGATGCATTGTATCAGCTCTCTGTGCCTCGGCTGCGGCAGCATCATCGGCATATATCGCAATTGTGGGAGCCTACAAGGGAGCTGTTGGAGCCGTTATGGTTGCAGTTGTGGTAGCCTGCGCAGCTGACTCTGTTGCAGCTGGAGTAGTTGTAGGGATTTGCTCAGCTGACTGAGCCTGAGTTGTCTTAACAGCTTCTTCGGTCTCAGTGAGTTTTTCCTTTTTAGTTACCATGTCCTCAGATATCTCATCGGCATCATCAGAGTTTGATGTGGCCTGGGGTGATGGCTCATCATCAAAGTTGAATCTCATAGGAGTTGTCTTATCACTGACATTGCTTCGAGATTTGAGAACATCCTCAGCTTTGTCCATCGTTGAATCTTCATGGTGTGTGGACTCGGCTTCATCCTCGGATCCCAGAAATGATGTGTTGATGTGTTCTTGGGAATCATGAAGGGTGCCGATCTCCTCTTCGTCGTAGGCCGCCCGATTTGAGGAATGTTCATTTGCTCGTGCACCTTACCTCGGAAAGTCTCAACCTCCCTTAGGCCTTCATTACCCCCAGCAGTCTCAATCGTCGTGGGGCCTTCTACAATCCCTTCGACAGCCTCAGCTGTTTTGGGGTCCTCTATATTGGAATCCTTCGGAGTCTCAACTCCTTAGATTGCACTTTCATGACCCAGAGTCTCAACTCCCGGGCCCTCTCCATCCTTTGTCTTCTTAGCAGCAGCCTTCATCCGCTACATATCGAGGAAATCTCAGTTGAGACAGACACAACTGTCCGAGCGTCGTTAATTTCACTCTTCTTCTCAGTGGTTTGCTTTCCTTCGCCTCCAAACTTCAATGTTTTGTCTCCCACAGCATCCTCCGACCCTGCTGTGGTGGAGAGAGCTTCCCCCTCAGCTGGCGCACCAGCTGAGTGAATGATGGTGGGGTTACTCAGCTCCTGAGACACGGCTATGATTCATTTTGAGTGATCGGCCATTGGGGCAGGTGTCTCAACACCTTCTTCAGGGCTAGGCTTGGCTTGGGTGCCCATATTCCCAGCTTCATCGCCATTTACCTGAGAGCCTTCTTGAGAATGCACGGGGGGACGTGGTCGCTGCAATGATAGATGCAATATCCTGCCCCACTCCCAATGGATCAGTCCGAGGAGAGACTTTGGAGGACTCTCTTGGACCTTCCTGAAAGTTATGCTCATGCATGGCTCGGGATTCTCTAGTGGCTTGCTTTAACTCGGCCTTCTCGACTGCAGCAGCTGGGTCCATCTCTTCATCACTGTTGTCAGTGGACTATACAAAATGTTCATGGGTCCCCATGTGCAAACATATCCTGGATTTCCCTAAGGCTTCATCCAGGGCTTGATGGATGGTTACATCTCCAAGGAAACGTAGAAGCTCCTCTTCTTCATCGATAAACTACGAACGAGTGAACTGCTGCCTGGAGTAGTCGAGTTTCCAGTTCCTCCAATTTCTTAGCCTTGTCTGAACGTCTGGATAGATTGGAGAGTACATAATTAGATCATGATAATCCTCCTCTCCAGCCTCTGGAATGGTGGTTAATGGAGCTTGCTCCTCCTCATATTCAGTTGCATCAGTGTGAGGTGGTGAGACAATCTTTTCTTCATGGGTCTTGGTTGTCTCAGCTCCTTCTATCTCCGCAGCTGTCTCCCGCACAGTTGGGTCTTCAATACCCTGCTGATCAGCATCAATAGTCTTCTCGGGCTCATCAACTTTCTCCTGAGACTGGTCCTCTTGAGCATTAGCTATCTCAACGATCTCCTCCGGCTGAGTACCAGACTCGGTTGTCTTCTTTAGTTCGGACTACTTGAACAGCCGTCTTCTCTTTGTGGCAACCAGTGGAATCTCTGGTTCCATTTCTTGAGGCTCTTCAAAGGTGAAGGCCTGTGTTTCAATAGAATCCTTCTTTGACGCAGCTGCCTTCCTGGACTTGGCAGTGTGCTTCTTCTTCACGACTGGTGAGTAAAGTAGATGTTCCTCCTCAGTCTCAGCTGCGGGGGCAGGGGCATCAGCAGCTCGGGCAGGTGATTTGTGTTTGGCTACATGGGCAGGTGTTTTCTTTGTCTTGGCTGTTGGGGCAGGGGCAGGCTTGGTTGTCGCAGCTCTCTTCTTGGAAATTGGCTTTGGGGAGAGAGCTGGGGAGGTCTTAGCTGTGTCTTCTGTTGGGTCAGTTGATTCCCCCTCACTTGTATATGCCTTCCTAGCATGGGCTTTCTTCTGGGCTCCAGAGAGGTTCGCCTTGAACATCCTCTTGTTTGCATGGAAAGGCTTTCCATGGCGGAAAGCAATCCCCTTGACCTCCATCAAATGGCCAATGACAAGGCCATATCCCAGCGAACATCCAAAGGTCCCATCCTCTTTATAGGACCTTTGATCACATTTTGGCACACTCGGCTAAAGACGAACTCAACCCAGTTCACCTTCTTGTCTTGCGTAATCGCAACCATCACAATTAGCTTAGTCTGAGATAGCTGGTTGAAGCTCCCGAACTTCATATCCACACATTTGGACACAATGTCCATCTTGTAGTAATCTTCCTTCAGAAAATCCTTCTTAGTGGTATACACAGCTTTAAAAGCATACTCCGGCTTTGCAACTTCCTTCCAAGCTGCAGCTAAGTTGACATCCTTCTCAGCGATGTCCTTCAAACCTTCAGACGGTAAGAAACAATGCCCAGCAAGGTCCTTTGCAGTTATCTTGATGGCCTTGCCGTGGACGGATGAGCGAATCTCATCGTCATGAACCTCGGCATTCACGTAAAACATCGCGACTTCTTCCAAATAGGTATGAGTGAACTGCATTGAGATAAAATCCTTCAGATCGGACTTTTCCAGCTTTTCAGCTATCTTCTTCACCAGGGCATCATCAAAGCCCTGCTTGATCATCCTTTTAAAACCCATAGACGCTCCAGAGTGGATTTGCTCCGAAAGCTTGATGAAATTAAGAGAACCAGCCATTTTTAGAACTTTTGACCGAAGAAAAACACGAAAAACTTAAACTTAGAATGGTAGCGTTTCAAACGGTTTGCAGAGAGAAAAACTTGCTTGCTTGCTGAAGACGAGAGTTTGTGTGAGGAGAGAGAAAAATGAATTTTGGTATATAAGGGACTTGAAAGGACGGTTTTTGGAATTTGTTGATCAAAATCAACGGTCAAGATTAAGCCTTCAAAACCGCATTAAATTTCCTACATTAAATGCAGCAGCATTTATATCTAATCATATGTTTTACTGTGCAGCTTTTGTACTGACAGTCATAATTATGCTGACGTCATCCTTAAAAACATTCTCGCTCGAATAAAATGACTGCGTTTTTGTCACTTAGCTCATAAATGATTCAGCTTATATCCAAGGTGACTTAACGTTGCTTCTCTCTTCACATAGCATCATTCAGCTGTCAGCTAACTCGATACAGCTGACTTCCCGACAAGGTTGTTCCACTTGGATGAAATGCGAAACTTGCTTGATTTCCATTCTCACTTATTCTATCTCTGCTGATTGAGTCTTCTGAGTATTCTAACTCGGCTCAATTAACCCTAACTCATTCTTGAGCTCTTCAAACCTTGATTCACATAATGGCTTTGTGAATATGTCAGCTAACTACTTATTGGAAGAGATGTATTCCAAAGTAATGTCTTTCTTTTCAACATGATCTCTTATAAAATAATATCTGACATCAATGTGCTTTGTTCTTGAATGCAACACTGGATTTTGAGTGATTGCAATATCGCTAGTATTATCACATATAATTGGAACCTCTCTTTCTTCAATATCATAGTCTCTCAGCTGTTGTCTCATCCATAAGATTTGGGCACAACATCTGCCCGCAGCTATGTACTCTGCTTCAGCTGTGGATGTAGATATTGAATTTTGTTTCTTGTTGAACCAAGAAACCAATCTGTTTCCAATCATTTGACATGTACCTGAAGTACTCTTCCTGTCAAATCTACATCCAGCATAGTCGGAGTCTGAGTATCATATCAGCTTGAATCCTCCTTCCTTTGGATACCATAAGCCAGCTATGTGACTCTATTTTGGTGCAGATTAAAATTTGGCACATACACCTACAACAAAGGTGATGTCTGGCCTGCTTGCTGTTAGATAGAGCAATGATCCAATGAGGGCTCTATATTTGGTTTGATCAACAGTTTTGCCATTTGCATCCATGTCCATCGTAACTGATGTATTCATAGGAATCTTTACTGATGACTTTTCTTCCATACCAAATTCTTCATTAAATCTCTGGTATACTTGGTTTGACTTATGAATGTTCCATCCTTCAATTGCTTGGCTTGAAGTCCTAGGAAGAAAGTCAGCTCTCCCGTCATGCTCATCACAAATTTGCCATGCATGAGGTTTGAATACTTGTCACACAACTCTTTGTTTGTGGATCCAAAAATGATATCATCCACATAAATTTGAACAAGCAGTATACTCTCTCCAACTTGAATCCTGAAGAGTGTTCTATCAACCTTGCCTTTGGTGAATCCATTGTCAATTAGAAACTGAGACAATGTATCATACCATGCTCTTGGTGCTTGTTTCAATCCATAGAGTGCTTTCTTGATCTTGTAGACTATATCTCTAATAGTTTTCTGCTCAAAACCTGGAGGTTGCTCAACATAGACTTCTTCTTCTAACAGTCCATTTAGAAATGCACTATTCACATCCATTTGATACACCGTGAAGTTCTTATGTGCAGCATAAGAAAGAAACATCCTTATTGCTTCCAATCTGGCAACAGGAGCAAAGGTTTCATCAACATCTATAGCTTCTTCTTGGCAATACCCTTTGGCTACCAATCTTGCTTTGTTTCTTACAACAGATCCTTCATCATTCATCTTGTTCCTGAAAACCCACTTAGTACCAATAACATTTTGGTGGGTTGCCCTTTGAACTAATTCTCATACTTTGTTTTTTCAAACCGATTCACTCTTCTTCCATGGCTGAATCCAATGTGTGACTTCCAATGTATGAGACACATCCTTAGGCTCTATTTGGGAAATAAAACAAGTGAACATAGCTTCATGATGTACTCTGGATCTGGCTCTTATGCCATCTCTAACATCTCCATTGATTGACTCAGGTGGATGGTCTTTCAGCCATCTCACATCAAGTTGGAGTAAATCTGCTGGATTCAACCGTCTCGTAGCTACGTTGTCTTGAACAGTTCTTTCATCTTCATTCAGTTGTAGACCTTCCAGCTGTCTTTGAGATTCAGCTATCTCGTCATCATCACGGTTGAGTGCTCTCACATCTGTTTTAATATAAGGACTCTTCTGCATAGTTGGCTAATTCAGCTTATCAGCTAACTCATCAATGTCTTCTGCATTCACATTAGTTTCATCAAAAACCACATAGATAGACTCTTCTGTGACCATAGTTCTCTTGTTCAGCACTCTATAGGCTTTACTCTTAGTTGAGTATCCCAAAAAGATACCTTTATCAGCTTTAGCATCAAAAGCCTTCAAATTATTCTTGCCATTATTATTGATGAAGCATTTACATCCAATATCTTGAAACATCCAACATTTGGCTTTCTCCCTGTCCAAATCTCATAGGGAATCTTGGTCAATTGCTTGTTAATCATACATCTATTTTGAGTTTAGCATGTTGTATTTATGGCTTCAGCCCAAAATCTCTTAGGCCATCCAGCTTCAGCTAACATTGTCCTTGCAACTTCCTTAAGAGTTTTGTTCTTCACCACTACTCCATTCTCATTTGTGGAGTCCTTGCTGCTGATAACTCATGAGCAATACCATTTTCAACACAATACTGAGTTATTATTCCATTGACAAACTCAGTTCCCCTGTCAGGCCTTATCTTTATAATGGTTTGACTCTTCTCATTTTGAACTCTTCTCATCAGCTGAGGTAACTTCTACAGTGTTTCCTTCTTTTTACACATGAAACTTGTCCATGTATATCTTGAATAATCATCCACCACCACTAAGGTGTATTTCTTTCCACTGATGCTAGCTTGCTCAACTGGACCAAATAAATCCATATGCAACAGATGCAATATCCTTGTTGAAGAAGGACTTGGCTTATCCTTGAATGATGATTTGATTTGCTTTCCCATCTGGCATGCATCACATATACTTTCTTTCTTGTACACTGAGTCTGGCAATCCTTCCACAAGATGACTCCTACCAAGCTTGTTGAATGTCTTGAAGTTCAGATGACTCAGCTTCTTATGCCACAGCCAACTGGATTCGGTTGTGCTCCTTGCTAGCAGACTTGTGCTTGGTGTAGCAGTAGACCAATCTACCACATATATATTCTTTTGCCTTGTTCCTTGCAGCACAATTTCATTTGATTCTGCATTTTGATCTGGCATATCCCCATGTTGAATCCTACATTGTAGCCTTTGTCACAAAGTTGGTTGATGCTTAACAGGTTGAAGTTGAGGCCTTCAACATAAGCAACACCTGTGATCTCCAGTCCATTCTTCTTGATGGATCGTGTGCCTTTGATCTCCCCTGGAGTTTCATTACCTCCAAATAAAACTTTAGCACCTCTAATCTCCTTGAATCTTGACAAATTTTTCTTGTTTCCTGTCATATGTCTGGAACAACCACTGTCCATGTACCAGGTTCCTTGGCACTCAGCTGTTCCTTGAACCTGCAATCAAGGAAATCAGTTTTTAGGTACCCATACTTGCTTGGTTCCTGGGGGTTAGTGCTATAAGATGCTCCAACCAACCTATATCCAAATGATCTAACTCTAAGAGGTTGTCATCTATTAGTACCATAATAATAGTGCACATTAGCAAATTGCTTGGGGGTTTTAGGATCATACAGCTGTCTCTTTTGTCTGTATCCATGTGTGTGTGTTTTAGCAATTGCTTTCTTCAGATAGTTGTGAAATCTCTGAGTGTAGTGCTTGGGTGCATATGTGTGCTGATAATAGCTCTTTTGCCTTGGGAATGACCTTTGCTAAGGTTGAGGTCTTTGCCATTTTGGCTTGTATCCCATAGGTCTTTGCTGATATTTCACATTGTTCCAATCAGCTCGGTCTGGATAGTTTCTACCATTCCCATCATATGTATTTCTTTGATGAAATTTTTGGGGCTTTTGGTAGCTCTGTTTGGCTTTTACAGAGTATTTTCTGTTAGGAGTCTGGTGAGGGACCTGTCTGAATTTCTTCTCAGTTGTCCTTTCAGCATACTCTACTGGTTGTTTTCCTTTCCCTTTATAACCAAGGTCAGTATGATTGTGATTGTCCTTTGGAGTGAATGTGGGTGTAGCATTTGGTGTTTTGGGTTTTTGGAATCCTTCGTTACTTGAAGATCCATTTTCCAAAATCACTCTTGGAGTTTGACTATGCACAAAGGAATTAAATCCTATGTCTGTCTTGTCTCCACATTCTTTTTGACTCATAATAAGTTCATCCAATGATTTGGATGCTTTTGTAAATGAGGCAATCACATTTTTGAGATCTTTTTTCCTCTCTCTTCTATGATCTTGGCCTTTTCAGTCTTTAGCTTAGTGTTCTCATCAGCTACGTGACTTAGACTACTCAGCTCTTTAGTCGGTTTTGTGAGTTTTGGCTTTTTTCGGGCCGTTTTCCTCATTTAAAAGTGTGTGTGAGGATTTGATGTGTTCAAAATCTTTCATCATTTTTCCTAGTGAATCATAAAGATCTGTGGGTGATGAAGTGTGTGTATCACAGTCACTATCACCTGAATCAGAATGAGATGAGTTAGAATGTACATCATCTTCTTGATCTTGTTCTTTGGCCATGAGGCAGATTAAGACCTCTTCCTCTGTATCACTTGAGTAGTCAGCTTCACTATTCTCTGATTCTGATGCTTCTTTGCACTTGGTTGGCTCAAGATCTTCTCGGTTGACCAACATGGCTTTCTCCTTTTCTTGTCTTCTCTCTTCTTCCTCATTTCTATACTTGTTGGTGATGGGTAGGCGCCAATCGCAAAATGTCTGTGGTTGTCTACAATTCCAACACAGGTTCTCAGCTATTTGATCAGCTCTGTCGGTCCTTTGATTATCAGCTCTTTGATTTTCAGCTCTCTTGGGCGGCCTGTCCTCCCTTGCTTTGGAAAGTGTTGAATATCTTCTGGAGGTTTCACCTTTGTTTCTTTTGTAGTTCTTATTGAAAAACTTATTGAATCTCTTTAACATGAGGGCAATCTCCTCCTGGTCAATGGTCTCCTTTGGCTCAGCTCTTTTCCCATCACTAGCCAATAATGCAGCTGTCTTTGGTACAGCTGTTTCCTCTTGCTCTTTCCTTCTCAGCTCAAACTCAGAAGCTTTGAGGTCCAAGAATAGCTCATGATTGGATGTTTTTGAGAGGTCCATTGAATGTCTCAGGGCCATGACCTTCATTTCCCATTCAGCTGGGAGGGCTCTTAATATTTTCATGCACATCTCCTTCTGAGTGTATTCTTTCCCAAGAGTTGAAAGCTCATTTGTTATTTTTGTAAATCTTGCATCTAGCTGATCCAGAATTTCACATGCAAGCATTTTAAAATTTTCAAATTTTTGAACAACAGTTAATTTATTTTCTTTAATATGTTCTGATCCTTCACAAATTAGGGTTAGCTTTTCCCAGATTTCTTTGGCTGATTTGCACGACTTGACTTTGTTGAACATCGCTTTGTCCAACGTCTTGTAGAGTATATTCTTGGCCACATTGTCCAGGTTATATCTCTTTCAGTCTTCATTTGTCCATTCAATGCGTGGTTTTTCAACCATGGTTGGTCTAGCCTCAGCAGCTTCTCCTTCAGTTGCAGGAGCTGCTCTTGTAGCAGTGTTGACTTTGTATATTTGCAGTGGTCCATCCTCTATCACAAGCCATATTTCATCGTGCAAAGCTGGTAGATGATCCTGCATACGAATTTTCCATTCATCAAACTCTTCCACAGTGAACATTGGAATAAGAGTAAAATTTGCTTCCATGATAATAACTTTGCTTAAAAAGATGAAAGACTTTGAAAAACACAAGTGTTAAAACCTTTGAAAAAGATTGAGATCTAGTTCAGTAACCAGTACGGAAGGCTCAATGAACCAACCGCTCTGATACCACTTGTAGGTCCCAAGGGGTATGGTGTAAGATTTAGAAGGGGGTGAATAAACGTTACCAAATTTTCGATTTTAGTCTTTTTAAGATTTTTAAACAGAATTGATTCAAATCAGCTGTGTTCTTGGGGGACAGCTGAGTTGGCTATATTCAGCTAAGTTACCCACTCAATAGACTCGATACAGCTATTGATAGTATAACTCGGCTGCTTAAGCTAATACTTAACTTTAGTTGATTTGGTTTTTAACAGCGGAAGTCTTAACATCCTTTAGATAGATTTAAGCTTATTTTTAACACTTGTTTTAGCACTTGTTAATTATCAGTTGGATAGCAGATTTAACTAGCATCAGATATAAAAGTAAATGTAGGAATGTAAGTGCTGAAAGTAAATCGACACAAGTAATTTTTATAGTGGTTCGAGAATGGAGTAATTCCTCTAATCCACTCTTCTCCAACTCCTGGAGGAATCTACTAAGTAACAGATCAAGTTATAAAGCAATGAACAGTCCAGAGACAACCTTGATCACACAGCTGGCTTCTCCTGCGACTCAGCTTCTTCACGAGGCAGCTGCCTAGCTACTTCAGCTCACTTTCAAGTCCTTGGATTTGTTCACACAGCCCTCCAACAAACTTGAATCTTGGTTCGACCTTGAACCTTTCTACAATCCTTCAATTTGGAAAGTAGACCCCTTTTTTATTTTCAAATGTTTCCTCTTATTCTTTCTTGATGTTCATCTTCCCATTTGAATGTAGCATCTTTTTTGAGCAATGGGCTAAACACCTTCCTATTATGTGCTAGATTGTTTATGAACATTCCAGCAAAATTAACAACTCCAAGAAAACTCTGAAGCTGCTTCTTGTCTTTCAGTATATCTGGAAATCCTTGTATCTTTTCTACAATATGGCTTTGTAGAATGATTCCAGATTCATCGATTTCAATTCTGAGGAATTTAATTTGTCTCATCGCAATTACTACCTTCTTTTCTGAAAGCACTAATCCTTCCTTATGACAAACATCTGAAAATATTTCTAAATATTTGAGATGCTCCTTCATGTTCCTTGATGCGATAAGAATGTCATTGATATACACGAACATGAAACTGAAATAATCTTTGAAGAGATTATACATCTTCCTTTGATATATCTGGGGTGTGTTAGCCAATCCCATAGGCATCACGTTCCAAATATAATGTCCTTGTGGTTTGGAGAAAGTTGTGAACTTCTTAATTTCTTCCTCTATCTTAATCTGGTAAAATCGAGACTTGCAATCGAACTTTGAGAATATCTTGGTACCTTTGATACAGTTCACCAAATGTTCTCTGCTTGGGATATAATATCCATCGAATTCCAAAATGTTATTAATTCCTTTGTAATTAATAACCAGTCTTGGCTTTCCTCTTTTAATTTCTCCATGATTTCTGACTAAGAATTATGGACTGATGTATGGAGACACTCCTGGTGAAGTTAACTTAAGGTCAAGATGTTCCTTAAGTATCTTCTGCATATCCTCACGATCCTCCTGGTTCATAAGGATTGGTTTGAATCTCACGAACTCGTACTCCTTTCCTGGTTTAACCTTTAAAGAAGCTTTGAGCTCGTTCTTATCCCACCATGCCAAAGGATTTTCATTGTAATTCCTTTGCATCTTCTTCTTGATATCCTCGAGTGATATTTGTTCTTCTATAGTAACATCACTTTGTGGTTTCTCTATTAGGCTCATCATCAATTTTGCAATAGCCTCTGGAGGTACTCGTTTTTCCCCTTCTATTCTGAATGAATACAAGTTATTATCCCATAGTTTTGTATCCTTCTGGTTTGAACCAAATTGTCTAAAGGATAATAATGTTTTACCAAATTTCCTTTGATCTGCCATCTTTGGATTTTGAAATTTGGCTTCATCACCACGCTTGCTGCGAAAATGAATAGGCATTTTTCTGTAAAATGCTTCCCGCAGTCTCTGAACAATAATCTTATGATAACATAATGTCGTGAAAATAAGTATTCTTGTCTCATTTTCCTGTGTAAATCGTTTGATTGTTTGTAGGAAATTGTTTCCTAGCAAAACATCTGCTCTTGTATCATGGCAATAGATGGGTGGCATCTTCACTTTGTACCATGGGGTACCACCTGTGCCTCTGATAATGATTTCTACTTGTTTAATTCCTCTGTTAAGAATAAGAATTCTTTTAGAGAAATCTTTTCCTGCAATAGCTGGTAAATCTTCTCCAATTTCCTTAGGAAAGACACTGGCTTTGCAGTACATATTCCGGCACCCGAGTCAATGTAGGCGGTGAAATACTCGGCCTTGTATTCCACATATAACATTCCAATCGAAATGTATATGGAGAATGGACTGGTGGTCATCTGATTCTGTATCTTTTATCAGCCACTGTGAACTCCATTCCTTCTTGTAATCTTTCCCAAGGTTTATGATCATCAAGAAATTCAATACCCAGTATTAATTGCTCTGGGATTTTCCCTGCTACTCCTATGATAGTCAGCTCAATTTCACTTATTTTCAGGCTTCCTTGATACCTTCCAACTATAGGTTGTTGGAGATAATATAGAACATCACAAGGAAAAATATTATCCTTTTGAGTGATGTCAAATATTACTTCCACTTCTCTCCATCTTTCTGGGCATTTCAGCTCTCCTTGTGTTTTGAAAACATTTGGGATGCGTTGAACTATACTCGATCTTTTTTCTTCCCCAACGGCTACTGCTTATCATTCTGTCTTGTTAGAAAGACATCCTTCTTGGCTCAACTCTGAGACTTCGACTTTTGTTGAAAACTAGTTGATCTTGAATTTTCATATCAATCTCCTTTATAGTTGGAGACTAAATATTTTCTGGTAGAACCACCTTGGCAAACTTAAAGATTCTTGGGACTTCAATAAATTCCTTTCTCAAGAATACCTCTAAATGATGTGTATTCAAGAGAGCATAGGAAATCTTGTATATGATCGAGTAAGGTCTATTCCTTTCTTTCATCAAATCCTCTTTTTTGAAATATTGATGAAGGGTTAAGACTGTTGAAATCTCGATCTCCCAAATTGTATGCAATTCTAGGATAGACATTAAATGTTAATTTTCCTGCATACAAATTTCCTGTAAGCGCTCCAAGGCATGAATCCTTGAGATTTGAGATTTGCTTGTCAAAGATAGCAAGATTGATTGGCGAATCTATTCTTTCCTTGAATGTTGCCTTAATAATAACTCTTATGGCTCCAATATGAATCCATGAAAGTGTGTTGGCAACTTCTCTTTTGATTGTGCTTTTGATCTCCTGGATTTCTCTGTAAGGGACCAACTGCATCTCGATTAGGTTATCAGTGAATTCATTGGAATAGCAAATTCTCCGGTAGTTACCCTATGGATAATTTGGTGTTTTCTATTACAAAAACCAATCTTATCCAAAGCCTTTTCCATCGCTCTGATTGTAAAACCGTCATAAATCTGAAGCTTGGATCTTCCTTCATAATTCTCATAAGAGTCTTATGAGAAACTGTAGTGTGAGAGAGGAATCCTGAAATATCCTCCCTGACCGTCTGCTGAAGAAATTCTTCTTCACTCTGATTCTGAACTGGATTCAGTTCCATCGTCAGAATAAATATCTTCTTCGTAGATGCTTTCATCTGAGGGTAAATCCTCAAATTGATACACCTGGATCAAATCTTGATAATAAAGACTTCTTTGAATCGAGTAGTAACTTGTCAATCGACTCCTTGTTTCTGATTCTCTGGGCAATCTGTTGAGATATGCCCTCTTGCCCCACATGTCCAGCAATTACAGTCTTTAAAACTTTCATTGGCCCTGGTGTGAGCTCGTCTGAAAGTTCTTCGTCCCGAGGTTCTGCTGGTACTTCCCTGGTTAGAACCTGATGAAGAGGCTCTACTCCTGCTTGGTGTTGGTCTTTGCCCTAATTTGTAACTACGGGCCTTTTGTTTTGACCAAAACCTTCTAGTTCTCCATGAAGACCTACTCCTTTTGCTTCCACTTCCAAGGATGTATGGATGGCTTCTCTCCTTCTTCTTCTTATGCCGCCATGGTTAACCTCCCACCACTGTTGGGATGTCATCGTCTACGCAACATAGAAGAACTGTTTTGTAAATTCCTCGTAATCTCTTATAATTCCTGTATAGTGCTGCTTGGTGGCACCATTCAGAGAGCTTGACCTTTAGGAATGGCATTCTTCTAGCCACCTTATCCAAATCTGTTGCACTCTTATATTCCCTGATAAGCATTTCTCTCCAGGGACTTGGAATCTTCGCAAAGAATAATTGTGAAGCTTCTTTGTCTTCCACCTTGGACTTCCATCAGTACTCGATGAACAACTTGATATATTTTTCAATATGACAAATATCATGTAACTCGAGGCAGTAGAGGGCTTGCTTGTATCTTTTTCTTTTTTCTTCTTTCAATCCCTCAAAATAGCATGTGCCGATAAAATGGATCTTGAATAACTTTTCCATATTATCGACAAATCCTTTTATTGACTCTCCAGCTGTGACCGTGCTTTTCATATCTGCTCCAATCATATCATATGCAATCTTTACAGATCCTTCAAGACTCATCTTAAGGAGTAAGATAAATCCATCCTTTGTAAGATCGAGGGTTCCTGATGCAATCCTCATAGCTGATGCCCAATCATCAATAAGGACTTCTCGATTTTTAAAATCTGGGATATCCAGACTTAGCATCAATCCATATGGTTGTATTGGATTGAGCTGTGATCTTCCATAAGGCGTATTATATAGATTTGGCCTTCTGGAAGGTTGCCGAGTTCCTGTAACAATAGGATCTCTCCTTGTAGTGAAATCTCCAGCGTGAGGCATTCTTTCATCCTGGTTTCCAGGATTTGAACATGTGCTTTCTTCAACATTGGGATTTACTGGTGGTGGTGGAGGTGGTCTTCCATGTTGGTCAAATATGACCAAAGCTGATCCATCTCCTGCATTCATCTTTAAATCTACAATTCCAAATCCTGTGAATGATTCTGCAAGGTCATGTAGATCTTAAAGATTGATCTTCTCCATATCCATCACTTTTTAGTTTATGATGGATTTTCCTTTGATGATAGCAATGAGCTTTTCATCGTGTGTCATTTTTTGTACCACTTCGGTTGGTTTCCCATTTTGGTTAAAATAGGGTACTGTTCCGAAATCAATACGCTTCTTTCCTCCGGAAGAACTTGGTCTGTCTTCCAAATTCTTGACTCGTTTCTGAATATCATGAAGGATTTTAAGAGTTTCCTTCTGATTTTTCACCATCGTCTCCATCTGGTTTTGGATCTGATGAACTTGTGTTGGTAGATGAATATGGTGGTTACCATAATTCTGCACCGTCTTCTGGATCTCTAAGATCTTTTGAAATTTTAGATATATTTGGAAGTATCTCGTTCTATTCTGGTGCACCATCAAGAATCATGATTTTGATGGGCATTTTCATGGACTACTTCCTATCTATTCAACAGATCGACATATAACCGTAAAGAAACTCAAATAATATGCCGCTTGTCTTTTGCAGTGTCTCAAGGTTTCTCTATCGGCTCTTGTAAGTTCTTTTTCAATATATTGGTTGTTCCAATATGCTATCTTGTCCTGGTGTTCTTGAACATACATCGTCAAAATTTGACGATATATCCTGTATGGTAGACATCTTGGATAATTGTCCAGATCCATATTCTTGGAGAAATTCTCCTCACCAATTGTTAATTAAATAAATATAATAAATTTAACTAAAAGTTCTTAATAAACTTGTGCTCTGATACCATTTTGTGTCAACATTCTAAGACAAATTGAGTATATTTGAGTATGATTTCAGAATGAAATATTTGGGACTGAAGGTGCAAGCTTTGATAATTATGGAACCAAATATGCTAAATTTAGATGTCGGGACTATTTTTGCAACAATCTTAATCCTATGGGACTATTGCGCACAAAATCCTGTGGTACCATAGATGCAATTAACTCCTTAGAAATACTAGAAAATTTCAGATTCCCTTCCAAGGGAAGTTAAAGGGAAGTTAGAGGGGAAGTTGGATTGGGATTTTCTGTCCTACTTCCCTATTTCATTGCATCGGATGAATGATACATGTACAAGATGATGTCATAATTGTACACGTATGGAGTGGAACACAGAAAGTGGAACAGAGGATCTCATCCCAGGAAAGTCACATTAGCTAGTCCACCTTTTGCTCAATTAGGGGTGTCAATTTCAGATCCGACACACAAACCCGACACGAAACTAACACGATATTAATGGGTATGGGTCCTTCATAGGTCCGGTCGAAATTGGGTCGAATCCGAATAACCCGCTAATTAAACAGGTTGGGTCCGGGTTATCTTACTATGACCCATTTAACCCATCTAACCCGTTTCTAAATTTAAAAAATGAATAAATAAATAATTAATTGTAAGAAAAAACCAAAAACAAGACATTTCCTTAAAATTTAAATGCTAAAACCTCCTTAATATGTATGTTGTTATTATTTTGTATGTATTTTTGTATGTTGTCCTCAAAATAGGATTAATATGTTATAATATTTATTATTTATTTTTGTATGTTGTAAATTCTGATATTTTTTATTGATCTGAATAGTGTGTCATAATGATTGATTTTTAAAAAAGTTATTTATTCAATTGAAAATATTAAATGTATATAAAGCTAATTTTATTAGATGAGTTAAACGGGTCGGGTTCGGGTTGCCAGTGAAATAAATAGGCCGGGTCCGGGTTTAAGATTTTGACACGAATAATTAAACAAGTCGGATCCGGGTTGGCCTATTCTGACACACGAACCCACAAACCCGTACCCGCGAACCCAATAACCCAACCCATTGACACCCCTATGACAGACAGCTCAATAACAGTGGACACTACTTTCAATGCACATGCCTTCCACAAAAGTACCAAAGATAGCAATAAATTGTTTTCCATCTATATTTTTTTTTCCATCTATACTTGAAGAAATGCATAACACAGACACTTCTAAAGAAATTTCAAATACATAATCCCATTCTGATTATATCCATTATATAACAGGATGTCTCATATTTCTCAAATTAGGAAATTTGAGACCAAGACATGAAAAGGTCAGATGCTAGCAAAATTAATGTTGATCTTTTATTGTAGAAATATATCATTTATAAATTTCTCTTGAGTTCAACAACTCACAAATGTGATATATCACACACAATTTCTTCAGTTTAAGTTTCAATATTACTATGTTACAAATGCAGCAAGTGATGAAATCATCTCTGCATGAGTATGTAATAATCCAAAAGCAAAAAATATAAACATCACGAGATCGACTCGACTTCTTGAGAAGCAGAAGCTGTGTACTTAAGTATGGCTTCAAGTATTCGCTCTTTATCTCTGGTTGGAAACGCTTCGAGTAGGACTCCGTTTTTGTAGAAATGGAAAAGTGGAACAGTCTGCAACATATTCAAATTATTTCAGTATAACATGCTTCATTTTGGTCATTCATGGCATGCAGTTGAGTATAGTAATGAAACAAGAAACTTTAGACATTTGCTTCAAATCTTGCACATATATGTAAAATTGGTGAGAAAAAAGCTTTTTCCCATGTTTGGTTTTTAATGAAAAAGGCAAGATTGGAACACAAATAAACAACTGGAGGACATAATTATTTTTTACACAATCCATATATTTGTTTCCTCTGATTTTTCATGGAATCCAACTAGGCTTTCGTGATGGATAAATTTTTGGATTTTTAAAAAAACTTAGGTCACATTAATCTTGACTTCCATTTTGTTTCTCAAAGAAAATCATGTGGGTACATAATTTCCTGTTTTATGATTTCTTATCTCAGAGATAATTACAGAGAAAAAACAAAAAGAGCAAAAACTTCCACATAAATCCATAGAACACAATAATAGATGAAAGACAGTATTACCCTAATGCGGAGCCGGTCGGCAACCTCAGATTGTTCATCATATTCATCAATTACCTGCAGTAGTTCATCAAAATAAAAATAAATAAATAATATACAGTGGACATAAATCTACTATGAATAGGACTACACAGATTTTTTAATCATAAAAAAAATATTAAAAAAAAAGTAACAGAAGTAAATAAGTTAATTTCGCACAAATAATATCAAAAACCATCTTCAAAGACACTCACATTGTGTTTCAGGAAAATAACAGGAGCGTCTTGATCACCAGCTCCCTTGCATAGTTTCACAAAGCCCTGTTCTATATATCTGCAGCTACCACAAGATGTTCGATAAAAATCGACAACAACTAATGCATTTGTTTCTTTGGCCTTCTCAAGAATCGCCAAAAATTCCTCATCCGTTTTAAACTCTCTTACACACTCAACTGGACAGAGTTCATCATCATCGTCAGATAATTCTTCGACATTTTCATCCAGCACACTCTTGATTTTAGATAATTTTAATGCAGAAATTTCACTTCTAGTTCGACTTTGAATTGTTGCCTTCAAATGATCCGAGTTTATGATCCGTCTATCTTGAAACAAGTTTCCAAATACTATGGGATTCCCAAAATCGATTGGTCCATTGATTTTTCTCATAAAGTTGAAGAGTGCTTTCTGATGAAGAATACCTAACTTCGGCATGATAAAATCGAGCAGAAAGCGAAAGCAGAATCTGCACCATACGCACAGGTTTGGTAAATCTCAATAAAAAATCTCGAAAAGCACTAAACTACTACCCCGCACGGTACGACATCACTTCTTCTAGGAATTCTTCATATCATCTTCAAGATTACATCCACAGGCATCACAACGACGAATAATAAACCATTCCAAGCTTTCAACAAAAAATCTGATCAAAGAAAATCCAACATACATCAATAAGACATTCATTTGTAGTTGTGACCCAGTATATATCCAGGTTATTCACAAACCAATATATTGAATGTTCAATTTAGCCTCAACAGAGAATTCAGAAGCAGAATCTCAAAAACTTAAGAATAAAATATAGATTTTATTTGGAAAAAAATTGCCTTATGCTCGTTCATCCTCAGAACTAATCTACGCTTGTAAGTATTATTCATACAAGTTTCTGCCCAAAACTAAAACAATTGAACATGTAAAGCCACTTTGAAGGCTCACATTTTAACTTCTTTCTATGATTAGGCCGACTGAAAGACCGATTCTTTAGAACGGTAGAAATTAGAGTGGATACAAGGTGGAGAAAAACTAATTTTGAACATGCTTACCTCAAAGCCTGTTATTGCCAGATGAATTTAATGCTTTCCACAAAATATCTAGTCTTATTTTGATAAATATACTCGTCAAACTTCTATTTATTATCAATCATCCAAACGTGATTGTCTCTAGCTCAATCTAGCAAGCTGCATTGCTAAATAGCTTCCTACCCTAAAAATGTCAGAATTTCTTGATTTGATACTTTCTTTCATTATAACTACATTTTCCTTCCTAAAGATTTAACTTCAGATATACTCCACTTTGTGCAACTAAAAATTTTCCTAGACTCAGTGCCTTCATATGTACCACAAAAGAATTATAGTAAATCATTTTTGTGTGCTCACGTTTATATAACAAAACCTTATGAAAGAAATAAAGATAATTTTCACCACTTGAACCACGAGGTTGGAGTTAAAGGATTCATATTGGAGAAAAGGACTTGGAGCTAAGGATTTAAATGATAACATAGTTCTACATTAACAAAATTGGAACTCGAGAATAATTCGTTAGATCCTCTCCTATTCATTCAGGTACTATTTTGGTAGTTTGGAAAATTTCGAAAAAACCTAGTCTGCATAATTAAATTCTTGCTAAATTCGCGACTGTGGTAAGAATATACCGATACAAACTACCTTATATTTTTATCAAAATAATGCATTTATATATGAAGATTGTCAATAGAATGGTATTACATACTTACATATCTTTAAAAGCAGTGCAAAGGACCTGTTATTGCAAATTTTAAATCCTTAATTCTCAAATTTCCCAATCCACACGCACATAAATTCCCAATCCTTAACTCTCAAAATTCACTCCACTCTTCAGTTTCTTGAAATTACAAGTTACAACTGAAACTAACAGATTTCATCCTTCATCGTACAAAACGAAATAATGAAGAAATTAAAACAGGTAGGAAAGCAGTTCAGCAGCCAAATGCATTGCTTCAACACAATAATCAGTAATCAGAAACCAATGTAACAGGATTATACAATCAAGAAACAATAATGCAGACCATAAAACCAAAAATAAACATATGAAATATCAGATCCGCAGAAATTCGAGAATGTCGAGATTACAGAGTTTGAGGAAAGATTTGCTTACTGCGATGCCTTCAATTTTGCGCGATGACCGAAAGAAAGTTTTGGATAAGAGAAAGGACATGGAAGAGTAAGACCATTGTCATTCAGTGGTTGTCGTAGTTAAACTATTCAAAGCTTTAGCCTTATATAGCACTTTGCCCCACAACTTTATACTTATATCAGAACCGCCTCTAAACTTGGTGGAAAAAGCCAAACACGCCTCTAAGCCTATATTATTTTGGCAAAAACTTGTATAAGACCGTCTTACGGGTCTCATTCCGTAAGACGGATCTCCCTTACCCGCCCGACCTGAACCCTTACCCGCGACCCGTCAGTTTTTTTTTTTTTTCTTTTTTCTTTTTTGTCACACGTTACAGTCTCTCTCTCACACGTCACTTTCCTTTCATGTCTCACGTTCTCTCTCACTTTCATTAAACCTAGGGTTTAATTTGCATTCAATTTCGTTCAATTTCTGTTCAATTTCAGTTTTCTCACGTTCTCACAGTAACGTTTTCTCACGTTCGAGGTCGGTTCGGCAGATTTCTCTCACACGTTCGAACCTAGGGTTTTCGATTTTGGAGTTAAATTAACAATTTCTGCAATTGTGAGTTAAATTTGAGTCCTCTCTGGTTCTGGCATTCACGTTTTATCAGGTTCGAGTTCTCTCAAGTTTTCATCGATCTCCAACGATTTGTCAGCGTTCGTAGGTGGATTTCTCAACTGTAGTTCGAGTTCTCTCAAGTTGCAAAGGTATTTTCGAGTATCTCCTCTTCTTTTCATCTTCTTCTTGTTCTCTTAGTCTTCATTTTTTTTCAGTGGATGAGTTAAATTCGCCATTGTTATACACTAGTTTTGATTTCTTGATGTTCATGTTAAAATTTGTTAGTAGATACATTGGTGTTATTTGTAAATTTCTGGGGAACAATGATATTTAAAAGTAACAAAAATTCGCATAAAAGTATCATATATTTGTTGAAAAGTATCATTTTTTTTTAATCTAGTGTATGGATTTGTGTTCGTTTGTTGTTAAATGGAACTAAAAGTATCTGAAATTGCTTGAAAAGTATCAGTAAATGACTTAAAAGTACCATGCACATGCCCTCTCTGTCTGTATATTGATATATGTGATTTATGGAGTTTTGATTTTTTCTTTAAATTGTGCGTGTTTTTGTTAATATATGTGTTTATGTTGCTTGAATTTTGTTTTGTTTAATATATAATAAGTGTGGGTTTATATCTTGCACACGTGCAAACGTACACTATTATAATTGTTTGTTTAAGTACTTATGTCTTATTCCAAATATCAGAAATATATGTGTTTATGTTGCTTGAAATTGTGTTTTAAAAGTGTCAGTGTTTTGCATATTTGTAGATGGTTCGGCAGAAAGTGTTGATCCGAGGTAGAGGAAGGGGAAAGGGAAGGGGAAGAAGCAACGTGGGAGAAGGCACGGGTAGGAGAAAGCCCGAAGAAAGAAGATGTTAGTTGTCGTGATTTGCAAAATCTTGTTGATGATCAAGGGGATGTTGTGGACAAACGTTTGGCAGACGAAGGAAACGTTGCTGAAGACATTGAAAAAAATGAGGATAAAGATAGTCTTCATTTCTCGTTGTTTATGTTAATATGTTTTTTAAAATAGTGTATTGATTTTCTATGTTCATGTTAAAATTCTGGTGTTATTTGTAAATTTCTGGGAGAACAATGATGTTTAAAAGTATCAAAAATTCGCATAAAAGTATCATAAATTTGTTCAAAAGTATCAGTGTTTTTTTTAACCTAGTGTATGGAATTTGTTTGTTTGCTGTTAAATATAACTAAAAGTATCTGAAATTGCTTGAAAAGTATCAGTAAATGAGTTTTCGATTTTTTCTTTAAATTATGTGTGTTTTTGTTGATATATGTGTTAAAAGTATTAGTTTTTTTGCATATTTGTAGATGGGTCGGCAGAAATTGTTGATACGGAGGGGGAGAGGAAAGGGAAAGGGAAGGGGAAGGGGAAGGGGAAGAAGCAGCCCAGGAGAAGGCATGATAGGAGAAAGCCCGAGTAGGAAGATGTTAGTTGTCATGATTTGGTTGCAGAATCCGGAAATGTTGCAGAATCCGAATACGTTACAGAAGAGATTGAAAAAGATGAGGATAAGGTTGCTGATGGTCTAGGGGATGTTGTCGAAAAACCTCTGGAAGAAGAAGGAAATGTTGACGAAGAGACTAAAATGTAAGTCCAAGTGGCTACGATAATCTAGAGGGGGTGAATAGATTATCTCCATCTTTCCGATTATGCCCTCTTTTTCGAATCAAATACGCCAAGACAAGAATAAATGTGCGGAAAGTAAACAACACACGTCGATTTATAGAGCTTCACCCCACCTAGAGACTACGTGCTCTACCACCCCAGTATATCCGGGATGGGTTTTGAAAAAGAAAAAGAATTTTATTAATCACCAAAATTAATACAAATTCAACTTACAACAACACCTTGAAGAGCACCACACTCTTCTTCAGCACCACCTTTGAGATTACCACAATCTCTCTTGAAGATTACCACAATCTCCAACGGCACCTTGTGAAGATTACCACAATCTTCAATCTTGAAGAATACCAAATTCTTCAACACCTCGACAAGAAGATTACCACAATCTTCTTACACCTAATACCTAGATCACCCAAGTGTGTTCTTACCACAAGAACACTCACAAGGATATCTTGTGTTGAATGATTACCCAAAAATTCAAGATTACAACTCGATAATGAATTATACAATTGAGTGCAAGTGTAATCAAGAATAGAAAGCCTAGACCTCAAGATGTGAAAGTGATAAGCTAGGCAAATTACAACAAGAATAATGACAATATAAGACCAAGTGTTTGCTTGAGTATTTCTTGTTGTGTTGTATTGTTCTCTCTTATTGTTGTGCTTCAAATCTTCCTCTATTTATAGGAGATGATTGATACTTGATAGGCTCTCTTGGGGATTGAAAATCTCTGAGAAAAATACAATTAAAATCAAGAATATAGGTGTTAGAAATCAATCCCACAATTTAAGGAAAGTTTGTCAGCTGCACAACGATTAGAATTTTGCTGTCAAACTTGAGAGCGACCGGTCGCGCAGAAATAAAATTTGAAAAGAACACAGCAAAAATACAAGGGGCGACGGTCCAGGGGGTCTTCGACGGGTCGACCCCTACAAGGACGATCCCCCTCGATGCAAAACCAAGGAACAATAGTTCTGTTTCAAAACAAAGCTCCTGTGCACGGCCGACAGGGTGTCGACTGGCCGACGCCGGCTACGATCGGCCGACCGACACTGGTCGAAAAATTCCTCCGTCTCATTTTCTGTTCCAAAATTCATCTTCAGTATGGGTTGCCTGGGCGGCCAGGTTGACCTCGAGGCAGCAAATGTTGTCCAATTTTTGTCGAAAATAAACCTCAAGAAATACTCCGAAAATTTAGTAAAAATATTTTAAACCGATCGGGAGTATTTAGACAATATTTAGGAACCTTGTTTTGATGTAAAAACTTATTAACATAAAATCATTAAAAGTGTTGCCCAATTTTATCTAAAATAAAACTTGAAGAAATACTCTGAATAAATAGTAAAAATATTTCAAATCATTTAGGAGTATTTGGACAACAATTAAAAACATTGTTTTGGTGTAGAAATAAAATCATCAAAATTAAGATAAAAACATGTATCAAACATAAAAAGGTTGAGGAAAATGTTGATGCAGAGGAAGATATTGCAGCAAAGGAAGTTGTTGTAGATCAATCTGGAAACAGTGCTGAAGACGAACCTGGAAAGGTTGATGTAGTTGAACCTCGAAAGGCTGTTGCAAAGCGTAAATCTTCGGGGGAGAAAATTGAAAAGAAAATCAAGCTGTCCGAGGAAGATACTAAGAGGTTTGTGCACTTTTGTCCTGTTTCTTTTTAGTATTTGAACCATTGCCCTCAGATTCATCGCATTTTGGAATTGAATATATATTTTATATACTATGTATGTTAGAAGTATCATATTTTATGCTTGTAAGTATTAGAAATTGATTTAAAAGTATCAGTTTTTATATCAGTGCACTTTTAACATTTTAACCATATTTTATCACTATGCATGTTAGAAGATCATTTTTATGCTTTTAAGTATCAGAAACTTCCTTAAAAGTATCAGTTATGATATCAGTACATTTTTAACATGTAACATATATTTGTATCATTATGCATGTTAGAAAGATCATGTTTGATGCTTGTAAGTATCAGTTCTTATGTTTATATCAAGTTTTTGTATTTATCATGTTATATCATGTTTTTGTATCAGTACTAATATGGCGTTATATTTCTTGCAGCAGTTTCGCTATGCAATGCAGACCTCAAGCTCTTTTTGATATAGTTAAGGATTTGACTGTTAGACAGAGGGAGGATATCAAGAGCATCGGCTTTGGGGGGTTGTTTTGAAATTACAAGTGAAACAACTGCCTGCTCAAATGTTGTCGTGGATGGTCAAGAGATTCAATGGGGCGAGTCGGATGCTCAGCGTTGATGATATGAGAAGGTTTGTCATAACTGCCGATGACATATGTGATGTCTTTTTGTTGCCAAGGAACAATAACGACGTAGTAGTTTATAGGAAGAGTGAAAGTATGGATGATGTTGTTGAGTTTAAGAATAGGGTGGGTATTGATGGGAGTTCGACAGTTAGGTTTTTGAAAAAGAAATTGATGAATGACTATAAGGAAGGAGGGATGATTTCAAATGGCTTTTTGTGTTATATAGCCTATCAACACTTTTGACACCAAGTGGGAATCGCACTGTGGATGTTTCCTGTTTTAAATCATTAATTGATGTAGATGCAATTCGACATCTCGACTGGTGTTCGTTAGTGTTGGATAGGTTGTGTAGATCAGTGGACAAGTTTAACAAGAAGTCCAAAACACACATAAGTGGCTGCCTTTTGGCCTTGCAAATCATATACTTTCATCGTATTAAATGGCAAGGTAAATCTAAACCTTCGGGGCTGTCGCTTGTTCGACATTGGACGACGGAGAAAATACGAAAAAGAGCCAAAGATGAGAAAAAGGCTGGTGATTTTGGTCAGGGTGATGTTGAAAACTTCTATCCTATTTCTGGCAGCGTTAATTTGAAAAATGCTGAGAAAGGTGATGTGGATAAAGGTGGTGATGTAAAGAATGTTGGAGAGAAGTTTGATGTTGGGAAAAGGTCGTCTGGAGGCAAGAAAAAAAGGGGGAGAGATCTGAGATTGAGAAAGCAGGGAAAGATGACCAATCTTCAAGATTGATCCAGTTTGAAATACCCCCGGGCTACCCAACCAACGCCAAGGTTGAAAGCCAGGCAAAAGATGTAAGTATATTCAAGTATCAGTTTACTATTAAAAAGTATCATTTTTGTTTGAAAAAGTATCATTTATCTTTGAAAAAGTATTAAGTTTCATTGTTTGATATTATTCTTTTCTATGCATAAAAGTATCCCTTTTTAGCTAAAAAGTACCACTTTTTAGCTAAAAAGTACCACATTTTAGCAAAAAAGTATCATTTTTTATTTGCGCAAAGTGATCTAAAAGCGCTACTTTTTTTCTTGCAGGTGTCGATAAAGTATGCTTTTTCTCAAAAGGGACATGGAAGTTATAACCCACTTTCACATGGAACGATTCAAGGCCTGGAAATGCAAAGACAAAAAGCAGCGAGACCCTTCATCTTCACCGGACGATGAATTCTTCTCCAATGTCAAACTTCATGAATACATTAATGAAGTTGTGAAGAACTTTCAAAAAATGAAAGGAATCAAGAATTCAATGCCTAGGTTTGATCTGCTAACGCCTGAGCCAAAGTCGCAAGAAACAATAATCGATGAACCGTTAGGTGACGATGCCCCTGATAACGAAATGTTTGGGAGTCAAGTTGAAGGTAATTCAAGTGATATATTAGAAGTATCAGTTTTCTTAGAAAAGTATCAGTTTTTCTTAGAAAAGTATCATTTTTCTTTAAAAAGTGACATTTTGTTTTTCTTTTGTTTTAGTTTGGAACAGATGATTGGCCAGTCAAGAAAACTATCAGAAATTATGTTTTATTTACTTATAAGTTGAATTTATTTATCTTTTATACAATAGATTGTTGAATGAAGAATTTTAAATTTCATTGTGAATTTATGAAAAAAGAACAATCGGTACTTGACTGGAATGACACGAAAACAGAGAAATGTCGTTGACTTCTGTTTTTCTGATCTTAGTTCTGAAAGAGAGTAAGTAACAATGAGATTATAGATTGAAAAGTTATTATTTCATTGATTTCTTACTCACATGCTACTATTATTTGAGTTTCAGCGAAAATGTTTTTGCCCACGGAGTGCATTCGTTTATTGCCTTTGGTGATGGAATTGATTCATTATATGATGCATATTTTATTTTTTTCAAGTGTCATTGATGTATGGACACTGATTTTAAACAAATCAGTTGGTCGGGCAAAGAATTCGGGACATTTTTATTTCAACACTCAACATTCTGTAAGTAATATTTTAATCAAATCTTTTTATGTTTATTTCAATTTTTTGATATTTTTTGTTTTTCTTGCAACAATTGTATCTTGAAGGTTGTTTTAATGGGAAAAACTCTGAAAGCGAACTTAGAGGCTATTGGAGGACGTGGATGAGTACCTTGAACAAACCGGACTTGAACACTGTTGACCGGGTAAGATTTTTGGTATTTGCTTTGAAAAGTATATCATTTTGTTTGATAAGTTTCTGATTTTTGGTTGAAAATATGTTGCGTCATTTCGCATGTTAATCTTTGTTGCTCAAAGTATCAGAAATTGCATCAAAAGTATTATAAATTATTTGAAAAGTATCAGTTTTATGTTAACATTTGAAAATTTGTTTGCACTCTGCATGTTATATATCTGATGCTCAAAGTATCAGAAATTGCATCAAAAGTATCAGAAATTATCTGAAAAGTATCAGTTTTTGTGTTTAACAAATCTGATGAAGTTTATGTTGTTTCAAAATATATAGATCTTTGTACCATATTGCTACCAAGGCCGTTATATTGCCACTGTCATCAATTTTGTTGACAAGAAAGTGCAATATACCTCGACAATATGGTGCATGATGAAGAGGTTGTTGATCAGTACATCAGTCTGTCGAATTTGGTGGTAAAACATCATATGTATTTGTTAACTTTTTATTATGTTTAATAACAATTACAAATCTATGAAATTATATTGTTACTTTTCACAGCATAAACAAATGGCTCTCTTCCTCGAAGAGGAAAATCACCCAAAAGCTGGCGAAGTAAAATCATATGTCTGGGAAAATGTGTCTTTCAAATGGCAAACAAATGACACCAACATTGATTATGGTGTGTTCCTCATGCACCATATGGAAAACTTTGTTGGGAAAGTTTACTCATCTCCGGATTTGTCAAAGGTACGAATATTATTTTAAATAAAGAATTTGTACTTTATAATTATTTTATTTGTTTTTATTATATCTTTTTTTTAAGGCTGTGGAAAGACGCAAATTGAGAGCTAAATACTGCGCCAAAATCATTTTATCCGAGTTTAATGAATTGAGAGTGGAGATAGAGCAACAAGTGCTCAAATTCAAGAAAACTACCCATGAACCCGTCAAGAAACTTCCAAGAAAGCCAGCAAGAAAGGCACGAAGAAACAGAAAAAATGAAGCAAGAACAATGTGATTTGTGAATGATGAGATGGTATATTTTTGAATTTTGTAAATGTTAAGATAGCATATGTTGGTATTTTGTGAATGTTGGTAGTCATTTTGTGATTAGATGTTGAATTGTAGTTGATATTTTGTGAATGTTGGTGATCATTTTGTGATTAGATGCTAAATAGTAGTTGATATTTTGTGAATGTTGGTAGTCATTTTGTGATAGTACATTGAATTTTTGCAGTGCAATGTTAGTTTTAAGCACCGAGTGCGGAATTTATTTGATTGTGTGTAGGGCGATGTGTTTTAAGCAATTTCGTATCATGTATACTTCTAAACAAGTTATAAGTATCAGTAATTATGTGAAAAGTATCAGTAATTACACGAAAGTATCAGTATTCTGCATTTGGATATTTAAATTTTGGAAACCTAATTGAATATTTCTAAACAACCGAAAAGTATTAGTAATTATGTTAAAAGTATCAATAATTATACGAAAAGTATCAGTATTCTGATAGATAATAAGAAGTGACAGATTTAAGAAACTAACATGTTAAACATTAAAAACTGATAGATTTCAGAAAATATATATCTAAAATAACAAATGTATCATAAATTGCCTCATTACAACTGAAACATTTAAGGAAAATATCTCTAAAATAACCGAGGATTCGGAGTCTTTGAACCAAACTCCTTTGCTTAAGAATAATCAGAGACGTCACTTGTTTTCTTTTTGCTCTTTTCCAAACTTCCCTTGATTCTTTTTCTTCTCCCCTTTGTTACAGATCGTGTAGGATCTTGCAATGTGTTAGCTGTACTTGAAACAACACATAATTCGTTTTGCCCGATGGAATTTTGTACATTTGTCAAGGCACTAATAGCAAGAAAATCCCTTTCGTAACCTTCTTCAATGATTCTCATTGCGCTTCTTCATTTCCTTGGCATTTCAACACAAGATCATAATATCTTCGAGCCATTTCATGACGCCAAGGAATGCAATCATTAGGATTGTCAGGCTTCTCAACTCTCTTATTTACGATGTCCCATGCTTGAGATTTTGCCATTCTTGTCCATCTCTTAACAATATATATTTCCGGTATCTTGACATGAGAATGAAGATGAAGGACCCGTAATGAATGGAAACATAAAATACCACATTCTTCAAATTTCTTACAAGTGCACGTTATCATGCTTCGCAATGGATCAAACATTACCTTACTTACATCTCCATCGCCCATATGAGAAGAAACGTCATAAACATTCAATATCTCATCCTTATGAACTAGAGTGCAAGTAGTAGAAGTTGGTGCGATAAACTCACTCTCAAAGTCTTTAAACATTGTTAGAGTGTATACCTCAGAAGCGTGCTTTAACAACCCAGTCAATGGTATGAAAGTCGATGGTAATGATCTTGGTGATTGGAACTCATCATTTTGTTCTTTCATTCTCCAATTCTTCACTAGTTCCTTAAACATACCATAAAAATCAGTCAAACTTGTCGTCTTATTTGCATTGAATCCCATGGCGTTGTTAGCATTTTCACTCCTTTGTGAGGAAAGTATTCCAGCAGAAAAGAAACATTTGCTTAAGGTTGTGCACCATTTTTCCTTTATCTCATACAATCTTTTAAACCATGTTTGATCCTCCAATCCGTACATTGAAATCATGTTACTCCAACAGTTCTCAAATTCAGCTTCATCCGTACAAAAATGACAACATCCCCAAATATTGTGTAATCTTCTCTCATCATCGAATCTCTCCAAAAAACATTGCTCAATTTGGCCATCTCATCTATCTTAACTCTAAAATAGAAGTCCTCCTCATCGGATTGTTGTTGGTACAATATTTCAACAAGTGTTTGTGCATCTCCACCTTCTATTTCTTTCAATTTCAGATGATTCACAAAATTTAGATGATCTTTTATAGTGTGCCCTACACTATTATCTCCTCCGGCTTCATGTGCAATATAATGGTAAGAATCTATTGGTCTCATTCTGGAAGAGACCATATCTTCTATCACTTTGCGCTTTTCACTTGTAATCTTTCTCTCAGAACGATGAAGGTGGTTCAACTTTTTTCTTGTAAACGGATGATTATGCTCCGTGACATGGCTCAAGACTTCATAAAGACTTTCGTCATTTAATTTCACCCTCAACGAAGCATTACATCCGGTACGTGTGATAGGGAAATTTTTCTTTTTTCATTTTTGAAATTTATGTCCAAATTTCCCGATCTCCTAAATCCTTCACAAGAGCATACAAAATATTTTTATGTCACAACTCCATTAGCTTGAGTTCAAGTTGTTGCTTTACGAATGCTAAACTCGAGTGCACGGCTATGGTCCCTATACAACTTATGCATATCATCAATTGTCTTCCTTTTCAACCCAACAAGGGAACTCGATACATCCATAGGGTCATTGGTGTAGTCTAGAAACATTTAAGAAAATCATAGGACAGATTAATAGATGTTGATACTTTTGGAGAAAATAGTAATACTTATTCAGTAAAATGTGATACCTTCTGCATCTGCCTCTGTGTTTTGGTCAGTAGTATCTCTTGAATCCAAATTTTCACCTTCAATGACTTCTATATCATCTTCATCACTAGAAACAATAAGTACCGAATCCAAGTTTTCACCTATATGTATAAATAAAATAAATTATTACATCAAAATATCTAGTAGAATATCACTTTTATTCAGTAAATATAAATTTATAAAATTTAAATGCCCATCATAAAAGTATCATTTTTTCCATAAACAGTATCACTATTTTCAGCAAAAGTATCATATATATAATATCAAGAGTATCATTATTTCCTGTAAAAGTATCATATTTAAATACAAAAGTATCAGTATTTCCAGCAAAAGTATAAAATTTAAATACAAAAGTATCGTATTTCCAAAGAAAAGTATCATTTTTCAATGTATGAGTACATTACCTTCCTTCATCAATGAGATGTGTACATCTTCATTCTCCATTGAAGAGATTATCGAAAATCGTACAACAACAGGTTGAAAGTGCAATGTAAGGATGACAATGAAGCTTTTTGTTGCACCAGCAATGGAGATTCTTTCTTATAGATTTTAAACTTTTTGTTGAAAATAGGTGAATGTCGACTTACCAGTGGAGCTTTTGTTGTTAAGAGATGGCGAACTGAGCTTTTGGAGGAGGAGATGGCGAGCTGAGCTTTTGGAGTTAGGAGAAAGAGTCCTGTTCGATTAAACCTTGCAGACAGCTGCGGGTTTTTTTTTGAAATTAGGTTTTTAATTTTTTTTATTTTGAGTTGTGTCGAGTTGGCCCTGTTCCATTGGGCTTTGCAGGTGCCAGCTGCAGGCGAGTCAGGAGGCGGACCGGATCAGGGCGCGGACCCTGTTTTATTATTATCAAATTATAAATATTAAATATAATATAAGAATACATAAAAATTATATTATAATATATATTATATATGCAAAATATATATTAAAAAATATTTTAAACTAAAATTTTAGGCGGGGCGGGACGAGGCGGGGCGGAAGTGAGACCCAAACCTACCCCGGGGTGACCCAAACGGGGCGGGTACCCGCGGGTCGGGTCAAAATTGTCATCCCTACAATCAATACTAATTCAGGTGTGTGATATCGCGATCCCTCACTGGATAAGTGTATCACTCAAATCCTCAAAGTGTATAAATTGGAACGTTCATGTTAATTCGAAGAAAATGATTTACCATAAGCTTGCAATTTATCTATTATCGCCGCTATTAAATAGGTGCGCAAAATACAAATCAAAATGACTTTTGTTGGTTTTAATATCAGCTCTTTGGTTCAGGTAGGAAAATATGGATAAAGTAACTCAAACTTGAGCTTCTAGAATCATAAGTATTGTCCAAGTCAAATTCCATATACGAAGCTCCAATAAATGCACTAAACAATAACTTAAGCTTCTTAAACCACCCTTTCTACATCCACTCTCTATAGCTTCTTTTTTTTCCTGCACTGAACTCTCATAAAATCTCATTATGGATTAAGTCTACGAGTTCGCACATATCAATCAGAATTTTCATTTCTCTTTTTTGTTTTTCCCTAAACCAAGTTGTAACTTTCATCCACATTTTCAATTTCATCCTATACCAACTTACTCAATTCTACAAGCTCAAGTTTTAGGACAATAGATATATCAAGTTGAGGCTCATAAAGTTGCTATCAAAGATAAGGCAATAGACTCAAATTGGTTAACTTGGGACTTCTATATTCGCGGGTAGGCTTTTGGCTAGAACGCTAAAAATCAAATGATGGCATTTATCATTTTTCATATTTTTGCACTCCTTATGTTGCCTTGAGACAGAACCAAAGCAAGTTCTAGAAATCACAATACACGAACAACAATCATACACAAGAAAATAAGACTGTGCATAATTAACAGTCAAAGCTCAAAAGCTCACAGGCTTATTTTTGCAACATGTCCAACACTAAATTTTCTCAATCACCACCAAATTATGCAACCAGTATCCTTTTTCAAATTTCATACCATGTGCAAATAGTGTTTTCAACCCAACAATCATCATATATATGAAGCCAAAAGTTCATTCATCGTCAAAATCTTTTATTCTTTTTCCATTTTTATCCATAATTCCTGAGAAAGCGATAAACGTACTAAAGCAATAAACGTGCAAGTGGCTCGTAGAAATTTTTAACTTTCAAAAGTGGATAAGTTATGACGAATTCTCCCGTGGCTTCAATTTTATTATGTACTGAAACTTTGTAATCATTCCTTCAATATTTTATTATATTCCCATAATTAAAATAACACTCGTGTGTTACACGTGATTTGTCCAAAGATAAAATTTTAGTGTCACCAATTTAAAAAATAACAAATTTAAAAGATAGCTTAGATAGATCTTGATTTTTAGATTATTGTTTATCTCTTAAATTTGTTATCTTTTAAATTCAAAAATATATATTCTCAATTAATAGAATATTTCTCAAAAAACAAATCTTAGTATAGATTTGATCTTTTCTAAACTAATTGTGAAAAAATTCATTATTTTCGGGATTATATTTTATCTTTCATAATCTTGATTAAACTTGTTATCTTTTCAATTTGTTATATTTTAATTTTTTATAGAAAATTTCCACATATATAAATGTTAAGATGTCATGTGGAATTGGGAGGATGAGAAGTTGACAAATGTCGAAGATTAATGAGGTGATGACACATGTCAACTTATTTTTTCTTTTAGTATATATAGGGTAAATTTGAATGTTGTAGTATCAAAAAATCAGAAACTAAAAGATGCATAAAAAGTGAATATATTTTTGAAAGATAATATTTTTAAATGTATCTCAAACCCCAATTTCTATTGGTTGTTAGATTCCTTGATGTGTTTCTCGATTTTATTGAGAAACACATCACTATCTAGACTCGGATCAATAATTGAATAAATTAATTTATTTTAACTTTAATTGTTGTGATAGGCTCATTTATATATATGATGAGCTTCTTTAATTTGATTATAATTTGATTATAATTTGATTTGGATTATTTATTTAATTGTGAATATAATTGGTTAGTGTGTCAAAACTGGATTTAATAAGAGTAATTTGAAATATGCGTTGAAGTTTGCATAAATCGGAAATTAAAAGATAAACCAAATATATTTTTGAAAGATAATATTTTTAAATGAGAGTGTAGATAAATCCTTGATATTTAGATTACTTCTTATATCTTAAATTTGTTACTATCTTTTAAATTTGTAATCTTTTAAATTCAAAAATATATTACCAATTCACCTTTAGTTTGTAGATAGGAATGCCACATGGATAATTATAAAGTAGACATGTGGAGTTCGGAGAATGAGGAGTTGACACATGTCAAAATTAATGAGGTGATGACATGTGTCAACTTTATTTTCTCTTTTAGTATATAGGGTTGATTATGTTTAGCTTCGTATTAAATTATTCCTCTTTCGTAAAACGAGAAAACACTTTATAAATGATTGAAAAGTCTTGAAATTATAATTTAACCATTGAAATATATCTCTCTCTATATATATATAATAGCAGAAGTTTGGAACTTTTATTTTCCCGCTCTTTTTGCTTATTATATCAGGAAACAATTGTAAAAATTATAAATGGTAATTATTATAAATTCTTATATTAGGAAAATATTATAAGAAAATCATTGTAATTATATAAATTAGGAAAATATTAAATAGTATCAATTCTATCTATATATAATATATAGATTTTAAAAACTATAAATAATATTTTACCATAATTGATATTGTATACGTCAGTTCTTCTTAAACATAGAGAAACATATCTTCATCAATTATATTGTTTATTTGTTTCAATGGAGAAAATTATATTTAGCTTATTATTTTATTTGTTTCAATGGAGAAACGTATCTTTCATGCCATATTGATATGGTTTCTATATATAATTTTATTTATTTCAATGGAGAAACATATCTGTCACGCCAATTATATTTAGCTTATTATTTAGGCTAAATCCTCTTATATTTATACTACATAAATTGCATTGGGGAAACACTTTCATATTGTTGATCCTAGATTCGAAGCATAAACACCAAATATGGCTTCATCTTCACATTCCCCTATATTTCCATTTTCATCAAGTATCCCGCTAACACCGACAGTATTGCACTCGAATACTGCAATAATGAAGAGTTTTTATATACACCATAATGTAGATACGGACAAAATTTGGTGAGTTTATTTTTTGATTATTCTTGATATTTTTGTTGTTTTTTTAAGTTGTTTTTTGTATGATTTGTTTGTTTTTTTATTATTCCTCATACTAACATATTTTCTGTCAACATATTTTGTGTCAACATATATTTTCTTTTAATATATATATAAACTTCTATCCCCGGCAAATATTATTTTGTTTTGATTCGGCAACAAAGAATAGCTTCTCTTTACATACCAACGTGCCATTGATGCTAATTCTTCAATAAGTCTATGCATAGATGTCGAAATTCTCTGAATTATTGCATTGTTACATTCTCTGTTGCCAGTAATTTGATCATATCCCCCATTAAACTTCTACCTATTTATTGTAATGGCTTCTTATATTATCCAATTAGAGTTTCATTACAAATTGTAATTACATTAATTTTTTTGTGCCAGCGTCTTCCATACAAATTCGGCAGTCAATTTAATGGTCTTACACCATTAAATTGTGACATGTTGCATGCATAATATTAACGGACATACTTAGACGGTCAAAATAGTCAGCCCCTATGGCTCATTTTATTTTACGGATGGATGGAGCAAATTCGTCCATGATAACGAAATTTCAGATGGTGAAGTGTTGATTTTCTCTTATCGTGCCAACCACGTTTTTGATGTGTCAATATTTTCTAATGATGATTCATGTGAGAGAATCGATGTGTACCCGATTATACGTGTATTTGATATCAATTCAGGCAATATATTATAGGTTAAATCATATATATATATATGATATTTTTGTTTAATTATAAATTAATTAATTTATTTATTGATTTAATTAATACATGATGACATTAAGGTGGATGCTGTTGAGAATCAGACTTTTCGATTGATTCTCTCAAAGTCACATCTATTGCAGAAGTCCAAAACAAAAAATTTCCTGCACTTTTTACTTATTATATTAGAAAAATATTGTAAATGGTATTCCTACATTATATATGTATATAAATTAGGAAAATATTATAAATGGTATTAAATTAGGAAAATATTATAAATGGTATTCCTATTTTATTTTTATGTATGTAAAAAAATTAGGAGTCCGAAACAAAAAAAATTCCCGCTCTTTTTATTTCTTATATTCGGTAATATTTTAATTTAGAAAAATATTGTAAATGGTATTCCTACTTTTTATTATATAAATTAGCAATAGGAAAATATTATATATGGTATTCATATTTTATATGTAAAAAAATTAGGAAGATTTTATAAATGGTATTCCTACTTTGTACCAAAACTGAGTTTGTACTATCAATTCTATCTATATATATATTATTCATAATTTAAAAATTATATAGTCTTTGACTATAATTAATTAATTAATTAATATTATAAATAGCATTATTATTATTATTTATTACTATAATTACTACGATTCTATACATCATCTCTATTCTCATATATTATTCTTTGTTTCAATGGTGGACGTTAATATTAATCAAGTTTTAAATACTAATTGACTATTCAAGCTTTCCTAAATAGTTTAATAATAGTTAAAATAGACGAATTCTATTCGGCAGAATATTTATAGGAATATTTTATGAATCTTTTACCATTGAAGTATCTTATACCATTGAATTAACAATTGATTTTGTGTTCAGAGATTTTTTTGGCAGCTTATTATTAATGATAAATCATCTTATATTTATGCTTCTTAAATTGTTTTAGAGAGACACTTCGATATTGTTGATCCTAAATTCAAAGTTTAACCACCAAATATGGCTTCATCTTCACGTTCCCTCTATTACCGTCTTCATCAAATGTCCTGCAACATCGACAATATTGAACTTGGATTCTGCACTAAACAAGAGTTTTTATATGAACTATATTGTAGATATGTACGGATGCTATTTGGTGAGTTTAATTAAAAAAAAGTATTTGTTTCTTTTTTATTATTCCTGATAGTTTTATTGTATTTTTTTGAAGTTGTATTTTGAATTATGATTTGTTTATTTTTTTTATTATTCATGATACGAACTCTTTGATTATGTGAAACTAATTGCAAATTAAGCATGTCGCTCACTTCCAGAATTTCTACTTTTTGTGTCGAATAATCTATAGAAATACCGGTTTTTACGTACTTTTTTAGTACGATTTTTTACGTAATTTAATTAGTGATGATAAACAAAATTATTTCAGAACTGAAAAATAGTTAACTTAGTGATAAAAACTGATGCTTACCTTGTCAGATGCCCATGAGAATGATAATTCATATTAAATACCGGCTTGGTGATTAGTTTTATAATTTTGATTTTTTCCTATTATTTTTGTAAGGAATTTATTGGAATAGCTTATTATATTGTTCCATTAAAAATTCATTACGAAGCTTAACTAAATATGTTGTCATTTCATTATCTATTCAAATTGTAATTTACATTAAATTTTTTGTGTCAACGTCTTTCATCCAAATTCGCACGTCATTTTAATGGTTTTACACCACAAAATTGTGATTTGCATAATGTGAAAGGACACACTTGGACGGTCAAAATGATCGACCCCTATATCGCGTTTTTTTCACGGATGGTTGGAGTAAATTCGTCAATGATAACACAATTCCAGATGGTGAAGTGTTGGTTTTCTCTTATGGTGTCAACCATGTTTTTGATGTGTCAATATTTTCTAATGATGATGCATGTGAGAGAATCGATGTGTACCCAACTATAAATAATTTTTTTATTTACTTTATATGAATATTTTATTATTAAAATAAGATAATAGATGTCAACTCATGCTAATAGATCGTTTCAGTATAAACCAATAAAATAAAATAATAATATGCGTGAATATTAATAATCAAATAATAATAATACAGGTGCAACGCACGTGCGGGTTATTAGTATCATCGAAATATTTAAAGCTGAAGATGTCGAAATGGGTCGGCGAGGCCCATAGGCCCGCAACCTGCCATTAGGCGGTGCTGGGCTGCATGACCCTGCCTTTTAGTAGGGTGGAAAAATCTCAACCCAACTCAAAAATCATATTGAGTTGCGGGTTTCAGGCCTACCCGCCAAACCATTATTGTTGGATTTCTATCGTTTTGGTTTGAATTTACGTCGAGCCATTTTGAAAGTTGCATCAATTTGGTGCAACTCGCCAAATTGGTCCAATGTTTCACCCCCAATAATAGCGTCATATGAAGGCATGAACGTGAACCTGTTGCGCTCAATGCTACCTAGTACCTACAGGCTACAATGCCCTTTATAAAATAAAGTTATAATACTATATTTAGCCCGTATATAATTAGATAAATACATTCATTCATAACTAATAAACATATTTTTCTTATTGTAATCAACACTATTTGTAGTAAAAGTAGCATAATTTTTGTGCTTTCACTATTGTCAACATTAAAAAAAAAATTGCCATGACGAATATAGAAGAGCTTTTTGATAAATTTTCAATTTTGAATAAGGAGAATTTTTTTACACACTTTTTTAACAACTAAAACTCTTTCTTACCCACGCTTTATAAAAACTCTTTTTTACACTTATTTAACCACACCGCAATAACTCAACCACACTTGACTTGGTCCACCCCTTTTTGACTTAAGATTTTTTCCCCTTCTTTTTCCAATTTCAAAATTAGGACTATTTTGGCTCTAACCCTTCCCCTTCCCCATCCAAATCCAAATCGTGCGTTGCCTCTCCTATACATAAATAGTGACCCTAGAACCATGGAGCCAATCCTTTTGCCTTAAGAACATGTGAGCCAAACTAGGAGTTGTATGTTTTTTTTTTCCAGATTTTATTGATTTGGGTTTGTTTTGATGGATTTATTGGTCGAAATTGAGGTTTATGTGCTGGACTTTAGGGATTTTAGTTTTACGAAGACGAATTTGTTGTTAATGGTATGGAAGAGTTGGAGATTAATTACATATTTAGGTTTTACGGACTTCACAGTATGGATATGCTTGTATGTTGTTGAAGATTAATTCACGATATAGGTCGCGGTATAAGTTTTGGGTATATATACATACTCACAGTATATATGTTCACAGTTTAATCACTTATACTGTGAAGTCTTAAAATACCGTGAAGTCTCATTCACTTCACTAATTAGGGTTTCACGGTAGTTTATAATTTCATAGTTTAATATATGATAACAAGGAATATAATAATTAATTCGTGAACTTATGCATACAACTTATTTATTATGTGAAGTCGATCCTATAACCATGAAATTATAAATACCGTGAACTTAGCAAAAATATGCACCACCAACATCAAACTTATCCTAAACCATCTATCATACCGTGAACTGAACCAGTTCTTCAATCCATATCGTGATGTTATATTACAAGTCATATAATGAACATTTTCATACAATAAATTAAAAATCATGAAAACGATATTAAACTCGAACACCTGCACCAAATAAGAATACTACAAAGCTTATTCACGAAATAAAAATAAATACAAAATGTCAAAACTTGCTTCGAGGTCTAAATTTTCAAGCGAGCACACTTCAGTATTTCTGCATCTTATTTGAGGTGGGTTTTATTGCTTTTGTTTACTTTAAATGCTATGTTTAATTGTTAGTTGCATGTTCATGTTAAATATGATGCGAGACTTTGAGACTATTTGTACTTAATTGTACGCGAGACTTTGAGACTATTTGTACTTAATTGTACACGAGACTTTGAGACTATTTGTACTTAACTGTACGTAAGACTATGATATTTTTCCATGAATGTTTATGCTAATTGTAATGCTTATATATTTGACTTGAATAATTGCTTTCCACTGAGTGGACGATAACTCACCCTAATAATTTTAATATTTCAAGTTGAGGAGTCCGTCGTGGCGCGTGGGCGGGTGAATTGATCATGATAGTTTGTTTATTGTCAAATTTTTTGTTAGTAGTAGAAATTTCTTGAACGATGTTGGTTCTTTAATTTTTCGTATTTATAAAACGTACAATGTTTTACTTTTATTTCAATTGTTTATGGAGGATGAATTTTTTTTATTTAAGTTAGTTATTTTTATTCTTTGGAAAAAAAACAAGTCGTTGACTCGTTTTGTTAAATTTTTAATCATTTTGTGGATATTATTATGCGTAGTTGCACTTTCTAAAAATTAGGGCGCTACAGGGATAAAGAAACAACTTATATGAAAATTTGTGAGCGTTAACCCACCAATTTGAATACGTCACGTGAATATTGTTGGTTAGACAATTAATACAAATTAATGAGAGTATATGTGTATTGTGTGGTATTGTGTGTTGAAGAGAGAGAATAACTAAGGTTAACCATGGAGTTAGGTTAAAATAAGGGTAAAATGTAAAAACACACTCTTTTTTGTGTAAGAAATAGTTTGTTATGAAAAAGTGATCAAAAAAATATTTTTGTATATCCCTTTTGTGCAATTTGGGCAATTATCACTTTTGAATAGGGGTGTCAATTTGGGTTGGGTCCAGGTTCGTGTGTCCGCGGGTCAGAATCAGCAACCCGAACCCTACCTGTTTAATTACTCGTATCAGAATATTAAACCCAAACCCGACCTATTTATTTCACAGGTAACCCGGTCCCAACTCATTTAACCCGTATAATAAAATTATTTTTATTTATATTTAATAATTCCAACTAAATAAATTTAATTCTTTTAAAACCAATCACTATAACACACTATTCAATCAATGAAAAATATCACAATTCATAACATTCAAAAATAATAATATAATTGCATAGAGAAAATAACATACTTATCATATTTTGATGACAACATACATAATTAAGGATGTTTTAGAATTTAAGTTTTAAGAACATGTCTTATTTTTTGTTTTTTTACTATAATTAATTATTTACTTAATTTTTTTAAAATTCACAAACGGGTTAGACGGGTTAAATGTGTCATAACAGGTTGACCCGAAACCGACATGTTTAATTGGCGGTTATTCGGGTTCGACCCGAACCCATGAAGTCTGAACCCATACACATTAATTTTGTAGTATGTTCGTGTTAGGTTTGTGTGTCGGTCCGAAATTAACACCCCTACTTTTGAATATATCATTAAGAGAATAAAATAGTTTTAAATTAATTTTAAAGAATATTTACCCTTTAACTTTATATCATTTTTTGAAAACCATCTCCAACCCATTACATCAAATCTTACACCAAATGAATATTTTATTCTTTCTTTTTCATTTTCTAGTAACCAAATTTATTTATTTATACAATTATTTTATTTAATTATAGTTTATTATTGTTAATGTAATTAACTAAAAACTTATATTTAATTAATATTACATTACTTAATTATATTACAAAAATAAATATTAAAATTAATATTAGTATGTCTTTTAATTTAATTATAATTATTTGTTATTTATTATTATTTATAGCAAATATTAATTAATTATTAAAATCGAGTTATATAAATTAATTATACATAAAATGAGGATACGGTTGAAATTTAAATTTGAAGTAGAAGAGAATTGAAGGACAAATAGGAGATATTGCATTACACCAAATTTGGTGTAAATGAATAGTGTTACATCAAATTTGGTGTAATAATATTCACTACACCAAATTTGGTGTAAGGTTTAGAGTTGGGTTGGAGGGAGATTTTTACATATTTGGTGTGATAGCGTGAGATTTGAAGTTGGGTTGGAGATGACCCCTACTTCACAGTCATCTTGCCTAAACTTGCGTACTTGAGACGGTGGCAGTTAATAATCTTCAGTCCTTCCACCACCTCCTTACCAAACACCCCACGCCACCCTATCCATCGCATTCATTTAATGCCCCTTAAAATACACTAAACATTTCACTCTGTTTTTTTGTTGTGCCTCCGCGATTTATTACTTCGATTTTAGTTTTGATTTTAGCGCCGGGAATTCAGGCATGGCGAGCGTTAATCAGCTTAAGTCCGATTCCATCATGGAGCAGCTGAAACTCCATATGTCGACCGATGCCGGAAAAGAGCTAACGAAGAAAATTGGTCTCGTTTATCAGATCAATATTGCTCCGAAGGTTTTTTTTTTTGAAATCTCTGACGATTGATTATTTTTGTGGATTAGATTACTTTTGTTTGATGTTGATGTAATGGGTTTAATTATGCATACGGATTTGGGGTTTCTGATTTTCCAATTGGCAGAAACTTGGATTTAATGAGAAATCTTTTGTGGTGGATTTGAAGAAGGGAGAGGTTAAAGAAGGTTAGGGTTTTTGCACTCTGCGATTTCTTTTGTTCATTCAGGATTGAAAATCTTACTTTGTCTGTCATGTAGTAGATTGTACTTTTTTTTACTATTGGATTATATGTGCTCTTTCAAATGTCTACAAAGCCTTGACAGATGGAGGCCCTGTTCGATGCAGCAAAAAATTAGGGTATATTTGTATAGTGATTGGGGGGTGATTGGGAGAAGTTTTTGGGGTGATTGAGAGAAGAGAAATTTGATGTGATGTATTGGAAAATGTGTGTATTAGTAGAAAAATACATTGGGATACATAATGTATGTTTGGTTGGTGATTTGGGGAAGTGATTTTGGTTTTTGGAATAATTGATTTTAGAAGCAAAAAATTGAAGGACTGTTTGCTGCAGGTGGTTTGTTGAATAAGATTTTAACTGAGGGCGTGCTGTAGGTGGACTTTTGGGTACAGTTTATTGAATCAATAATTTGCAAATAGCGCAAGAAGTGTTGACTTTGATATCGATGTGGCTAATACGTGTAGTATAGTTACATGGATCTTAAAGTATTCTGATCAAACTAATGAAATAATACTGTAATTTAAATTTTATTATCGCATCATTTTATATGCTTTTTGTCTGAGTTGCCCCTGATCTGCCTCGGTTAGCGAGCGCAGTGTTGTGGAAGACTAATCAGAATCTGAGGGCCACAATGTTAGAATGCTGATTATTTGTCAATGAAGTTGCTGAAATTTCGATTATTGATATGAATAGTTAAGAATTTACTATGATTTAAAATTGATTAATAGTCGAATAATGCCATAGGGACATATGAAGATGGGAAACCGGATGCAACTTTTTCATTCACAGACGATGATTTTTTTAAGGTTGCCACTGGGAAGATGAACCCTCAAATTGCTTTCATGAGGTACCCTGTTGTTTCAACTTAACCATATCTTTAATTTGTTCTATTCAAATGGAATGCAATTAATGTGGTATGAAAAAATGCAGGGGTGCGATGAAGATAAAAGGTAGCATCAGTGCAGCACAGAAATTTACTCCTGATATTTTCCCCAAGCCGTCAAAGATGTGAGCGGTAATTATACCTTGTCGTATAAAGTTACCAAGTAGTTGAGGATTTGCCTTTTCAGTGTCATTCAACTTATTATGTCATAGCTCAATGTTCAAGCATATTTAACTTCTATCATATGAAATCAGCCAACTGATATATATACATCTGAGATAAATGAATGTTTAGTCGTGTAATTTTACTCTTATGTGGACTCTCATTCTTAAGGTACTTTGGAGCATCAAGCCATTTATGTGTATATGTTTTTGATTTACTGGAAACTTTTGTATGTTACTTACACAGGCTTGGGCCTTTTTCATGTGCTGATTATCGATCCGAAGATGGATGTAAACTTCTATAGTTCGAGTAAAAAATAAAAAGTAAAAAAGTAGAACTTCTGGTCATGTAAAGCAAAGACAGAAGTATCAATTGTTTCTGTTAGTTTGGGAAGTAAAATTGGATTTTGTCATGGATAAAGGTTCCTTCATGAAACTACTGTATCTTCACTCCTGTGAGTATACTTCAAGGTTGTTGGGGTTGTTCTTGGTGGGTTTGAATTTAAGGAAAGAATTTGGAGTTTGGGATTTTAAATAATTTTAAGGCTTTATTTGGATTGATGAATTTGAAGTTACTGATTTTATGATATACTTGAGACTAAGGCTTCATTTGAAGTTAAGAGTTTAGAATTTATAGTAGCAAATACATTTAACTTCTTTGGACAATCTCATGATATAATGGGCTCTCAGCCCCTCAGGGTTCATAGAAAATTGAATATTTAAGACCCATAATAATAAATCATGGGAATTGTTCGAATAATCTGTAGTAAATTAGGAATTTTTGAACTCGATATTGAACTATTGTAACGTATTTCAAACTCATAAAGATGGAGTTTTTTTTTTTTCGAGGAAAATAGCATATATTAGCAACTAGGAGGAAATCTCCGAAAAAAGACAATGTCGACCATATGATCGGGTACATTCCCAATCAATGGATCATTACACTCAAAATGAAAAGAAAAACGAGCAAGCGAATGAGCTAAAAAGTTTCGGACCTCCTAACAAAACTAGGAATACAAGAAAAAGTGCGGGAAGAGATTATAAATATCATCCACTATGTTGCCCAAGTAAGATAGGTCTTCAGCCCGTTTCCGTAGTCTGTGAAATAGAGTGATGTTATCGGTCTCCAGGTAGACATTCTGCAAATTTAAGTCACGTGCTAGTTGAAGCCCTTCCCGACATGCCAGTGCCTCAGCTACTTCGACCCCTCCAATCGTGCGCACCTGTTTCATTAATGAGGATATAACAGATCCCTTATCATCTCTAATCACCACTCCCAGGCCACTCCCTTCCTTGTCCACTAAAGAGGCATCTGAATTAATCTTGACAAAACCAGGTTCTGGCGGTTTCCATTTATCCAAAAGTGTTTGTCGCATCGGGGGTTTACTCACCTCCATAGCCTTCCTGTATTCTTCCAGCCGGCTAATTGCTAATTGATGGCATATGGTCTGATGGATATTTCGCTCTCGAAACACCAGCTTATTTCTCACTTCCCATATACCATGTAACAACATTGCAAAAATTGGCTGGCTTTCCGTATTGCCCGACTCCATCATCTTCATCATCCAATCCGCAGTCGTAAGACCTCTGTCTTGTGTCGACCATCGCAGCCGCAGGGGTGATTTAGCCCAAAATAACTGAACCCATTCACAGTCCCTCAGTGCGTGCTCCACTGTCTCATCTTGAACTCCACACCACGGGCAAAACGGCTCCCTTCGCACACCTCTACGCCTCAGTGCTTCATTTGTTGGAATTATTCCCTGTGCGCATCTCCATAAGAATACCTGTATCTTTGGTGGAATGGGGAGGTTCCATATCCATCTCCATAGTTTCTTACTCCCCTCAGAACTCGTCGCCACATTGTTTCGGTCATCCAGTCCCGCCTTTGCTACTTTATAGCCCGTTTTAACCGAGTAATTGCCATATTTGGAGAAGTGCCAAGTAATGTGATCTGATGTCCTGCTCTGTCTAATGGGGATAGCTAAAATAGCAGCAATGTCAGACTCGTGGAAGAGTTCTCTCAATTTCGCCAAATCCCATTCATCCTTATCATCACAAATCAAATCCGCCACCTTCATATTAATATTGGCTCACTGGTTTGTTGATAACGGCCTAAACTCCGGGTTATCCATAATCCACGGATCCGACCACACTTTCACAGAATTACCATTGCCTATATTCCACCTAATACCTCTGCTTAGCACTTTTCTGCCCGCCACAATGCTTATCCATGTATACGATGGATTATGGCCAATTGTGGCTTCTAGAAAAGAACTTTGCGGAAAATATTTGGCTTTTAAGGCTTTGGATAAAAGGAAGCTCTCGTCCTTTAAAATCCGCCATCCTTGTTTAGCTAGCATGGCCTCGTTAAAACATTGGAAGTCCCGGAATCCCAATCCTCCTTTATCCTTTGAATTGCACAACCTATGCCATGCCCGCCAATGAATTCTTTTTTCTTCCGACTTCTGCCCCCACCAAAAATTACTCAAGATGGAATTAAGTTGCTTTTGAATATTGTCAGGGAAAATAAAGCAACTCATAAGGTAATTTGGTATCGCTTGAGCTACCGCTTTCATCAACACCATTTTTCCAGCTGCCGACAAATTCCGACTCTTCCAATTTTTTAGTTTCTTACGGACTCTATCCACTGTAGCTTGGAACACCTCTTTTTTCGATCTACCAACCACTTAGGGATGCCTAAATATTTCACATGCTTGTCGACCAAATTCACTCCAAGCATAGTGGCAAGCTGTATTTTCCTCTCCTGGGATAAGTCTGTACTAAATGAAATCTCAGATTTTTCAAGGCTAATTCTTTGGCCCGAAGCCTTTTCATATGTCGATATAATTGTTCGGGTCGTCTCTATTTCTGTCTCCGTGGCCCCGCCGAATATGATGCTATCATCAGCGAAAAACAAATGAGAGATATTCGGAGCCCTCCTACATAGCCTGATGCCGTGTAATCTGCCTCCCGACTCTGCCTTTCGGATCAAAGCTGAGAAAACTTCTGCACAAAATAGAGACAGGTAGGGGGAAAGGGGGTCGCCTTGGCGAAGACCCCGGGATGGCGTAAAAATTGGGCCTGGCCGCCCATTTAGTATGACCGAAAAATTCACCATACTCACACACTTCATAATGAGCTCGACAAAATGACTATTAATCCCCAATCTAGACATCACTCTATGTAAGAAAGACCACTCGACTCGATCGTATGCTTTTGACATATCCATTTTGAAAGCAAAGGTCCCCCTTTTTTTGGCTTTATTATTCTTCATATGGTGAAAAAGTTCAAAAGCCAAAAGAGCGTTATCGAGAATCGCGGCGGAACAAAAGCGGATTAGGTATGATAAATAAGATGAGGAGTACTAATTTTAGTCTATTTGCTATGGTTTTCGTGATAATTTTGAAAATGACATTACACAAGCTAATAAAGCCTAAAATGGTCACCAAACCGTTTTTTTCTTTTTAGGGATTAAAACAATAAAAGTTTCATTAAAAACCGCAGGGCTGGCACCTTCATTTAAAATTTTTAGAATAACAGGCACGATATCGGATTTAATAATGGACCAGAATTTATGAAAGAAGAGGGCAGGCATACCGTCCGGACCCGACGATTTTGTATGGTGCATCTGAGCGAGTACCGCCACCACCTCGTCCTCCCCAAATGGCCGAACTAATACTTCGTTCATTTCTGATGTCATTTTCGGGTCAACAACGTCCAGAGCCCTATCCATTTCCAGCTGGGGTTCGGTTTTGAATAAGCCTGTAAAATAATCCGTGAAGCACTTCTCAATGTCTTTCTGCTCCTCAACCCATCTTCCATCCGATCCCCGAAGGCGGTCGATAGTGTTTCGAGCCCTTCCGCCGTTTGCCAACTTATGAAAAAAGCCCGTATTTTTATCTCCATCCTTTATCCAATTGGCTCTCGATCTCTGGTGCCACATTTTCTCCTGTTTTGTAAGAATGTCCTGTAGGCAACCCTCCAAAGGTCGTGCTCCCTGGCTTGGGTACACGAGGGTCTGCTCATGTTATGTCGGGCCAATTTTTTCTCACACTCCGTGATCTGGGAATTAATGTTGCCAAAGTGGTCTTTCTCCCAATCTAGTAGAGTAACACCACAATTTGATATTTTTGCTCGAACAGCTTGGGGGTCCCCCCTTGTCGTCTCGTCTAACCATTCTTTTTCGGATAATTCGCTGGCAAGACTCGTCCATTAGCCACATCGCTTCAAATCGAAACAATTTCCTTTTCTTATTGCCCCCTCGACCCTCTGCGCCTCTAATCGGCCTCCAACTAATAAAGATTGGGCTATGATTGGAAGAAGTTCTCGGCAGATGTTGTACATGATAGCTCGGATACAAGCTCATCCACTCTGGCGTACCCAGACATCTGTCTAATCGTTCCTGTATGTTATCGTCACCTTTCTGACCATTAGACCAAGTATAAGAGTAGCCCTCGTAGCCCAAGTCATCCAACCGGGTAGCCTGTAGAGTATTTTGGAATTCGACCATTTTCGCACTATCTCTGATTCTTCCTCCCAATTTTTTAAAATTGTACAAGATCTCGTTAAAATCACTGCACAAAGCCATTCTAACGATGATCGTTGGCAGTAGTCCTTTAACATACCCCATGTACGGTGTTTATACTCCTCTTAAAGGCCAACCATACACTCTAGTGACATACCACTCATTATCGCCGTCAACAACTACGCCGTCGATATGGTGAAGTGACACCGAACTAACCCGAAAATCGAAGTTTCCTTTCCAAAACAAGCAGAGGCCTCCTCTGCGGCCACCATTACTCTGATCACATTCCACTACTAACAAACCATCATAACCCAAATTATTAAAAATGTTCTCAACTTCTTCTCTACACAATTTAGTTTCCATCAAAAACACGAACCCGAGATCTTTTAAACGGATATGTCGTTTTAGCACATTAACTGTCCGTGGGTTCCCAAGCCCACGGCAGTTCCAACTTAGACTACTCATTGTGTCCGGCGGGACTGCTCTGCTGCAGTCTCCGCCGATATCACAAATTTACACGGGGCTTCAAAAAGACCAAACTCACGAGTTTTTTTAGTGTCAGGTTGAGCTGTGGGTGGGTGTTCGGGGTTACGTTTAGAAGGGGTGAAGTGATTAGAAGGAGTGGATTTGGAAGGTGTCTGTTTTTTGTGGGGGTTCTATGCATGAGTCGGTGCCAACCCCCCTTGGTTTTAGTGGTGGAAATGTTTTTGAGTGATCTTTTTATAGGTTTATGGGTGTCAGCTGGTACTGTGGGTTGAGAGGAGGCCTTTTCAATGGATGTAGGGTTGTTTAGGATTAGTGGTGGGCTTTCGTTTGCTTTTGGGTTTTCTCGGTTTTAACAGGGGTTGATGGGATTTCGAGGATTGGATTTATTTTGTGTTGGAATGTTTTTGGTGGGCTGGGGGGTGTGGTTGCTGGGGTTCGTTTCATTTAGGATTTTGGTTAGTGAAAGTTCAAGGTTTTGAGGGTTTAAGGATTCAGAGTTTGGTATGTGATGTGATGGGTGTCGATTGGCTTTGGGGTAAGTTCAAGAATGACCTCTTTTCATGTTTCAGTTACAACTATGACCTTCCTTATTAAAAGGATTCAAATATACACTGAAGTTCCCCTTATATCCTTTATAAAGAATAAGGAAATATGATTAATTCGCACTGCATTTTCACGAATACGAACACTTTTCGCTTTCTATTTCTGTTTCATTCGTGGGCATTGTTACACCTACTTAGATCCGGTCTCCATACGGAGGTTTTAAAAAGATCATGTCGGGTTTCGGTAGATAAACTTAACAGTCATAGAATTTAAAAGATGTTCGATTCTATGTTATCGATTCCAAACTAAGGTTTACGGTGAAAATGGAAATAGTCCATTATGACCATATCGTGCCCAACATGCTTCCGTAAAATTAATAAATCCCTTAAAATTCATACCTCTTTTGACCAAACAACAGGGTTAAGTGGTTCGCAACGCCACCAATCGGAAAATTATCGCCCCGGATCGTTTGACAAACGGCTCCTCACTGTTCAACCTCACCTCGGGAAGATGATCTCGCAAGTTATCCGACTCCTTCGTAAACCAAAGACGGCCTTGGTTCGTTTCCTACTCCAAGGCGTAAAGTAATTCTTCAAAGGGGATTGATCAATAGTACATTATGAACACATGTTGAACAAACGGCCTTTTATTTTATTAAGAACTTAAAGAAAAATTTATTACATTAGTAATCTCCTTTTGGGAGGAGAAAACTTGTTTAGCCTCTCATAAAAGGCTATCACACTCTTGTACATAAAATTAAAAACTAAAACTCGAAAAACGAAAACACTGGAAATTCTAAACTCACAACGGAAAGAATTTTACAAAGAAAGTTTATTGTAAAGAACAAGGAAATGTTCGATGCCTTTAGCCTTCTTCAAAATCTCTTGTTTATATAGAGGAATGAGCCGCTCTATTTCTTGGATCCTTCCATCCACTTGCCGAAAGTAGTGGAATACTTTATTATCTTCACATGGCTCGGGTCCCTCCTCATGCGGTATCCAAGGCAAGTTGATAAGGCTGCCCAAAGCCCGATGACTCTTCCTTTTCCGTCTTTTAGCTAGATGGAATCTTATGACGTCATTGCTTACGCTCATTTACTTGAATTATCAAAGATCTTGATGAGTTGGATGCCATTACTAAGTCGACCCACCTTTTGTCTCTTTCTTGAGTGGGTTGCCCGAGTCACATGTCTCTTTTAACTTTGTCGGGAATCTACTTTTTGGTGGTCCCCAAACTTTGATACTTCGTGACTTTTCTTCTCCGTAGGGTCTTCTCCGATCGACTTTTGGCCGGAATCCCTTGCCAAATTCCAGGTTCCTTCTAGTTTAACATTCGGGACAGACCAAGTTCCCAATGGCCTATGTGAGCCATATTACAATATTTCCGACGAGTTTCTTTACTCCCTGACTTGTTTTCCCCGAGAAGATTTCTTTTCTTTTCGAATAGGTCTTCTGCGAATCTTGTAGTTTTTCTGTCATAGTATTCAACAGGAATGATCCGTTCACATTTGAATTTTGATAACTTGAACTAAACTTGACTTTGTCCATCTCGGTGAGACAGACCCACAATCTCCATGCCCTTCTTGTAGTAATCGATCTTCGGTGAAGGTCATGACAAATTGTACTTCTTCTTCCGAACTAGCCTCCTTAATATTTTTGAAGGCTATTTCATCCGGTCTTCGGCTTTAATGTAATGGAAGGCTTCATGTACACCCTTTCCGACGCTCTGTTGTCGCACCTTTATGAAATACGGACTCAATGTATCCCCTCGTTCTAAGTTTTGTCATTGTTGGACCAAAGACTCAGTAAATCGCTTCCCGGATCCACTTTGGCAATTTTGTGATCTCCGGGAAAGGTTTGGTGAAGTAGTGTAGATCGAGGCCAAAGCCCCAAACTCGCACCACCTCTTCACACAACCCGGCCGAATTTGGTAACATCCAAACCCTTGGATATTTTCCGAAATATCGATCTTTATTTTTTTTCGAGATATCCCTTGCTCGTGTCGTTTCTCCCAACCCGCCCGGTATTCCCGCCAAGAAGAAGAAACTTTAATCTCGTTAATATCAACCTTAGAAGTGCCCATCATAGGCCAAGATTGATCTCTTCGCCCTTACCCCGGACGTCTTTGGGTTGATGTGATAACTCTGGATTTGACTCAGGAGTATCGGTATTTCCTTGGGCCAACATTTCGCGACCCAGGACTTGTCTAGAGGTCTTTGGAATCCTCGCTACGAGGTTGGGGAGCCTGCGCTCTAAACGCTCCGTTTGCTTATTAGCGGCCGGAGGAGTGGTTTCTTGAAATGCCGTTCTCAATCGAGAGTGAGAGGACACATGCTCGATATACGATCGGTTACTTTGTCCCGATCATTCCTTTGTAATTTCCGGCCAAATCAAAGATTAATGACCAGGGTATCAAATTCTCGGAGTAGCATTTCCGGTGGTCTCCAAGATGTCTTTGATTTGTGAGGATGGAATCACTTCAATTCCTCCATCTCTTGTTAGAAAATCTGCAAGAACATTTTCATGAGATTTTATAATGACAATATCATAATCATAATATTGACATTGACTTGCCATCTAAGTATCCTAGCTTTTTTCGGTTTTGATTCAATTTTATTTTTTCGTAAAAGCTTTGACACTTGAATTATCAATTTTTAAGATAAACTTTTTAGCCAAGAGAAATAAATGCCATTTTTTGAAAGCCTTTCGATCGCAAAGAATTCTTTTTCTCGTTGATATGCCATCGAAGTTGCTTCACTGCCTCGTAAATAGAGACCGCAATATCGCATGACACTTCTCCGTTTGGTGTGGCTTTTGTAAGAACCGCGCGCCCACCAAAAATCATCGACATCCGTGTAAAGAACCAGTTCATCTTCATCTGTGGAATTGCAAGTTTGGAAGCTTTTGCAAACTTCTTTAAGTTGCTTGATTCCTTCTTGATGTTCATTCTCCCATTTGAATATCGCATCTTTTTTTAAGCAATGGGCTAAACACCTTCCCGTAATGTGCTAGATTGTTTATAAACATTCCAAAGCCAAAATTGACAACTCCAAGAAAACTCAAGTCGCTTGTCTTTCAATGTATCCGAAATCCTCGTATCTTTTCTACAATATGACTTTGTAGGATGATTCCGGCTTCGTCGATCTCAATTCCTAGGAACTCAATCTGCCTTGTTGCAATCCACGCTTCTTCTCCGAAAGCACTAATCCTTCCTTGTGACAAACATCTGAAAATATCTCCAAATGTTTGAGATGCTCCGTCATGTTCTTTGAGGCGATAAGAATATCATCGATATACACGAACATGAAACTGAAATAATTTTTGAAGAGATTATCCATCTTCCTTTGATATATCTGGGGTGCGTTAGCCAATCCCATAGGCATCACGTTCCAAATATAATGACCTTGTGGTGTGGAGAAAGCTGTGAACTTCTTACTTTCTTCATCCATCTTAATCTGGTAGAATCCAGACTTGCAATCGAACTTTGAGAATATCTTGGCACATTTGATGCAGTTAACCAGATGTTCTCTACTTGGGATATAGTATCCGTCGAACTCCAAAATGTTATTAATTCCCTTGTAATTAATAACAAGTCTTGGCTTTCCTCTTTTGATTTCTCCATGGTTTTCGACTAAGAACCCTCGGGATCATTTGTATGGAGAAACTCCTGGTGAAATTAACTTAAGGTCAAGATGTTCCTTAGGTATCTTTTGCATATCCTCACGATCTTCCTGGTTCATAAGGATTGGTTTGAATCTTACGAACTCGTACTCCTTTCCAGGTTTAACCTTTAAGGAAGCTTTAAGCTCGTTCTTATCCCACTAAGCCAAAGAATCTTCATTGTAATTCCTTTGGATCTTCTTCTTGATATCCTCGAGTGATATTTGTTCCTCACAGGGTCACGTCACTCTGTGGACTCTCCATTAGACTCATCCATAATTCTGCAATGGCTTTTGGAGTAACTTTTGCTTCTCCTTGTACTCTGAATGAATACAAATTATTATCCCATATCTTCTGATCCTTCTGACTGGAACCAAATTGTCTATAGGATAATAAAGCTTCACCAAATTTCCTTCGATCCGCCATTTTTGGATTGCGAAGTTTGGCTTCATCACCACGCTTGTCGCGAAAAGTAATATGCATTTTTCTCAGAAAATGCTTCCCGATCTTTGGACAATAATCTTATGATCACATAAGGTTGTGAAAATAAGTCTTCTTGTCTCGTTCTCTGTGTAAATCGCTTGAATGTTTGTAGGAAGTTGTTTCCTAGCAAAACATCTCGCACTGTATCATGGAAATAGATTGGTGGCGTTTTCACCTTGTACCACGGGGGTACCGCCCGCGCCTCCGATCATGATCGCTTGTTTAATTCCCGTTAAGGATAAGAATCCTTTTAGAGAAATCTCTTTCCGCAATAGGTAAATCTTCTCCAATTTCTTTAGGAAAAACATCCGCTTTATAAGTACATATTTAAGACTGAATCAATATAGGCGGCGAAATACTCGGCATTGTATTGACATATAACATTCCGATAGAAATGTATATGGAGAATGGACTAGTGGTCATCTGATTCTGTATCTTTTATTAGCCACTGTGAACTCCATTCCGTCTTGTAATCTTTCTCAAGGTTTGTGATCCTAAAGAAAATCAATTCCCAGTATTAATTGTTCTGGGATCTTCCCTGCAACTCCTGTGATAGTAAGCTCAATTTCTCCTATCTTCAGGCTTCCTTTATATCTTCCAACTATAGGTTGTTGGAGATAATATAGAATATCACAAGGAAAAATATTATCCTTTTGAGTGATGTCGAATATTACTTCCACTTCTCGCCATCCTTCTGGACATTTTAGTTCTCCTGCTGTTTTGAAAACATCTAGAATGCGCTGAAATGTACTTGGTCTCATTTCTTCCCAACGGCTGCTACTCGTCATTCGTCTCCGTTGGAAAGACATCCTTCGCTCAACTCTAAGACTTCTACTTTTGTTGAAGGCTGGTTGATCTTGTATTTTCATATCGATCTCCTTGATAGTTGGAGACTCAATAATCTCTGGTAAAACCACCCTGGCAAAGTCCTCGAAGATTCTTGGGACTTTAATAAATTCCTTTCTCAAGAATACTTCTGAATGATGTGTATTCGAGAGAGCATAGGATATCTTGTATGTGATCGAGTAGGGTCTGTTCCATTCTTTCATCAACTCGACTCTTTTGAAATCTTGATGATGGGTTAGGACTCTACTAAAATCTCGATCTCCAGTATTGTATGCAATTCTAGGATAGACATTAAATGCCAATTTTTCAAAGATACAAATTTCTCAGAATCGCTCCAAGGCATGAATCCTTGAGGTTTAAGATTCGCTTGTCAAATATAGCCAGATTGAGTGGCGAATCTATTCCTTCTTTGAATGTTGCTTTAATAATGACTCTTATGGCTCCAATATAATCCATGAGAGTGTATTTGCAACTTCTCTTTTAACTCGCTTTTGATCTCCTCGGATTTCTCTAATAGGGACCAAGCGCATCTCGATCGAGTTCCCTGTAAACTCCATCGGAATGGCAAATTCTCCGGTTGTTACCCGGTGGATAATTTGGTGTTTTATATTACGAAAAACCAATCTTATCCAAAGCCTTTTCCATCGCTCCAATTGTAAATCCATCATAGATTTGAAGCTTTGGATCTTCCTTCATAATTCTCATAAGAGTCTTATGAGACACCGTAGTGTGAGAGAGGAATCCTCGACATATCCTCCCCGACCGTCGTTGAAGAATTTCTTCTTTACTCGATTCTCAATCGATTCACTTCCATCATCGAATATATCTCTTCTTCATAGATGCTTTCATCCGAGGGAATATCCTCAAATTGATACACCGTATTAAATCCACGATAATAAGACTTCTTCGATTTATGGTGTGGCCTCGAACTGTCGACTCCTCGTTTTTGATTATCCGGGCAATCCGTTGAGATATGCCCTCTTGCTCCGCATGTCCGAATTAATTCTGATCTTTGAAACTTTCATTATCTCTAGTGTGAGCACGCCCGAAAGTTCTTCTCCTGGATTTCTATTTGGTACCGCTTGATTAGAACTCGATGACGGTGCTCTACTCCCCGCTTGCCAGTCGGTCTCCCGCCCCGATTTATAACCGGGCTTTTGTTTTGATTTAACCTTCAGGTCTCCATGAAGACCGCTTTTCTTCGCTTCCTCGGTGGTATGGATGGCTTTATCCTTCTTCTTCTGGCGCTTGGTTGACCTCCCACAATGTTGGGATATCATTATCCACGCAACATAGAGGAACTGTTTTGTTAATTCCTCTTAATCTTTTGTAATTCTTGTATAGAGTCGCTTTGCAGTAACACCATTCGGATAACTTGGCCTTTAGGAAAGACATTTTTTCGCCACGTTTCTACTTGACTCCACCTCTTGTATTCCCCGATAAGCATTTCTCTCCGGGGACTCGGAATCTTGGCAAAGAATAGTTGTGTAGCTTCTTTTCCTCAATCTTCGATTTCCACGGTATTCGGTGAACAACTTGATATATTCGTCAATATGACAAATATCCAAGAACTTCAGCTATAGAGGGCTTGTTTATATCTCTTTCTTTTTCATCCTCTAATCCTCGAAATAACATGTGCCGATGAACTGGATTTTGAATAGTTTTGCCATACCACCGACAATTCCTTTAAGTGATTCCCCGATGTGACCGAACTTTTCGTACTAGCATCGGTCATATCCCTGCAATCTTCACCGATCCTTCAAGACTCATTTCAAGTAGTAAAATGAATGAATCATTTGTAAGATCGAGGGTTCCTTGAAATTCTCATAGTCAAGCCTATTCATCAATAAGAACTTCTCTATTTTTAAAATCTGGGATGCCGGATTTAACATCAACCCATATGGATGTATTGGGTCGAGGTGCGATCTTCCATAAGGCGCGCCGATAAACATTCGGCCTTCCAAAGAGGTTGTCTAGTTCCGCAAGAGGGTTTCGACCTCCTGTTCCTGAAAGTGGATCACTCTCAGTCGTGAAATCCCCAACATGTGGCATCCTCTCGTCCCGAGCTCCATGATGCGAACCCGTACTTTCTTCGTCGTTAGGATTAACTGGTGGCGGTGGTGGAATTGGTCTATCTTGTGGGTCATAGGTAACCAAAGCGATTCTCACTGCGTTCATCTTTAAATCTACAATACCTAATCCCGCGAAGGATTTACGCTGGTCATGTAGATCTTTAAGATTCATCTTTTCAATATCCATCTTTTTAATTTTTGATGGATTTTCCTTTGATTAGAGCAATGAGCTTTTCCTCATCTGTCATCTTTCGTATAACTTCGGTTAGTTTCCCTTTTTGGTGTAAATAGGTACCGCCCCAAAATCAATACGTTCTTCCTCTCGATGAACTCGGCCCGTCCTCCGGTTTCGATTGTTTCTAAATATCATGAAGGAGTTCAAGAGTTTCTTCTCGATATTTCACCATCGTCTCCATCCGGTTCTCGATCCGATGAACTTGTCCGGTAGATGAATATGACGGTTGCCATAATTCGCGCACCGCCTTCTCGGACTTCTCTAAGATCTTCGGAGAACTTAGATTTGTCTGGAAGTATCTCGTTCCACTCGGTACTCCATCGGGAATCATTGTTTCGATGGGAATTTTCATGAACCGCTTTCTTGAAGGTTCATCAAGTGAACATATAAGTCCAGTTAAGCATCCGGAATCGCTTATAATATTCTCGCTCGCATTTTACATTGCCTTAAGGTTTCCCTTCGGCTCCGCCTGTTCCTTTTCTTCATGTTGGTATTCCCGATATGAAACCTGGTCAAGGTGTTCTTGTGCATACATCGTCAATATTTGACGATATGTCCTGTAAAGGGGTACATCTCGGACATTGGTGGGATCCATAATCTCGAGTAATTTCTCCTCACCAATTGTTAATTACATAAACATAATAAATTTAACTAAAAGTTCTTGATAAACCTAGGCTCTGATACCATTTTACGGCCCCTAAAACCTTTAAAAACCGTTAGTTTACCTTCAATTCAATATAAGGGGTATTTTGGGGTTTTATCAAATAAAAAGGCTATTTTTGAAACTTTTAAATAAGTGAGGCTAAAGTTGTAAGTTGGCTTTAAATTTAGGCCATTTTCAATCTTTTCCAATTGGCTTTGGGTGAGGATGTGAGGGACAGTGATTCCAAAGATTCGTGAATGTGGTCTTGATTATGGGTTTTCTCTTGAGTTGGCAGGGAATGGTGTTTGGGTTTGCTGCTAGATTCGAGAGGGAGTGCTAGGGATGGAACTGGGTTCGTGTTTCGGTATCCAGTGTTGGACGAGGACGTGGGCGTAGATGTATGAAAGAGGTTTCGTGCTAGAGGGTTTAGGGTAGGAGGTGTGTTATCTCTAGGAAGAGAGGTACGTTTTAGGGGCGATGCTTTGAGCCACGGACCGTATTTCATGCTAGTCAGGTCCTGACACTCATTTCGATCGTAATTATCACAATTACGAAACGAGTGCCCAATCAAGCCGCAACAAAAGCAATAGATAGGCAGTGATTCGTACTTTAGAGGTAAGGTAAGGAGCTTCCCTTGGGTTTTAATGGAGATGACTCTGGGTAACGGGTTGGTGATGTCAATGGATATTTTCATGCGGATAAATTTCCCAAAAAGGCCCGCCCTCTATAGAGTTGTCAGTAGATACCAAATCCCCGAGTTGTCTCGCCAAATTTTTTGCGGTGTTGATGTCCATACAAGCCACCGGAACATCATACATCCGAATCCAAAACGCAGCATGTGATACACGCGTCATTGAGGGCTGTTCATCTTCTTCCACCTTCCGAATGGCAAATAGGCCCCCATCATAATGCCAGGGTTGGTTAGCGATCACCCAATCTCTATCTTCTTTGGATTCCAATCCGAATAGAATTAAATCCGCCCCCACTCCCCAGCTGTAACAGGGTGCTTGGTTTTCCAAGATTTTTTCATAATCTCAATGAGGTAAAACGCCTTCCACGACTTGTCGGTATAGAGTTTACCCACCAAGCAAAAAGATGTTGCATTTGCGATCGAATTTTTATCACTATCAACCCCATCTAGATCGATAATATTTCCTTCTCGCTCTGTCAAATCTTCCATTCCGGATGCCTATTCAAAACCAATACCACAACTGAATCTGGACAGAGATCCGACGTTGTATTCCTGAAAAGACAACAAAAACAAACAAGGATTAGTGCAAACCAGATTGTATTAGACAGAGATGGAAGAAACCCTCCCTCCGACGACCAGAAAAGAAAAACGAGAAAAAAAAAAGACGAGGCAGAAAACAAGACAAACGACGCTAAATCTGGGAATATAGACCGAGGGAATAAGGAGAGAAAAGCTTAAAACAAAACCCTAATATTTGTGACATATGGGGGGTGGGGTTGACACGAAGGATGGTAACCAGGCTCCATGGGGGAAGGACTGGCAGGATGAGACAGAGAAAACGATAGAAAACAAATGAAGAGAAAACCAGGCCGGATTGACTCCGGCGGCCGGGACCGCGATGAGAGCAAGTAACCGACGAAGGGCAGAAGCCTAACAAAACCCTAGGGCAACTCTAACTCCTTTCGAGAGGAGAAGGTTTACCGAATTTGGATTATTGTCTTTTAAAGATGGAGTTATTTCAAATCATTATCTTAAATATTTTCAAGGACACAGTCCCTAATTCGCTGCTAGAGCCGTCAAAACGGGTCAAGCCCGTCGGGCTGGCCCGCCTAAGGTAGGGGGCGGGTTAGGTGTTTTGAGGCCCGCCTCTCATGGGGGGTCATGCAAGCTAGCACGCCTTAAATAAAAAAAAAAAAAAATGAGAAGAAATAAGAAGTAGAGAAAAAAAATAGTATAATTCATATTTTATATTTTTATTTCTTATAAAAGCGTATGTAATATTTTTTAAAATATGTATTTTGTCATCTATTATTTTATTTTGTCATCTATTATTTTAAAATATGTAATATGTTCCGTTTTGACAGCTCTATTCGCTGTAGACCTCGGCCCTCTAGGGACCAGCTAGTAGGGTGGCCAAATGGAATCGAACCGGTTCCAATCGAATCGGACCGTGGTCAACGGTTCCTAAACCGTAACCGTGGTCAACAGTTCTAAAACTGGAACCGGAACCATGTAGCCAGTTCCGATTCCGGTTCCTTGGTCTCAAAAACTGTGGAACCGGCGGTTTTAACCGTCGGTTAGAACCGTAGGTGGAACCGTGATGGAACCGTTTTTTTTAAGGTTAAAACCAATAAATTTTTTTTGGTAAACATATGCTAAATGAAATATTAAATGTTTATTATGATATTTTATATTCGTAACTACCTAAGACACATTTTAGAGCAAATGTTATAAGCGAACTACGTGAAATTTGATTCTTTTATGCTCTAATATAGTATATAGATAGTTTAATTTTATTATTAATATTAAGTATAAAACTTAATTAAATATTAAGTCCAATTCTTTTTCTTTCATTTCCTTTTTTTAACTGAAATTGATAAATTATTTTTAAAAAATCAAAAAATTGTCAAAAGATAAACAAACGGTTTCGGTTTTAACCGGAACCGGAACCGTGGAGGAACCGGGTTTGGAACCGGACCGGAACCATTGATTCTAATTTTGGAACCGGAACCGTGAGGAAACGGTTCCGGTTCCGGTTTCTCCAAAATGAGGAACCGAACCGATTTTGGAACAAGGAACCGGCGGTTCGGAATCGCGGGTCACCCTACCTAACTAGACATATTTTATAATATGAAAGTATTGAAAATTATATTTTATTTAATGATATTAGTTTTTTTTTTTACATAAAATACTATGAAAAATACATAATAATTTTTTAAATGCAAAATTAAATTGGTCGTGCGACTCATGCCCAAATTGGGCGGATCTGGAATCAGAAAACCCAGATTTATTTATTTTATACTATTAAAAACCCAGACCTATTTACAGTAGTAAAATCCACCTCAAATAGGGCGGTTCTAAGGGGAGCTTGGGTTTGAAATTGACCCATTGCTTTTCCTAATGATACTGTCCTAATGATACTGTAGAACGTATTGCATCCTTTACTGCATTGTTTCGATTATCAGCCACGCTTGTGTTTGAAATTGACCCACTGCTATCCCTAATGGTACCGTAGATTCTATTGCATCCTTTACTGCATTGTGTTTATTACCAGCCACACCTAAAATTATTAAATCTCATCTAAGATGGGGCGGGTCTAGGGGAGCTTAGGTTTGAAATTGACCCATTGCCATCACTAATGATACTGTACATCCTAGGGGTGTCAATTAGGGTTGAGGGGTCCGAGTTCGTGGGTTCGGGGGAATCAGCCAATCCGAACCCGGCTTATTAAATATTTGTTCAAAATTTTGACCTCGAACCCGATCTTAACCCGGACCGGACTTGTTTAACAAGTCTAATAAATTTATTTTTATATTTCTTTAATAGTTTCAACTGAATAAATTTATTTTTTTTTAAAAATCAATCTTTATGACACACTATTCAGTCAATAAAAAATATCACAATTCACAATATACAAAAAGAAGTAACATAATTGTATAAATAACATAACAAAATATGATTATTTTGAGGACAACATATAAAAAGACATGCAAAATAATAACAACATACATAATTAAGAAGGTTTTAGAATTTAAGTTTTAATGTCATGTCTTGTTTTTTATTTTTTCTTACGTTTAAATATTTACTTAGATTTCTTTTAAATTCACAAATGGGTTAGACGTATTAAATGAGTCATATAAGGTTGACCTGAACCCAACAAGTTTAATTCACGGGTTATTCGGATTTGACTCGATTTCAACCCAGACATATGAAGCCTTGACTCATACCTAATTTCGTGTTAGGTTCGCGTAGGGTTGTATGTCGGGTCCGAGATTTCCCCCAAGTATAACATGTTGTATCCTTTACTACATTGTTTTAATTATCAGCCACGTCTAAAGTTTTATCCACATGGTGCAATAGATGAAGAAATAGAATTTATACTAGAAGATCGCGTTTTATTGAAGTGAATCAAACCATCTTATTTGGTGTACATAATTTGGCTTGCTCAACACAAAACATATCTTAGGCTTTTTTCTCCCAAACAGCATAATCAACTCCAGTGGCCGAAACCTGAAAATTGGGTGGAATCAGATTTTTGAGATCACCATTTGGCCCAATTTTTGTGATAACTTTATCATCAATCTTTGCCACATAAAGATGAGCATCAGCAGCCAAAATCTCTACTTTGCTTGTTGCTGTAATGCCATTCCTTGCCCTTATGCCACTCAGCTTGGAAATTTCTTCCTTCTTTCCCCAATCAAATAAATGATCATAAAACTGCAAACCCAAAATCAGCAACTCAGTTAAAGGGAGTGTTTTCAAACACTAAAAACAAGTGATTTCTCGCTAACTCGAATATCGACAGGGATATATAGATAGTTACCACTGATGGGATTCCAGGATGAGTAAGAATATAAGCATATCCCTGTGAGACTTTATCAGCTGGGAATGGCCACAGATTCTGTGTGGATCCAGTGTCATGGTTGTCGATAAACGTAACGGCATTCTGCGGCGATATGCCGATCAATCCAGGTGGATTTCCATTTTTGTCCTTCAATCTCCACAGCTCTCCTTGTACAGCAGCTTGCAGGATTCCCTTTGTGGTGAAATCAAAAGCTGTGACAGCCCCACCGGCGTTCTGTGCCCACTGTGCCAGCTCATTCCGATGCTTGTCCTGATCGTATTCCGGCTTTCCGTTTCGTATGCGAGAGAATTCCAGAGCTCACCAACTGCGAAACCGGTTTGCTGTTTCCCATGTAAATTTTGGTTATGTTGGGGAATATCCCTTGACAAAATCGAATCTCCATCCGTCGAACCCGATTTCTGTTTTGAGCCAGTTCAGCCAGTCTGATAACTCTTTCTGTACCTGTAAACAAATTAAATTTGTACCAATTGAATTGCGACATGTATGAAATAATATCTTAATTAGGGATAATTAGAAAGAAAAAAAACAGAGATGTTTCAAAATTAAAAAAAAAAAAAAAAACACTTCAAGTTCGGTAACGGGAGTGAAAATTCTCTCAATTTAAGTTTTATAAATTTTTGCAGACAACGAAGTTTGTGTTACAATACCCTTGGATTCAGATGGTCAATGTCAGGAGCAGCATCATAGCCAGCTCCGGAATCAAGATTCCCGGTGCCATCGGAATATTGGGTGTCGTCCCGACAGATGAATGATGGGCCCCAGTCGAGGCGGTCATCGGGAGTTCCACCTTCAAAGATGCTGTATATTCCTCTACCATCTTTCTTTTCTGCTGTTCTGTGGTTTATTACAATATCAGCAACTGCTTTTATGCCTTTGTCATGTAATGCGTTGATTAATGTTTTCAGTTCCTCTTTATTGCCATATTTGGATGCATCAAGATCATACAGCCTTCCTGGTAGATAACCTGAGATAAAATAATTATGAAACTTTTAGTTAGAGATAAAACACTATCTACTCCTCTGATATCTCATCCTCTTCAATTTCAACCCAATAATGCAACTCAGATGCATTTTTCATTTGGTACTCTTAATTATCATACTCTCATAATTACAAAAACTATCCCTGAGGTTTGGATTAATTACAAAGAAAACCCTTAAGGTTTGAATTCGTATTACACTTTACCCATTTTATGAGAAAAACATTTCAAACACCCCTTACGTTTGTAAAAATATTATCTGAACATAGAATAAAACCTCAAGGTCTTTTTTGTAATTTTCAAACATTTCTAGGTTTCTTTGTAATTAATCATAGCTTCAGGGGTAGTTTATGTAATTATCCCAAAAAAATGATCTTGAGGCTCAAAAGTTGAAAAGAAAAAGAAGTGCAATATCACCTTGAGGTCCAACTGACTGTGAGGGTGGAGGCAGCCAAACATGAGTAACACCAGCACTAGCTATGTCAGGTACAACACTTAGAAGCGAGTTGTACCATCCCCCTTGCTTATTGCTCGACTCCCAGTTGAATCCCTGATCACATATTATAAAACAAACCCACAAAAAAAAGATGATGACAATTTGTTAATCATACAAACATTGAAATGAAAGAAACAAGATTGATTAATGGGAGTTGTCGACATACCTGGAACAACAGCGTAGGAGTTGCCAAGGCGGGGGAGAAAGCAAAAGCGACAAAGAGACTAAAAAGATAAGTTAGAAAAGTAGTCATACTTGATTCTTCTTCTTATTGGGTGGATAAGCTATCATAAGCTTGAAATAATAATTTTACTGATTGAATTTGCTATGCACACTCTTTGTTATAATGTTATTTTTCCTTGACTCTGAATATTTTCCAACCACAACATATGTCTGTTATTTATACTAAGCAATTGACAACTCTATAGACGAATTTTGAAAGGTAGTCAAAAATGTTAACAGCATTTGTAATTTACTTTATTCGACTTTCACAGGCTTGACTCTTTTTTTCAGTACAAAGACTTCATTTTCTTCGTCTTTCAAAGTTGGACTCCAATTTACCAATGCATTATTTTCCCAAAAGTCAAGATTGCAAATTACCACCTGGGCTAGCAATGTTGGTTATGTACATATTTTAGGTAGCAAGTTTGATCGTGTAAGATTTTAATTATGTGCAATTTTGATCTCATAAGTTCTAAATTGTGAAATTTTAGTCCAACAATTTCTGATTTTATGCAATTTTGGTCCCAAATGAGTGTTTCATTATTTTATTTGTTCCCACAATACCATTATTTTTTATTCAAATACCCAATATACCTATGACTGTTAAAAGTTACAGGACTGGTATTGCTATTTTGACTAAAAGATAAAATCATCAAGGCCTGCAATTGTCACATTAAAAAGTTACAAGACTAAGATTACCGGCCACTAAGAGTTGCATTACTAAAATTGCAATGCGAAAATTATTTTTTGCAACATGTACTATGACCATTTTGCGAGTTTGGTACCTAAACTTTTTTTGTTAGAATTTAGTACCTAAACTTTGAGGGATTATTAAATTGCAACCTCAGGCATCCTGGCGGCAGAATATTCCGAAAAGATGTCATCATGTGCGCAACACGTATGGGCAAAATCGTCAAATCATATAATGTGATAAAAGTTATTGCATTTTGCAACCCAAACTTTACGTTATTTGTTAATTTGCAACCTAAACTTTTTTACATTTGAACTTTGTCACTTCACTTCAATATAAATAATAAAATATATTAATAAATATTTATTTATCTCTTTTTATTCACAAAAATACATTTTATAGTAAGAATTAATATAAAATACATTAATAAGTCAATTTATTAAATAAATTGTGATTTTTTAGATAATTATACTATAATTTTAAGTTTCATAAAATTTAAAATCTATAATAATGAAATTATAATTCTTGTATTATAAAAAATATTCATTTTATCTTTCTTGTGGAAATTAAAATTTTGTTATTATATATATTTAATTTTTAATAAATTAACTTATCAATATATGTATTAGTTATAAAATATATTTTGTGAATAGAAAGAGATAAATACATATTTATTAATATATTTTTTATTATTATTTTAAAGTGAGGTCGCAAAGTTGAAATATAAAAAGTTTAGGTTGCAAATAACAAATAACGTAGTCTGGGTTACAAAGTGTAATAACTTTTATCACTTTAGATGATTTGACGATTTTATTGTAAATTAACAAATAACGTAGTTTGGGTTGCAAAGTCAACTTTTGTCATTTTAGATGATTTAACGATTTTGCCCTCACGTGCTATGCACGTGATGACATATTTTCGGAATATTACGCCGTCGGGATACCGGAGGTTGCAATTTAACAATCCCTCAAAGTTTAAGTACTAAATTCTAACAAAAAAGGGTTTAGGTACCAAACCCGCAAAATAGTCATAGTACAAGTTGCAAAAAATAAATTCTTCAATTGCAATTAAGTTGTATATATAGTGTACAAAAATTATGTTCAAACACATTTTGGGTCGCGCCACACACAATTAATAAATATAGGAATAATTACAAATACTATACTAAGATTTAGTCTATTATAAAAAAGTGTTTGTAGACATGTAAAATTTGTTGACCAATTAAAGATTGCCGAATATCAAATTCTTGTAAATCAAGATTTATCTTGATTTATTATTATCTTTTTTGATAATTATCACAATTTGTGATTAAAGGGATAATATTAAATTTTGAAGGGCCAATCAAATTAGAGTCCTCACCATATGAGATATCCAAGAACCCCTCTCCTACAAGTATAAATAGGGGTCATTCTCAAGGAATTAAATCACAATTCAAAGGGAAGAAATCCAAGCAAGAAGGCGGTGGAGGAAATTCTCTCAAGGCAAGAAGAATATATTCAAGGAGATCCACGGTGTTCAAGGCGAAAGTCAAGGCGTTCATCGCGGAGTCCATTCAAATACGGCGTTTGATTCGGGAATAAGCTTCCAAACCCTCGAATTAACGTTATTGAAGTCAGAACCATCTTGGAGGAAGATCAAAAGGTCAATTTCACCAAGAAGTTCATATATTCAACTCAAAAATCATCATATATATTACGTTTGCTTCGAGATCAAGCTGCTAAGCCCTCGAATTAACATTATTGAAGTTCAAATTCAAGTTTGGAGAAGATCAAATTGAAGAGTTCAACTCCAAACTCTCAAATCTCGGATATTTTTCTTGGAGAAAAGAATCAGAGGAGAAATAGGGATTGTAACCTATATATTTTTATTTTGATTCACATATATTTAATTTGTACGCTTTTTCTTGTTTGTTATTTCGCAGACAATAAAAATTTGTGTTACAAATTTTTGGCATGCCCAGTGGGACTATCTCTACCTCTCATCTCTTCTCTTCAAATCAAGTTCAAATATAAAACAAGATGGCCAACCATTCCAAGTCCACACATGTTGACCTTTCAATGTTGAACCACGAAGCCACTGCTCCAATATACAAGCATAAGGGGGCAAGGGAAGATGGCGAGTCATCGAACCATGAATTTACTTCTCGAACAAATGAAGGGGCATGGAAACAAGATGACACACATGAAACTGGAAATAAAGAATCGTTGGGCCCGCTCGACATGCATGCACATTCTACAAGCTCAAGCTTTGAAACTGGAGTAGTCAGGATGGTCTAATCTACTTCACTCGAAGAGCAACTTGTAAGTTTGACGAGGGCCTTAGAGGGACTCACAAAACATATTCAAGACCGAGACTCCCAAATTATGAAGTTGATGAACAAAGTAGATAATGTTGATACAAGCCATGTGATGTGCAAACAAGTTGAAGCGCATGATGAAGTCGAGACATCCAGGAGGCAACAAACAAACGAAAAGGAGGAGTATCCCGCAAAGAAGTTGCAAGTCTCATCCGATGGCTTGATTCCAGTTGACCAACTCAAGGAGTTCATCATGGGGACTATCAAAGATAAGATTGATGGGAGTTCCAAATCGTATTTGACTTACGCCAAGCCATACACACAAAGAATTGACAAATTGAAGATGTCTGATGGTTATCAACCTCCAAAGTTCCAACAATTTGATGGCGTTGGCAATCCAAAGCAACATGTGGCTCACTTTATTAAAACGTGCAATGATGCTGGGACCTATGGTGATTACTTAGTGAAGCAATTTGTCCGATCCTTGAGAGGAAGTGCATTTGATTGGTACACCGACATGGGGGCAAATTCAATTGATACTTGGGAGCAGTTAGAACAAGAGTTTCTCAACCGTTTCTATAGCACTCGACGAACTGTTAGCATGATTGAGCTTACAAATTCACGCCAGTGGAAGGAAGATTATGTCATCGACTACATCAATCGTTGGAGGGACTTAAGCCTCAACTGCAAAGATCAATTGTCAGAGGCCTCAACAATTGAAATATGTATCCAAGGAATGCACTGGAGCTTAAGCTACATACTTCAAGGAATAAAGCCAAAAACTTTTGAAGAATTAGCAACTCGAGCACATACCATTGAGATAAGTCTGAACTATGACCAACCAGAATGCCAAAGTGATGACAATGATGACGAAGTGGAGCCATCTTTAACTTCTCAACGCTCCTAGATGCGAGCATAAACCATCTAAAATTGTCAAAATAAAATATGCCCAAATGCTCCTTGATAAGAGCCTAAACTATCAATAATACTCTTTGATACGAGTATAAACTATCAATATGTCTCATATTCAATCATATACTCTTTGATACGAGTATAAACTATCAATATATCCGAAATTCAATAATACTCCTTGATACGAGTATAAACTATCAATATGTCTCATATTCAATCAAATACTCCTTGATACGAGTATAAACTATCAATATATCTGAAATTTAAATGTCTACTCCTTGATACGAGTATAAAATATCATTATATCTCAAATTCAAATAAAGACTCCTTGATATGAGTATAAACTATCAACATGTCTCAAATTTAAATTAATACTCCTTGATACGAGTATAAACTATCAATATATCTCAAACGCAAATGAAGACTCCTTGATACGAGTATAAACTATCAGCATATCTCAAATCCAAATGAAGACTCCTTGATATGAGAATAAACTGTCTACAAATTCAGGAACTCATTGATATGAGTATAAACAATCTACAAATTCAAGTACTCCTTGATATGAGTTTAAACTATCTCTATTTCCCAAGTCAAGCGAAATATTGCGAGTTGATCATTGGATAAAAGAGTTCGAGACTAGTTCACTTTTCACATTCGCCGAAACGAATGCACGTGAACAAGTCTCGAGGGGGCATTTGTAGACATGTAAAATTTGTTGACCAATTAAAGATTGCCGAATATCAAATTCTTGTAAATCAAGATTTATCTTGATTTATTATTATCTTTTTTGATAATTATCACAATTTGTGATTAAAGGGATAATATTAAATCTTGAAGGGCCAATCAAATTAGAGTCCTCACCATATGAGATATCCAAGAACCCCTCTCCTACAAGTATAAATAGGGGTCATTCTCAAGGAATTAAATCACAATTCAAAGGGAAGAAATCCAAGCAAGAAGGCGGTGGAGGAAATTCTCTCAAGGCAAGAAGAATATATTCAAGGAGATCCACGGTGTTCAAGGCGAAAGTCAAGGCGTTCATCGCGGAGTCCATTCAAATACGGCGTTTGATTCGGGAATAAGCTTCCAAGCCCTCGAATTAACGTTATTGAAGTCAGAACCATCTTGGAGGAAGATCAAAAGGTCAATTTCACCAAGAAGTTCATATATTCAACTCAAAAATCATCATATATATTACGTTTGCTTCGAGATCAAGCTGCTAAGCCCTCGAATTAACGTTATTGAAGTTCAAATTCAAGTTTGGAGAAGATCAAATTGAAGAGTTCAACTCCAAACTCTCAAACCTCGGATATTTTTCTTGGAGAAAAGAATCAGAGGAGAAATAGGGATTGTAACCTATATATTTTTATTTTGATTCACATATATTTAATTTGTACGCTTTTTCTTGTTTGTTATTTCGCAGACAATAAAAATTTGTGTTACAAATTTTTGGCACGCCCAGTGGGACTATCTCTACCTCTCAAGTGCTCCTTGATAAGAGCCTAAACTATCAACAACACTCATTGACATGAGTATAAAAGGTCTACAAATCAAATCAAATGAAGTGCTCCTTGATAAGAGCCTAAACTATCAATAATACTCCTTGCCATGAGTGTATAAAAGGTCCATGTCTCAAACTAAAATGTTCACTCCTTGATACGAGTATAAACTATCAATATATCTCAAATTTAAATGAAGTCTCCTTGATACGAGTATAAACTATAATCATATCTCAAATTTAAATGAATGCTCTGTTTCACACGAGCCCAAACTACATGTTACTCCTGGCCCACATGAGTATAAACTATTTATGGCACTCCAAAAAAAAATATATATATATATCTTTTATGAACTACATTTTGACTTGATCTCTTTGTCAGGGTATGTAGGCAGCTTAGAATTTTCTAAGTTCAGTCATACTATTATGATGAATTATGTTCATTACATAAAATAAAAGGGAGTTAGGAAACGAACCCCTTCAACAATGTTCCTTGTCTGTTGTAGTGTGCAACATCATCTATATTGGCTTTCGTGGCTCCGGAGATTTGGGAACTCTTTTTAATTCCTTCAAGTGACGCTTCGTTGGGGGCATCTTTTCTCTCGCTCACTGGCCTGACCTTCAATAATGCAATGGTGTGGCCATGAAATCGACTCTTGTGCTGGTTATTGATGAATTGCTTACGAACTCCACGCCCTTGATGATGTCTCCTTACTTGGCGAGTATATCCTCGACGATGAGTTGTTTGATAAATCCACACCCTTGATGACGTCTCCTCGCCTGGCGAGCATGCTGTTGGTGACGAGTTGCTTGCTAAATCCACGCCCTTAATGACATCTCTCCATTGGACAAGCCTATTGTTGATGTCGAATTGCTTAATAAATCCACACTCTTGATGACGTCTCCTCGCCTGGTGAGCATATTGTTTGTGATAAGTTGCTTGCTAAATCCACGCCCTTAATGGCATCTCTCCGTTGGACGAGCCTATTATTGATGTCGAATTGCTTGATAAATCCACTCACTTGATGGCGTCCCACCGCCTGGCGAGTTTATTATTAGCGACAAGTTGCACACCTTTGATGACGTCTCTCCACTTGGCGAGCCTATTATCGATGGCCAGTTGCTTGATGATACTTCTCCACTTGGTGAGTTCGTCAGTGGCGGCGAGTTATTTGCAAAATCGACATTCTTGATGGCGTTTTTTCACTTGACGAGTCCTTCGGTGGTGATGAGTTATTTGCAAAATTCACATCCTTGATGGCGTTTCTTCACTTGGCGAGATGCATGCGAGATCTACATGGCGCCTCTCCGCTTGGCTTGGTATTGAATGATGCTTGCGAATTTCACATCCTTGAAGGCATCTCCACGCCCGACGAATTGCTTCCCGAGGCTACATGGATGCTCCCTACTTAGACAAGTTGCTCGAGATCTACATGGATTTTGTTCACTGTGACGAGTTGCTTCCGCATGGCGTCTCTTTGCTTTGTTTAATTGTAACTGATGCTCGCTGGTGAAACCCATCTCCTTCACGGCCTTTCCCCACGTGGCGAGTCTGTTGATGGTGGTAAGTCATTTGCAATATGCACACCTTTACATCTCCCTACGTGGCTTTGTCTTTGATGATTCGACGCTCCAAAATTTGCGAGAAAGTTGATTCCTCCGGTTGTCGATGATAAGTTGCTTGCAAAGCCCACTACTTGGATTCCTTGATTGTTGAGATCTCACGAGACCGTCCCCTTAGGTAAAGTCAATTCGCCAATTTTTGCCATTACTTCGCGTATCACTTAACAACTAGATCAAAACCGCCAAAGTGGTACCTCTTTCGATGGATTGATTTTTGTCATTAAAGATCACCAGAAAACGTTTTCATTCTCCTCGTCATGGATAAAGCACATCTGCAACCCGAGGCTCCAAAACAAGATCACGAGTTACTGCAATTGCAAAAAAAAAAAAAAATGTTAGATACGATGGTTAACTTAAAAAGCACAAATATAGCATGTGATTTTATAAGAGAACAAAGAAAGGGCATAAAGCTTTAGATATGTTTTCTTGCCTGATGATGAAAAAATAAGACACCCGGGTGTCCTTTTTATAGTTGCTGACGAGAGCCGGTAATTGGATTGCTTTAGGAAATTGCATATTGAATCACAACCGCATATGGAGTCTCTCTTCAAGTCGTGGGTCTCACGTATATAAGCTAGAATTTCCGTTCAAATTTAACTCATCCGGTTTAGCTTGGAGATGGGTAGAATTTAATCAGGAAAAGAGTTCTTGAGAAGCAAAATTACAATTATCGGAGTCCCGTGAGTAAAGAAAGAAAAGCGAAACAAAGTCAATGAGTTCTATTGTCTGATTCCTTATTGGCTAATGCATGATTATTAGCCATCTAATTAAAAGCTTATATGGGCTGGAGATTTAAAAATTGTGGGCTGTTTTTTGAGATCATGTGGTGCCTATATGGCCCATCCAATTGAAGGTTTCAAGACAAATACATACGAATGAAGCTCAATGCTTTGGTCTATGGTTCGCCCTTCATACAAATTCCTCGAAAATGCAAGATTCAAACAATTATCTTGACTTATTCACTCCAAGACACATCGTCCAGTTAAAATCTCGGCGTTTGTAGACAAATTAAATTTGCACCAATCAATTGGCGACACATGTGAAATTCTATATTAAATATCAATTTTATATTAAAATAGAAATATATGTTAGAAATATATTCTTCTTGACTTGAGAGAATTTACTCCACCGCCTTCTTGCTTGGATTTCTTCTCCTTGAATTGTCCTTTAATTCCTTGAGAATGACCCCTATTTATACTTGTAGGAGAAGGGTCTTTGGATAACTCATATGTTGAGGACTCTAATTTGATTGGTCCTTCAAGATTTAATATTATTTCTTTAATCACAAATTGTGATAATTATCAAAAGAAATAATAATAAATCAAGATAAATCTTGATTTATAAGGATTTAATATTTGACAATCATTAATTGGCCAACACATATATATTAAAAATATCAATAAATTAACTATTTAAATTAGGAATTAAATTTAATTAAATTCCCAAATATAAATAGAAAATATAAAATTGATATTTAATATAGAATTTTACATATGTCACCATCTGATTGGTGCAAATTTAATTTGTCTACAAATTATTTTTATTGATATTTTAATATATATTACATCTGATTAGATTAATTAGAGCATTGCCAATCAAATTTGTGCTGAAATTTCCAATATTGTATGGCCATTGCGACTTATGAATAGTGCATGCTTCTAATTACTATGTCATCTGTATCCAACATCTTCCAAGTCAAGAGTCTACAACAGATATCAAAAAATCTCCAAGTCAATAGTCTTCCACTAAAAGAGGCACTTTAGCTATTTTTAACATTTAAGCAAAAAGCCCACTAGAAAAGCAGGCAAAATGCAAGTATCGATTTAGGGGTGGCAGGTGTTCTAAAACCACGGTTACGGTTCTAAAATTATCGGTTTTGATTTTTCCAAAATGATGGACCCGAACCAGAACTGGAGCCTCACAATTCCGGTTCCAAACTGGAACCTAGTTCTTCAATGGTTTCGGTTCCGATTTAACCGAAACCCTTTTTTTTCTTTTTTGATATTTTTGAATTTTTTTTCAAATAAATAATCTACTAATTTCAGTTACAACAAAAAAAGGGAAAAGAAAAAATAGAAAAAAAATTGGATTTAATATTCATAATAATATTAAATTTTGGACTTAATATTAATAATAATATTAAGTTGCCTACGTAGCCTCTTAATGTATAGAGCTAGGAATCAAAGTTAAAGTAATTCGCTTACAATATTAAGATGTGTCTCATGCAGTTGCGAATATAAAATATATATCATAATAAATATTTAATATTTCTTCTAGCATATTTTTACCGAAAAAAAATAAAAATCATTGGTTTCAACCTTAAAAGTTGCGGTTGTAACCGACAGTTCCACCCCGGTGCCACCGACGATTAGAAACTAACGGTTAAAACCATCGGTTCTACGATTTTTGAGACCAAGGAAACGAAACCAAAACTAGCCTACACGATTTCGATTCCTATTTTGGAACCAGGTTCTGATCAATGGTTCTGGATCAAGTTTAGAACACAGTTTCAATTCCATTTGGCCACCCCTAATCAGATTGTCATAATCCTCAAGCTGAAATATTCTTGTCTATAGACAATATTCATATTCCTTTTTTTTTTTTGGTGCTATTCACACTCTCTTTTCCTTTAAATATACTTATTCTCAATAATTTCGAAAATATCATGAATTTAAAAGACTATAATACCTTTATTAGTATATGACATGATGACTCAAATGATAGGATGACATGAGGGCTCAAATGGGATGACACAATGACACTGCCATTAAGTAAATGAGTTGTTTCTAAAAATTAGAATACGGTATACTTAGAAAGTGAGTGTACTTAGAGAAAAAGATTGTGTGAATAACGCCCTTTTTTTAGATTAGTTAACATTGATGTTCTAAAGCAATTTGTAGACAGCAAATTGAAAAAAAAAATGATTTTGTGGGATTAAAAAAAATAAGAAGTGCAAATGCATTAGATTCAGCTACAGTGAAAGCGGGGGTAGCCAAACATAAGTTACATTAGTATGGGGCGCGCAAAATTAAGTCCCATAATGGCAAAATCATGAATTTATAAGTATGGATAAGATCTCAGTTAGTATGAGGTCGTTTCAGTGAAAGTGATACAAATTTGTGACCTTATGCAATGCCTCCAACATTTGACAGTGAGGTTATTATGTCTAGAACATCGAATAACATTAACAATGGTAAATCTAGACATACAATCATACAACATGCATTTATTATTGAAATTTTGGTTTTGATAAAGTGAGTGTTGATCCGAATATGAATAAACTTTTGGTAGTTAAATATTTAATTATGTAGCAATTAAATATGATATTAATAGTCTATGTTTCGAGTAGACAATCGTAGTATAGTTTAGTTCTCGAACCGAATTAAGTAAAAATTAATACACGAAGTTGACCACACAAATGAGTATTATCTGAAGGGAGTTGAAAGGTTAAGTCTTATCCCACATTTCCATCTTGGTTTTTGAGTCTTGTTTATCCTAGTATATATACTAAAAGATGTTATAAGTTGTATATATTATAACGCAAGTAGATGACCACAAGAAAGCCACATGTGCGTGTGCCAACCTGGCTTGGGCTCAAGCTTGGGCCACGACACAACCCTTTTGGTCTAGGTCCAGCCTAGTTTTGCTGCTTGAAAATGGGTTTTGCCCAGATTCAAAAGGTTTGGTTCTCTCAGGTGGTGGATGTTGTGCCTTTAAAGGGGTCTCATTTCTGCAGAATATGTTATAACAACTTCTGCAATAAGTTTTTCACCTGCATCCAGTAACATACAACAAACATTCTGCATATTTTCGAGTCCAACCCAGTCCGTATCATCTTTTTGTTCGAAGAGGCTTCTGAATTAGTGGTGCTTCTATTCAAAAGACGAAAGTCGTTTCATTTTTGGGGACTGTACGTTGAATCATGAGCACTAGCTTGGGCGTATCAGATTATCAGTCTTCCAGACATAAGATATTCCTAGACTTGGCTTTACAATCCAGCTTCCCAGATTTGCAGTCTAGTTTTCATTTTTGAAGTTCAAGTATTCAAATTAAACAGTCTAATCTTTCAAGTATTTTAGTCTAGAGGGATACATTTTTACTCTCTTGTGATAGTTCATATTGTAATTTTCCGTTCAAAATTGTAAGCCATTTCCCGTTTCTATAATTCTGTTATAACATATTTCTGTAAATTATATTGCAACAATTGTAACAACATTTATAAGATAAATGCCTAATTTTATTGTCGCTATTGTGTTTGTTAGAAATTATAATAATTTGGTGGATAAATTGGCTAAACCTCTAGCGAGAGATTTAGTAAATGTGGTAGCATCGGGAAAATGGGATTAAAACTCGTGATCTATAATCACTAGCGATGGTAACTCAACTTCTTCTAGCACTACGTACTCTTAGCTTGAATGAGGGTAACCCAACCTTCTTCTAGCACAACTTTTAGCTTAAAATGTTTAAAGGGTAAAAACAAGTTGCTAAGTGGTTGTGCACACCTAATTAAGTGCAGATCATTCAAAGTATAAGACGCATATTTTGTTACTCTCATTTAAGTCGGTTGAATGCTAACTTTTAATAGAATCATTTCATAGGGTTTTATTAAATAAAATTTTGAAGTGATTTCTACATATATGGTCATAAGAAATAAATAAACCAAAAACCTCGTTTATTAAGAATGAATAATAATAAAAGATTTTCTTTATTATCAGAAAAGACATCAAAGTGATGAGAATGTACGAAAAATAAATGGGATCTTGAATTATTTCCATTTAAAAAAAAATGAAAAGTTCGACACAATTGAGATTTTATTTTTAGAAATTGGATGCCACTATTAATTCTTGATCTGGCATGTACAGAATGAAAAGTTTATTCTCGATTCTACGAGAATTTTTATCAAATTAGTTCATTTGGTTCTACTCATTGGCGGAGCTAGGGGCCAACCTAGGCCCCCGCACCCTTTTTAAAAAAAAAAAATTCTATGTAAATTTTTTTATTTAATATTTATATGGCTTTTCTTTTAGTTTTTTATTCCAGCTCATCCCAATTTCGTGTATCGTCCCACCCCGATTTTTTTCTGGTTATGCCATTGCTTCTATTCGATAGAAGATTGTACATGATCAAGAACTAGGATGAGCACATGACCAGTAATAGTGCTAAAAGTATTTGTAAATAAAAAAATACAACTGATGGTTCATGTGTGACATATTTGTAATTTACTTTGACTATTGGTTTAAGCAACCTAGCCATCAATTACTTAATTCAGATTTGCGTATTTTTTACACTAAGAAAAAATTTAAATGAAATTAAGTTATTTTCTTATGCATGACATCTATGAGTTAAATTTGAAAATATGCTACAAAATCAAGTTATGGAATATTACAAATAGTTTGTAATGAAAGAAGTGACTCAAAGTCGCAATATCTAGGCATAAAGTATCAAATGTCGTGGCAAGTCATAAAACAAATTTGGAAGCATGTAACTTTAACACACCATGCCCAAGCATAGACTTCAACTTTCAAGTGATGTGGCTTAACTTCTCACTATAGTGGTTGTGGCATGCATTGAAGAACCGATGTAATTGTCTTAGGAACAGAACCCAAATTCAAGAGTTCGATGTCTGTTGAAGTTATTAACAGCTGCAATGCAACCTTGGAAATTTACAAATAAGTAGGGTCTGTTAAATATATTTAGGCATGATCTACTATGTATTTAATTAAATCGATAGTAATACATAAGATCATAATGTGGAAATTAATTAGATGGATATTACCTCCGGCCGTTGATAGTTGAATCTGAAAATCTAGAGACGGAATTGTTTCTTGAATTGCTTGAAGTTCTTCTTCTGTTATTGATGGTGTATCTAAAATGGGAAGGATAATTTTAGGGACCTAACTTAATGCTCTTTGTATAGGCTCATTCCATCAACGAGTCTATCACTTTATGATTAAGAAAATAATACTTAACTAGCCTTTCGGCTCAATAAAGTCATGAAATTTGTATTTGTTGAATTAAGTGGGAATCTTCCTCTCTTTATGAACATAGCACATGGGTCACTTATTCTACATTCTCCCACTTGACCCATATATTCTATCACTTTTATTATGATAAGAAATAATACATGAATCATAGTGATAGGTTCTCTGACATTGAGTATTATCTTCTATGTATCACAATGTATTTTGTTTCTTAACACAACAAAAACTTAATGAATATACTTAGCTTTAGGTTTATTTTAGGTCATTTCCTTGAAGATATTCTCAAATGAATTATACAGCTATAATATAAGAAATATCACAGTTGAAATAGAGTTTTACAACACTGATTCTTACAAATCATAATAAAGAACCAAGTCACATATGTTCTACATGATTCTTGAACTTGTATGGTGGCATGTCTTTTGTCAAATGGTCAACAATCATTAATTCAGTACTAAAGTGTTCAATGACCACTGTTTATCTTTAACACATTCTCTTATGGCTATATACTTTATGTCGATATGTTTACTTCGATTACTAGTTTTGTTATTTTTAGCCATGAATACACCAGTTGAATTGTCACAATATATTATTAATGGCCTAGAAATTGAATTAACAATTATAATCCTAAAAATAGAACTCTTTAACCATACACCATGTGAAGTTGCCTGAAATCAAGATACGAATTCACCTTCCACAGTGGAAGTAGCAATTAAAATTTTCTTTGCATTTATAGTTCATGTCCATGGAGAATGGTGTTTATAGTTCATGTCCATGGAGAATAAAGAAATTGTGGGGTGGAGGTCAAGGGTTCAAATTTCTGCTCCATCAAATTGCTCCCTGGGTATAAATGAGCTGGTGAAGATTTGGTGGGAACTCATAACATCCGTGTGGAGAGATCATTATTATTAGATTTGGGGGGACGAACATAATTGTTCTCTTCAGCAATGAGGGGCTGGAGGAAAAAGAAAAGGATGGATCACTTATAATTAGTGTGCATAAAATAGTACTAGTGAACCCAATTCTTTCGGAACGAAACTCAACTGAAAAGAGTGGGTATCGTGTATGTCCTCAAACAATACTACTTTTTTATTTTTTATTTTCGAAAGATGGAATGCTCAAATAATACTACTAATAATACAAAAGACCTTAACTTGAAAGCATCCACAAAGATGATCCATATACCCGTTAACAAGGCTCATCATTAAACTTTAAAGGCACCCAAAGGTGGCTGTCCTGGTGGAGTATTTTTCTTGGAATAATTAAGTCCATTCTCAAGGTACAATATAGTATTGCCTTACAATTAAGTTCATTCTTAAAGTAGAAACAATGAAACGATATCAACACGTACGGCCAGATCAAGATTGCCATAGGAACATTAATTTGCATATGCGTGGCCAATTGCAGCCCACCGGAAGATCCCATACAGTGTGGACTAGCAAAAAACTCAGATTGCACCATCACAAACATTCTTACGGTGCATTCCCCGACAGAAGTGTATGTCGCGTATGTTAGAGTAGAATGTCCGGCGTTCCAATTAGATTGGATTTTATTCTACTTGTAAAACAATTTTATTGGAAATTATAATAAAATAAAGGCATTTCTTTATCTTATGTTCTTTTGCATTTATCACATATTTGCACATATGATAAAGTCCTTAGATCAATTTAAGCTATGAGGCATGGTCGCGCATTTGATGGCGATCATGGAACATGCCTCTAAGGTTTTGATCTTAAATTTGTTCCAAGTCGATGGGTTTTTCAAGATAGGACATTAAATAACCCCGTAAGACTTGTACATATGGTGCATGCTCATGAGACGAGGATGTTGCATTCCATTAACATCAGTGTTGCGACACAAATGCACATATGTGGGTGCTTGTTAGCGAACAAGTTCACTGAACATAACCCAATGAAAATTCTTAAATAGAAGCTTTGATTGTCGAATAAGAATTTTTATATTGCAATAGTACATGATTAATCCTCGTACTTGAGGCACGACTATACCTTGTGTATATCCTACAATACTTTGATTTATCTTTTGATTGCTTAACAATCACAAAGAGGTATTTTGGGTATTGCAGTGATATGTGTTAAGTTGGTTTTATACCAATGTATTGAGTGCTCTAGACTAGGATTTTGCATTGTTTTCTGGTATTTTAGTGTCGTTTGAGTCGAGTTTGTGTCATTTGGTGTCGTTCGAGGTTGGGACTGATCTTGATAGCCGAAATTGAGCAAAAATGGTGAAAACGTGTTTGGACGATTAAAAGCGCATTTTAAAAGCGGAAAAATGGAAAATTATCGACCGAGAACAGCGCGCGGCTTAAAACCCCAAAGCGTGGGGTACAAAAGAGTACAAAGACGCCACAAGCAAAGGATGCTGCAGTCACTAAAATTAAAGGCGCAGCGCGCAGGTAGGTAGCGGCGTGCGATGGAGGTGTTCGGCGTGTGGCAACAACCAAAGATCGGCAAGAAATGGGCGCTGCAGCGCCGTGCCAAAGGCTGCAGGCGCCCGGCCGCAGTAAGCAAAGCAGAGGGACGCGATGGGCACGCGCAGCTGTGCGTCTTGCCCAGCAGCGTCTTTGGGCCAAGCAGGCGCAAGGCGCAAGAGATTGAACGGTGTGCCAAAGCGCAGCAGCTCCAAATGTCGTCTTCAGCGTCGCGGCGACGGCCCGAACAAGGTGAACTATTTTTTTCGGGGCCGTTTTGACGCGAATTCGAGGGTTTCGAGCCTATAAATACGATAAGTGACGTATAAACAAGGGGTTGGACATTATTTGGAGCACAACGCAAGGCAAGATACACGAAGCAAGTGGTTCGGGACGGCAATTGGAGGCACTTTGCAGACCTGGACACGAGAGAATTCCTTCTCTTTTCTTCTCAATTCTTTCTTTATTTTTCTTTGTCGATTTCTTGTGATGTATAAATATTTCTTCATGAGTTTTTGTACATCCAATATGAGCTAAACCTATATTTCTAGGGGATTGATGTAACTTACGTTTGAACCTATGTTTTGATTTCCAGTTTATGAAACTCGCATGCTATTTAATCTATTTGTGCTATTTGATTTGATTGCATCTGGATTATTCGATCAATAATTTAGATTGTTTGGCATGTTTGATTTGACACTCGAGAGAGGTAATTGAACGTCTGGCCCTAGAATAGCACAACCTAGGGTTTCATAGAATCGAGAGATTTATGAATCTTTTGAAGCTTGTGGTAGAATATTCATTGAGCGTATTAGGGTTTAATTTATGATTTTTATAGAGATATCGAAATCAGAAATTGGAACCTAGAATCACTTGGCACTCGAGAGAGGAAGTGATAAACGGTAGGAATATTGGCTTATAGATTAATAACTTGTGATTAATAAACTGGATTGAAAACATAGGGGATAACTAGGTGAAATCAACCCTCTAGAATTCATCTTCTACGTGTTTGAATAATTGTATAAACCAATTTGTTAGTTTAATTTTAGTTTTAATTTTTAGTTTAATAAATCTTCATCTCTTTTCGATTTCTAGATAGAGTTAAGCTATTTTAATTATAGTACTTAGTATAAAATTCGATAACAATCCATGTGGAGACGATAACCCTACTTTCAAAACCTATACTAAAACTTGACACCGTACGCTTGCGGTAAGATTTTCGCGATCAAGTTTTTGGCGCCGTTGCTGGGGATTGTTTTATCTTATTTTAAACTAATACTATTACCAAGTAGTCTTAATACTAATCTAGACTAGTTTAGGAATTATAATTTTGTTTTTCTCATTTGACTTGTTTGTTTATGCGAGATTATGAAAATACTAATTTTCTTTCTTTTGATCCAGATATTGAAAGGACACTTCGAGCAAGCAGCAAAGCGAGCAGAGAATCGAGCAATGGCAGAAGGCGGGGACAATGAGAATAACAGAAATCGGGTCGTAAACGTGCCACCATAGCCTGAGGCACCAGAAAGAGCAACCGGGATTACTTTACGCGACCATGAACGTAACTACTCCTAATTGTGCGCCAGTCCATTAATGCAAATAATTTCGAATTGAAACCGGGCCTCATAAGCATGGTTCAACAGAATCAGTTTGGGGGGAGTCCAGTGGATGATCCGAATACACATCTGGCCACATTCTTGGAAATTTGCGACACCATCAAGATGAATGGTGTGACTGATGAGGCCATTCGATTAAGGCTTTTCCCGTTTTCACTCTGGGATAAGGCCAGGCAGTGGTTACAGACGTTTGCCCCTGGGAGTATTACGAGCTAGGATAATCTGACTCAAAAATTCTTAGCAAAATTTTTCCCTCCCAGCAAGACACTCCAACTAAAGAGCGAGATAGCCCAGTTCCAACAGATTGATTTTGAGCCGTTATACGAAGCTTGGGAGCGATTTAAAGATCTGTTGCGAAGATGCCCACAGCATGGTTATGCAGACTGGTAGAGAGTTCAATATTTTTACAATGGGTTGAATGGGCATACGAGGACGATACTAGATGTGGCATCAGGAGGTACATTGATGGCTAAAACACCGACTGAGGCCTTACTTCTTCTTGAAGAAATGGCCACAAACAGCTATCAATGGCCCTCCAAGAGATCGGTTGCGCTTGATTCGGTGTTCTTGAGCTTGATACAATGTCAGCTTTGGCAGCTCAAATCTTGAGTTTGACAAAGCAATTAGCAATCATGAATACTGGCGGCACACCACAGCAAGCCGCACTCCCACCCGCAGCTGTTCACGCAGCCGCCACTCACGAGGCCGAGCAAGTTAATTATGTGAATAACCGGGATTTTAATAACAGAGGTAATTCATTACCAACTCACTATCACCTGGGATTTCGCAATCATGAGAATCTCTCTTATAGAAACAACAGGAACGTGTTGAATCCACATTCGAGTTATCCAAACCCATCCGGCCCAATGTACTTGGAGGTGAAAAAAAGCGATCGCTTGAAGAGATACTCGGCTCATTCATCGGAGAGACTAGAATCGAATGAATAGGAGTGAGGCGCAGATTGATGGTCTAAATACTAAGATGAGCACAATGGAGACGCATATTAGGTCAATCGAGACACAAATGGGTCACAGCTCAGTAGTGAATTCATTGCGTGAGAAGGAAAGTTTCAAGTGATACGAGATGTTAATCCGAGAGAGCACCGCAATGCGTTTACGCGAAAAATGAAGCAAAAATTCAGCCTGGCCCGAAGAATCACCTATTTATGCGAAACCAAGTGGAATCCAAGAAAATGAAGTTGGAAGATTTTGAGACCTGTCTATCGACAGAGGAGTGTAGTGCAATAGTCTGCAGTAAACTACCTCAGAAAATGAAGGATCCAGGGAGTTTCACTATTGCTTGTTCTATGGAGGAGTTTTCTTTGAAAAACCACTTTGTGATCTTGGGTCCAGTGTGAATCGATATCTCTTTCGATGTGACGAAGTATGGGCTCGGGGAGGTGAAGTCGCATCCAATATCACTTTGTAGTTCGTTGATCGATCCATCGCCTATCCATCCGGGGAATCATTGAAGACGTATTGGTAAGAATTAATAAATTTGTTTTTCCTGTGGATTTTGTAGTGTTGGACGCGAACGAGGAGAAGAAAATACCTATCATCTTTGGGCGACCATTTTTAGCTATAGCATGGGCTTTGATTGATGTAGAAACGGGGGAGCTAACATTGCGGGTAAATCAGGAGAAAGTCGTATTCACCATCCATCCAACCAACCAGGCTTAAACTTGAATTAAAGGATGGTAAGAAGATGGTTGGGAATATAGTGAAGATATTGGAGGTTGGGAAGTTTCTAAGGGCAATGTGGATAACATGCCTATTGGAGCCCCAACTTGAGGATAATCTGACATAGTCTGGCTGAAGACTGTAAACTTAGCGCTTCTTGGGAGGCAACCCAAGCCCCTTTTTTATTGCTTTCTCAGTTTTAATATAATTTAGTAGTTGTTTTTGTTTTTTTTTTTTTGCATTTTTAGGAGTAGTAAGTTGCATCATACCCCACCCCTCTTATTTGTGCAAATCCCACATATCTCACTCCATCTTCACAAAGGAGCATTATAACACCACACACCATATCCATCTCCTCCACTCATTATTTGGTAAGTTTGCAACTTCCAAACCCCACCCCATGGTTTTCCCCATCTTGTGATTGTTGGTGTGATTGGATTGTAGTAGTGCTAGGATAATTGTTGTTGATTTGTGGATTGTGGATTGGTTGATCATGATAGACTTAGGCTTGGTATTGAATTTTGGGATTGAATTGAGTTATCCATTGCATTCACTATCTTTGCCCAAATTCATGCATATGAGGTGTTTGATAAAATGCCCCAATGACAATTTCACATTGTTTAGTGCTTATTTGCATATCTATGCTTATCTTTTTGACATGGCACTATATTTTCTACTTGGGTGCATTATGTATGTGCTTTGATTTTCGATTTCTCACCCATAACTGAATTCCTTGGTTCCACGAGTTTTGTTTTCTTGTCTATCTTGCTAGGTTGCAAAGATGCGAAACCAAAAAAGGGCCGGGGCTAAGGTGAATGGGAAGAACAAGACCACACCTCGAAGGCATACAACACCCACGGGGCTTGTGCGCTAGGATGCATTGTGAGCTTATACGAGACACCTCCTACACGTAGTAGTACCACATGACTTAAGGAGCCTTCGCTCCTCGGCTACCAGGAAAGTCCTTTTTTCCCACCTCTCCATTAGGGACAATGTCGTTTTAAGTTTGGGGGGATGCAGTCTATTTTTATTCATCGATTCGGGTCTTGAGTCAAAAAAAAAACGAAAAAAGAGTCTAGAATCGAGTCAGGTCGTTTGTAAAACTGTGAAACTGCATGACTAAGTGAATTTGTTGAATATGAGTTGAACGGTCAAGAGAGCATGTGTTGAACTGTGATTTAATCTTCTTTCCATTAATTCCATCTATGTGCTTAACTCTGTTGATTTATTTGGGGATGATTTATGCAATTGAGTGGTCCCTTTATGATCCCACCGGATTCTAGAACTTGTCTGATCACTAGTTGAGGCGAAATCATAGGCGAAGTAACATTAAGGAAGTGATTTAGGCCATCTTTGAACAAGCTAGAGCCTAAAATGCCTACCTTTATATTATATTTTCCCTAGTGTCCCCTTTTGAGCCTTATTAACCCGTTTCTTTGGCAACCAATCTAATACCCAGAGCCTAAATATGAATATCCTAATTACCCATCACTCATACACACAAAGTATAGAAAAATGTTGAAGGTTGGGGATGGTATAATGAGAAGGGTATGTATTTAATTGAATGAAGTTGCCCGAGAAAAGAAAATATGGAACCCCATGTATGCAAAAGAATAAGTTTGGGGGTTCCGAAAAAAAAAGAAAGAAAAAAAAAAAGAAATGAGAAAAATCAGCGGGATTGAAGGTTCATAAACATCGGGGATGTCAAAAAGTGAAGGGTAGTTGCTAATTGATGATTCGAAGTGATAATTGTGTGTTTGGGTGATTTGAGCTACTTAATCCTATATTTTCCTACCTTACCCTAAGCCCACATTACAAGCTTTAAAAGTCCTATTGATCCTTGTGTTACATTAGCCTACATTAGTGGAGATTAGTGTGATAGACAAGCCTATGGAGTCCGGAAAGCATCTCATCTCTATATTCAAAAAGTGGATCATTTTGAAAACACTTGATTGCGTGAGTCTATCTGGATAATGAAAACTGGTTTGGCATGAACATTCCACCTTCATGATCACTTTGTGGAAATACGTGCTTGATTGATAGTAAAACGAAATTTGACGAATGAGTTTGGTTGTGAAGTTTCGTGATTGGTTTGTTGAGTCGATCGCCTTTATTTTTGTTTCATTCATGTTTGTCGATTTTTAGAGTCCGTAATTGCTTGAGGACAAGCAAACATCTAAGTTTGGGGGTATTTGTTAAGTCGGTTTTAGACCAATGTATTGAGTGCTCTAGACTAGGATTTTGCGTTGTTTTGGGGTATTTTAGTGTCGTTTGAGTTGAGTTTGTGTCATTTGGTGTCGTTCGAGGTTCGGGACTGATCTTGATAGCCAAAATTGAGCAAAAACGGTGAAAACGTGTTTGGACGATTAAAAGCGCATTTTAAAAGTGGAAAATGGAAAATTATCGACCGAGAACGAAGCGCGTTAGCGGCTAAAACCCGCGCGCCGCGGGGGTACAAAAGAGTACAAGACGACAAGAAGGATGGAGCGGCACGCCAAAATTAAGAGGCTGCAGCGCGCAGGTAGTAGTAGCGTGCGATGGAGGTGTTGGCGTGCAAAGAAACCAAAGAAGAAGAAAGGCGGTCAGCTGCAAATGGCAGGCGGCCGGCCGCAGTAAGCAACAGAGAGGGCGATGGCGATGGCGCTTGCCAGCAAAGCGGCCAAATGCAGGCAAAGAGACACGGTGCGCAGTGGCAGAAACGCGTCTTCCAGCGCAAAGCAACGCGAGCGACGGGCCTGAACAGTGGTGAACTATTTTTTTGGGCCGTTTGACGCGAACCGAGGGTTTCGAGCCTATAAATACGATAAGTGACGTACAAACAAGGGGTTGGACATTATTTGGAGCACAACGCAAGGCAAGATACACGAAGCAAGGGTTCGGGACAACAATGGAGACACTTCAAATGCCCCGGACACAGAGAATTCTTTCTCTTTTCTTCTCAATTCTTTCTTTGTTTTTCTTTGTCGATTTCTTGAGATGTATAATTATTTCTTCATGAGTTTTTGTACATCCAATATGAGCTAAACCTATATTTCTAGGGATTGATGTAACTTACGTTTGAACCTATGTTTTGATTTCCAGTTTATGAAACTCGCATGTTATTTAATCTATTTGTGCTATTTGATTTGATTACATCTGGATTATCTGATCAATAATTTAGATTGTTTGGCGTGTTTGATTTGACACTCGAGAGAGGTAATTGAACGCCGGCCCTAGAATAAAGACAACCTAGGGTTTCATAGAATCGAGAGATTTATGAATCTTTTGAAGCCTGTGGTAGAATATTCATTGAGCGTATTAGGGTTTAATTTATGATTTTTATAGAGATATCGAAATCAGAAATTGGAACCTAGAATCACTTGGCACTCGAGAGAGGAAGTGATAAACGGTAGGAATATTGGTTTATAGATTAATAACTTGTGATTAATAAACTGGATTGAAAACATAGGGGATAACTAGGTGAAATCAACCCTCTAGAATTCATCTTCTACGTGTTTGAATAATTGCCTAAACCAATTTGTTAGTTTAATTTTAGTTTTAATTTTTAGTTTAATAAATCTTCATCTATTTTCGATTTCTAGATAGAGTTAAGCTATTTTAATTATAGTACTTAGTATAAAATTCGATAACAATCCCTGTGGAGACGATAACCCTACTTTCAAAACCTATACTAAAACTTGACACCGTACGCTTGCGGTAAGATTTTCGCGATCAATATGCATGGAGGTTTGTATGTGGCCAACATAGTATTCGACACTTGTCATTTAATAAGGGAATTTCCTGTGTTTTCATAGTTTGTGGTTCAAAGACCTTGGCCAAGGCACGATGAGTTTGATTCATAAAAGAATCATAAGAACTTGAAATGGAATCACAGTTATTAAATCAATTGGGTTCGACTTATAAATCTATGCCCAAGATTTAATCGGAAATTAGTTGTCGAAAGGATCGTACATGTATGCAATTGCAATTGAAATAGGTTTACTCGCTATTTCACCTAATACTAGGTAATCATGCTACTTGCTAGGTGTTACCATGATTTGTAGGTTCTTGAAATTAAAGAGTTAACTTCAAGTATATTTATTAATTGGATTAATAAATAGAATAAGTTATTATTATTCAAAGTTACAAAAGTTGTAAGCCTACTACTAGTGTTAGTCGTGAACTAAAAAGGTCACACATAATTTTGGATGTTGACATTTTGAGATTGAAAAATCCAATGGTTGGATACAATTAATTGATATAGATTAATTAATGGGTTTTAATTTAATTCAATTGTGGAATTAAATATTTAATTATATAATTTGATTATTTAATTAAATCTAATTTGATTAGGGAACCAAATAATTGGAATAGAATGAATTAATCAATATTTGAATTGATTAATTGGTATTTGAATTAATTAATTAGTAGAATTAATTAATTGGATTTTAAAGTCCAATCCTATACCGTAATCAAGTAGGCCTAATTGTAGAAGCCCACTAGATAATTGAAGAGAAATAAATAAATAAGATTTATTATATATATTAGAATATATATATACATATATTTATAATGAAGAGAGATTAGATAAAAAAAACATAATTGAGAAATTGGAAACACATGCAGACAACATGTGGCCATGTGGGTTTCATGTGGTATTCTTTTTCTCTACCTTTTGTTGAGCCACACAATCAATTGTTTTAATTAAAAAGGTTGGCTTAATGGCCATTATTGTGCAACTTTTTCTTTTTAATAAAAAGTTGAATTGAGCCAACCGATGATCATTCTAAGAAATACAAGTTATTCTCTTGTGCAATTATTAGAAACAAGTTTTTCATCTTTGTAACAGAGAGCACGGTTTTGACAAGAATGAGAAATGAGGGTTTAGCTTCTTAACATTCATTTTGTATTCTTGGTCTAAGTTCTCTCATTCTCTCTTCAATATACGCTATTTTCTCTTCAAAAATTCTAGTAGAGAATAATTAACCAATAATTATTCATCTACAAAATTTAAACAATAGTTGATTGTTGGAATTAAATTATATTCCGTTTTTTAATTTCGAAAACGTGGTAAACTCTACTAGCGAAGAATTTATCCCGGTGTCACAACCAAGAGGTGGACTCGATTAGAGGGAGACACTTGAATCTCTATTGGCGAGTTTGCGAGATTTACTATTTGTGTGAGGAATTTGGATTCCTTCTACATCATCTTCAAAAGGAAGCAATTTTAGGTAAAATCTTAAATCTTATTTTACGACTTGTATAAACGCGCGATCGTTAAATCGCTACGAGAATCAGGGGCTTTATTTTTGTATAATTGTATGCTTGATTTAAATTTTAATTTTCCGCTGCGTTAGCCCCGCGATATAGAGAACCCAACAGTGGTATCAGAGCCACAGTTTCGCGATTATACAAGTTTATATATTTTGAAGCATGTTTTAAATTATTAAAATATATTTAACTATTAATTTTATGTGCGATGTAATTATCTCATTCGATTTGTATTTTGGGATAAATTGGATTCAATTATTTTTACTGAAAAATAAATATTGAATCGCCAACGCCAATCGCCGGAAATGCGAAACATTTATTTCCATAAACTGTTTCGGTAAGATAGACCAAACTTTGTTTCTTTATGATTAACAAATCAGATACTTGTTTAAGTTATTCTTTTATTTGTTAAGTTTGATAGGACCAAAATTTTATTTGTTTATGTTAAACAAATCAGATAACAAAGTTTGGGATTATCACTGTTAATTTATAAGTTAAATCTTAGTGTAATTATATATTAAGTCAAAGTGTTTGATATATATATATTAGACGGTTTAAAGTGGAATATGTGATTCAAAATTTTTTTTTTTAGAACAAATTCCAGTTTTGATTATTCAATTTTTTTGGATTTAATTTGTTAATTCCATGATTAACAAAAATGTTCTTTCATGAATAATCAAAATAAATTTTATCCCAAAATTAAATCGGCACATAAAACTTGGTAAATTTAAATGCTTTAAATTCATGTGATGAATGTTTGGTATGATTTATTTAGGGATGATCATGAGCCTATGACCAATATGATTGGATGTATTTTATTTCTTTGGGTTTTTGGGGCCTGCGAGCCTCTTATTCAATTATTTGTAAGTTATTTAAATTTTCGCATTGAGAGTAAATTAGGTCCATTTATTGTAATTGGAGGACGTTCGATGCGAAAGGCCCACGCTTGTGTGGGTATATTTTTACAAATGTAATAGAATAGGAGAATCAAGGCCCATGCATGTATGGGTATATTAATAAAATGTCATAGAAATTGTTCTATTTATTTTGACCCTTAGATTGACCACAGACCCATTTTTGGCTCAAATGGGTCGCATAGGTTGGTCATGATCATCCCACCGCTTTTTGCATAGGATGTATGCTAGATTTATTTAATGCTTTTTGCTTGCACTCATATGATGAATTGCGTTAAATAAAAACCAATCTAGTAATTAAGTTGATGAGATCTTTGAAAAGTTTAAAACCCCAAGTTTTTGAAACTTAAAAAGGAATTTAATTTTAGTTAATTCCATATCAAACAAAATGGACAAGATAGGTAAGACTCATCGTTCCATGCCTTCCATCAAAAGTAGACGACATGACGATGCTACCACACTTGGTCACTGGCCACGAGTCGTGGAGTGACTTTGTGTTGGAAAGCTGTGATATCTACCAAGCATTGAGATACTTGTGGGATGGGCTCGTCTTTATGTTGGCCATGAGTCGTGGAACATCTTGATGCTCCATCTACACGAAGGTTTGATGGGTTATGTTTGACGCCTAGTACCATATAGGCTCATAAAATTGGGGTATGTGGGAAAACGTGAGGCAAAATAATCTTGAGGGTTGTATAAATGATACAATTGTTAAAGAGTTGACTACCAATAGAAATATCTCATGGGCTCATAAAATTGGGGTATGAAATATTTCTGTTGGGCTTCAAGCCCATTAAGAAAATTAGATTTTCCAAATTTTATTTTGGGGTTAATAAAATTTGAATAAAATAGTGGGAAATATTTAATATTGAAGACCTTATATTGAATAAATATATTTTCCATAGTTTACTCATTTTTTTTCGTTTATTTTTGTAGATAACTCTACTAAAAATGGCTTAGAATCCACTAGATCCATACTTGAGCAAAACAAATTAATGGCCCAAATTTTGTTGATTGACCGAGAAACCTAAAAATTGTCCTTGACCGAGAAGAGGGCTTATGTACTTGACCAAGCACCTCCTCCACCTCCCGAGGATATTACATCAAGCTTTATGGAGAATACCTTCGTCATGTTGATGACAATCTCCGTGCCTCGGTGTTATATGTTGGCATCAATGTCAAATGAGCCGCAAAGCGTAATGAAAGTCTAGATAATGCTAGTGAGATTCTTCTCCACCTACAAGAGTTGTACGGTGAGAGAACGCGACAAATAAGATATCGAGATATCAAAGGAGCTTTTCGATGTCGATGATCGAGGCTCTTGACCCAAGACCATGAGTCAAGATGATAGCGCTTATTGAAAAAGTTTACGTCACTTGGAGTTATTATGGACAATGAACTCTATGTGGACCTTTGTTGCACCGCCTCCCTCGTTTGACACATTTGTTGTCAACTTTAACATGCACTCCATAGAGACTAGTCTCCCGAATTGGTGAACATGTTAAAGACTATCAATCTACTATCAAAAGGATAAGCCGGTCTTGCTTGTTGGATCCACTTTAGGATCAAAGGCGCAAAGTCTAAGAAAAGAAAGTGGAAAGGAAAGGGTTCCTCTAAGCCCAACAATAAGGCAAAGGACAATGGCAAGAAAAAAGTTAATTCTCAAGCCAATGACAAATGCCATTATCGCGCAAAATGGGGCATTGAAGAGGAATTGCAAGGAGTACCTTAAGTAGTCCGAAACGTTCGTATATATTTTGTTGAAGTTAACTTATCGCTTAATGATGCTTCTTGGGTATTGATACGGTTGTGGCTCACATATTTGCAATAATTTGCGATAATGGTAAGAAGCGAGAAAAGTTTGATAGAAAGGAGATGGTCCTTCGGATGGGGAATGGAGCAAGAGTTGTCGCATTAGCTATAGGATCGTTTATCTATCTTTGGAGAAGGGTTTTAATTTGTGTTTGAACAATTGCCTTTATGTTAGGATATTATTAGAAATATTATCTTTGTTCTATTTTGGACAGAGAATGTTTTAAATTTGTCATTGAGAATGGAACTTATTCCATTTTCAAAGATTATGCACTTATATATTCCGGTTATTTGACAAATTGTTTATACATCATCGTTACTCCCCATAATCCATTCTCACAATTCAACAAAATAAAAGAAAATTAGATAATCATAGTTCTATCACTCTTTGGCATGCTAGATTAGGTCATATTTCCGAAAAAAGAATACACAAGTTGGGACAAAAACTCAACCTTATGGGAGAGCAAAAGTTGCTAACACGTGAATCGTGTCTTAAAGGAAAAATGACCAAATCACCATTTGTTGGACAAGTGGAACGAGCCAAAGATCTGTTGGATTTAATCCATACGGATATTTGTGGTCCACTAAGTGAGTGCACGAGGGAACTATCACTATTTCATAACTTTTACTGATGACTATTCTAAGTATGGTTATGTATACCTTATGAGTTTCAAATCTGAAGCTTTTGAAAAGTTCAAAGAATTTAGATGTGAGGTGGAGAAACAAACTAGTCGTAGTATTAAGACTCTTCGATCGGATCGAGGAGGCGAATACTTGACCACTGAGTTTCTTGATTATCTAAAAGAGAATGGTATTCTCTCACAGTGGACTCCTCCTGCTACTGCACAACTCAATGGAGTTTCAGAGCGTAGAAATCGAACTTTGTTGGACATGGTTCGATCGATGATTAGTTTCACTACTTTACCTCTTTCATTCTGGGGCTACGCCCCAGAGACAGTAGCATACTTATTGAATAGGGTGCCATCTAAGGCCGTTCCCAACACACCATATGAAATGTGGTGTGGTAAGACACCCTCCTACAAATACCTCAAAGTATGGGGGTGTGCTGCTTATGTGAAACAACAAGTGGGAGATAAGTTGGATATGCGATCCATATTATGTAAATTCATGGGGTATCCAAGAGAGTCTATATGATACTATTTCTATGATCCTTCGGAACAAAAGGTTTTTGTTTCGAGGAATGCTACTTTCCTTGAAGAAGAATTCTTTCTCAGATGAGTGGCGAAGCAGTAGAACTTGAAGAAATTCAAGAACCACAGAATTTCCCAAATGTTGTCGCAGATAATACACCAGCTGAAGCTGGACCATCTAAAGCACAACCTCTTCGAAAATCCATAAGGGTTTCAAAGGCGCCTGAGAGGATAAACCTTTTATTAGAGAATAAAGAAGAGGGACTCCTTTTGGATAATGATCCAAGAAGTTTATGAAGAGGCGATGTCGACATCGACTCGAGATAAATGGAAAGAAGCAATGCAGTCCGAAATTGACTCCATGTACTCCAACAAGGTATGGACCTTGGTGGACCCACCACATGGAATTGTTCCCATTGGTTGCAAATGGGTCTACAAGCGGATGCTTGGGGTAGATGGAGAGGTGGCGACCTTTAAAGCACGTTTGGTTGCAAAAGGTTATACTCAAAAGCAAGGAGTTGATTATGATGAGACCTTTTCACCATTAGCGATGCTTAAATCCATTCGGATCTTGCTAGCTATATCAGCGTATTATGACTATGAGATATGGCAAATGGATATGAAGACTGCTTTTCTTAATGGAAACATTAAAGAAGAGATCTATATGAAGCAACCAGAGGGCTTCATATCCAATGGAAGCGAACAAAAAGTTTGTAAACCCAGAGATCCATTTATGGACTTAAACAAAGCTTCTAGGAGTTGGAACATTCGATTTGATGAAACGATCAAAACATTTGATTTTCATAAGAATCCGGATGAACCATGTATATATAAGAAGGTTAGTGGGAGTGCGATTTGCATTTGTTGTGCTCTATGTTGATGACATTCTACTCATTGGAAATGATGTAGGTATGTTACAATCAACTAGACTTGGTTATCTAAACAGCTTCTCCATGAAGGACTTGGGAGAAGCATCTTTTATCCTAGGGATAAAGATCTATAGAGATAGATCACGAAAGATGATCGGATTATCCTATCCATGTACATAGACAAAGTGCTAAAAGGTTTAGTATGGAGGAATCCAAACGAGGATACCGCCTATGAGTCATGGTGTTTCACTTTCTAAAGTTATGTCTCCTAAGACACCAAGAAAGAGAAAGAATGTCTCGCATACCTTATGCCTCCGCTATTGGAAGCATAATGTACGCAATGTTATGTACTAGGCCCGATGTCGCACATGCTTTGAAAGTGTCACGAGCAGATATCACCCAATCCAGGTGATGAACACGGAAGGTCGTTAAGATGATCCTTAAGTACTTGAGAAGAACTAAGGATATGTTTTTGATATATGGCGGTGGAGAGCTAAAACTAAAAGGGTTCATCGATTCTAGTTTCCGCCCGATAAAGACGACTCTAAGTCCATGTCCGGATATATATTCATCTTAAATGGAGGAGCGATTAGTTGGAAAAGTTCCAAACAAGAAACGATCGCAGACTCCACCATCTGCTTCTGAATATATTACCACATCGGATCCAAAGAAAAGAGGTTGTTTGGATACGAAACTACATCCGGCGGTTGGGTGTAGTTCCATCTATTGTTGATCCAATAATGATTTATTGTGACAACAAACGGTCTTATAAGCAAGCAAAAGAACCAAGATCTCATCAAAAATCCAAGCATATAATGAGACGATACCACCGATCGAGAGATCATTGGTAGAGGCGATGTTGTTGTGGATCGAGTTGCTTCAATGCAGTAAAAATGTAGCAGACCCGATAACTAAGCCCTTATCACAAAAAGTATTTGACGGACATCTCAAAAAGATGGGCCTAAGATACATGGGCAATTGGAACTAGGGCAAGTGGGAGATTGTTAGAGTAGAATGCCCGCTGCTCCAATTAGATCGATTTTATTCTACTTGTAAAACAATTTTATTAGAAATTATAATAAAATAAAGGCATTTCTTTATCTTATGTTCTTTTGCATTTATCACATATTTGCATATATGATAAAGTCCTTAGATCAATTTAAGCCTATGAGGCATGGTCGCCAAGATTTGATGGCGATCATGGAACATGCCTCTAAGGTTTTGATCTTAAATTTGTTCTAAGTCGATGGGTTTTTCAAGATAGACATGAAATAACCCCGTAAGATTTGTACATATGGTGCATGCTCATGAGACGAGGATGTTGCATTCCATTAACATCGGTGTTGCGACACAAATGCACATATGTGGGTGCTTGTTAGCGAACAAGTTCATCGAACATGACCCAATGAAAATTCTTAAATAGAAGCTTTGATTGTCGAATAAGAATTTTTATATTGCAATAGTACATGATTAATCCTCATACTTGAGGCACGACTATACCTTGTGTATATCCTACAATACTTTGATTTATCTTTTGATTGCTTGACAATCACAAAGAGGTATTTGGGTATTGCGGTGATATGCATGGAGGTTTGTGTGTGGCCAACATAGAATTCGACACTTGTCATTTAATAAGGGAATTTCGTGTTTTCATAGTTTGTGGTTCAAAGACCTTGGTCAAGCACGATGAGTTTGATTCATAAAAGAATCACAAGAACTTGAAATGGAATCACAGTTATTAAATCAATGGGTTCGACTTATAAATCTATGCCCAAGATTTAATCGAAAAATTAGTTGTCGAAAGGATCGTACATGTATGCAATTGCAATTGAAATAGGTTTACTCGCTATTTCACCTAATACTAGGTAATCATGCTACTTGCTAGGTGTTACCATGATTTGTAGGTTCTTGAAATTAAAGAGTTAACTTCAAGATATTTATTAATCGATTAATAAATAGAATAAGGTAATATTATTCGAAAGTTACAAAAGTTTTAAGCCTACTACTAGTGTTAGTCGTGAACCTAAAAGGGTCACACATAATTTTGGATGTTGACATTTTGAGATTGAAAAATCCAATGGTTGGGTGCAATTAATTGATATAGATTAATTAATTGGGTTTTAATTTAATTCAATTGTGGAATTAAATATTTAATTATATAATTTGATTATTTAATTAAATATAATTTGATTAGAGAACCAAATAATTGGAATAGAATGAATTAATCAATATTTGAATTGATTAATTGGTATTTGAATTAATTAATTAGTAGAATTAATTAATTGGATTTTAAAGTCCAATCATATACCGTAATCTAGTAGGCCTAATTATAGAAGCCCACTAGATAATTGAAGAGAAATAAATAAATAAGATTTATCTTATATATATTAGGATATATATATACATATATTTATAATGAAGAGAGATTAGATAAAAAAACATAATTGAGAAATTGGAAACGCATGCACACAACATGTGGCCATGTGGGTTTCATGTGGTATTATTTTTCTCTACCTTTTGTTGAGCCACACAACCAATTGTTTTAATTAAAAAAGGTTGGCTTAATGGCCATTATTGTGCAACTTCTTCTTTTAATAAAAAGTTGAATTGAGCCAACGATGATCATTCTAAGAAATACAAGTTATTCTCTTGTGGAATTATTAGAAACAAGTTTTTCATCTTTGTAACAGAGAGCACGGTTTTGACAAGAATGAGAAATGAGGGTTTAGCTTCTTAACATTCATTTTGTATTCTTGGTCTAAGTTCTCTCATTCTCTCTTCAATATACACTATTTTCTCTTCAAAAATTCTAGTAGAGAATAATTAACCAATAATTATTCATCTACAAAATTTAAACAATAGTTGATTGTTGGAATTAAATTTATTCCGTTTTTTAATTTCGAAAATGTGGTAAACTCTACTAGCTAAGAATTTATCCGGTGTGACAACCAAGAGGTGGACTCAATTAGAGGGGAGGCATTTGAATCTCTATTGGCGAGTTTATGAGATTTACCCTCATTGTGAGGAATTTGATTCCTTCTACATCATCTTCAAAAGGAAGCAATTTTAGGTAAGATCTTAAATCTTATTTCGCCACGAGAATCGAGGATTTATTTTTGTATAATTGTATACATGATTTAAATTTTAATTTTCCGCCACGTTAGCCCCGCGATATAGCGAACCCAACAAACAGAAAAAACCTCATTTACCCTACTACGAAGCCGAGATCATATCACCAAGAGCAAATGCAACCATGACCAACACCAAAATCAAAGTAGGGACGCGCTTATTCTCACAACATTCAAAGTGGGTTTGTCCCGATGGGCGTGATGGAGTAGTAATAAGCACTAAATATATGAATCAAACGTTAAAAATCGACGTTTTAGCCATGACGATGACGATCGTGGAGAGTGGGTAACGCCGAGACAGTGGGAGGGGTAACGCCGAGACAACTAAAGCTAAGAGCGTTTCCTTATGGGCCATACCGGGGGAGTGACCGTGGGAGGGATGTCGAGCACGGCGCACATGGTAGTACACATTATGGGGTCTGGGGGAGTCAAGTTCACGACTATGTAATCCAGCTCGTAATCGTATCTCCTATAGAGCCGATGAGGGTTATGCAAGGCTCCGGCCTCCGACGCTTGAAACTAGAAACCGGACCTCGAACTAAAGTCTCACTTGGAGTTCTTGAGATTATTGTGTACCTACATTGACATGCGTGTGTCTCATAATAATTTGATTCGATTTAGTTTCCTCCATTATATTAATTATGGATTTGCGATTTTGACTCGACAAGAAACTTGTCAAGCGTTGTTAGTTTTGAGTCACTTTTGTAAACCTGGACAATATGAACCCCGGTCCAATTTGTCTATGAGAAAAAAAAAAGGAAAAATGATTAACTATATATATATCTATATATTTGATTTAACGAGATAAAATCAAGATCAAGTCTCCCTTTGGGCCGGACCTCTGGTCAAGCTTTGGGTTTTTATATTTGGGTGACTTGAAACACGAATACACGTTAGGCTAGTTGGGATGGCTTTCAGCTAAAGCCCTCCGATGCTTAAGTCGGTTTGGGGCCGTGAGGTTAATAAAGTAAGAGTAGCGAAGTAATTAATGTGAATAGTAAAAAATTACCCTTTGGAATGTTTGCGAACTATTTATAATATTCCCTATTAGTACTTGAACTACTTTACACATGGCATCATCGGGAAGCTTGGCGTTAGAGAATCAATGGTGTTCAAATATTCGGGGTCGCGGTTTTGGTTCGAGTCGAGTCGGGCAGACCCAACCCAAATGAGCGATCATGGATCCCAGTGAATTTAGCTTGATTTTGGGCTTTTAAAGGGTAAAGTGGTAAAATCACTTTATTGGTTTATCAATATTATATATGTATATATTGAGAAATAGAATAAGCATGCTTGATAAATAAAACATGATTATGTCAAACTAGTTGGCCATAGGTTAAGCGCCAAATAGTCATTTGAACAAATTCTTTTAAACCAAACAAACAAACAAGCTTATGAGATATTATAATATTAGCTTTTTATTAATGATAATAGCATGATTTAGATGGATTAGGACGTTATATTTTTATGACATGATTGAGTTTTTCAAAGTAAGGGGAAAAAAACTGTTCTCCTAATCTTAATCATGGAGAAATCTATTTTATCAACTAAAAATAAATTATTCACCTTACAAGTCGTTTCCACTTACACAACGAGAATGGTGTTTATAGTTTCATGTCCATGGAGAATAAATAAATTGATCATCGCGTTATACCCAATTGTCACACTCGAGGCATCCTTACAGTGGTGACGCGTAGTGATAAACCGGATTAACTGATGCACCTTTCGCCTTGTCTCAATTCAATTCAACAACAAAAAAATGATAAAAATTGTGGTAGTTGTGGTGGTGGACTAATTGTGAAAATAAAAGAGTTAGGTTGCAGCCATGGTAGGTGTTTTGGCTATTTGAATCAATTCTCAAATTTTCAGATGACACAATTATCAAGACAGAGGTATGTGAATGACTCTGATACAAACTGTTAGATATATTTAAGCATGATTTACTATGTATTTAAGCCAATAGTAATACATAAGATCATAATGCATGCGGAAATTAATTGGATGGATATTACCTCCGACCATTGATAGTTGAATCAAAATCTAGAGATTTAATTATTTCTTGAATTTCTTGAAGTTCTTGTTATGTTAGAACTTCTTAAACCCTTTCTTTTCCTATATTGATGAATTCCTAAAATGGGAAGGATGATTTTCGGGACCTAATTTAATTCTCTTTATTTAGGCTAATGCCATCAACGAAGTCTATGACTTTATGATTAAGGAAATCTTAATACTTAATTAGCCTTTCTACCAAGTGATGAAATTTGAGTTTTTCAATTAAGTGGAATCTTCCTTTCTTTATGAACATAGACATTGCCACTTGTTCGACAAAGCCATAAAAAAACTTATCGAGTATATATTCTAATTCTTGTTGAAATATATAATCCTACAAAGTTGTTATTGGTTATCTCATTGTGTATATCGTAAGAAGCATTTTGTCATTTAAACCCAATGAGCAAGTGTAGTGGTGGTAAATAACACTTTATGGCATGATTGGTATGCGGGTAGTGAGAATGGAATGCACATTCACCGGTCCATCCACATTCATACGCTTGATATGATTTTGTAATGGCCCATGGTAATCACTATTCTTATAAATAAGGAATAATCATTCATTATATTTCCCATGAGTTTAGTTATTCTCAATCGAAAAATCCACGACATGGGCGAGCTACATGGGGCAAAGACTAGTGCTCAAGCCCAATGCACATTCTCAAGAAGTTCTTTTTAGTATAATAGTTTCCATATTATCTAATTAACTCACCCCAAAATTTAACCAAAAACTCATGTCCACCCGAAAAATTTAAATCCATTTTTAAAATCAAGAATAAAAGACTTAAAACTTTTTGTTATCATGACATTGATGCTATAACAAAATATATATATATATATATATATTATCTATTTTAGACTATTTTTTGTGATCCATTATCATTAGTACACTTATCTTATCATTACTTTTAAAATGTATGTAACTAGTTCAGTATTGGTAATTTATTAGAATATGTATTATAAGTATCAAATATATTAAAAATCATATATTTAAGGGCCCGATTACACGAACAATATATCACCCCTAAATGCCATCATCAAGTATGAAATGAAAAAGCTATCTATTTTTTGTGGCTTTTTATATTTAATTAGTGGCTTCTTGTTGTTTTGTGGAAAGACAACAAATAATATTGAGAATAGAATATTTCCGATTTCTAATATAAAAAATATCACTATGTTTTTCTCATATGAAGTAGTTTCTACTCTTTATTGAGAAATAATGTAGTATTGTAATAACTTATTATCTATATATATATAAAAGCAGTAATAGTGGTATTAATAGAAAGTTCCCGCCAAAACGAGTTTCTATTTTTGAAATCAACTAAAAATAAAAAAGTAAATTTGTTATTGGTTTTTATTTACTTTTCGAGCTTTTTGTATTGAAAACCGGACTCAAATATTAATTTATAGATTTGGCCTGAATTTTTCTAGAAGCTATCAACTTCTTTTTCAATGTTTATTCCGCCTTGGTATGGTCCAAATATAAATTGAGTTTGCACATACCGTAAAAATAAATAATTCAGATTTTGAATGTATTGCATATAAAAAAACACTTTTAATAAATTGTCGTGTTAGATGTAGTTGTCATTCATTAATTATCATATTCATTAATTATCATCTTGAAACTCTGCAATACAACTATACAAGTTCATTTCAGATTGCTTATAACTAAAAAAAAATAGAACTTTTTGGAAATAATAATTGTTTCGATACTTTATTTCAGCCATTACAATTAATCTTGCATAGATCTAGAATATTGTGTATAAGCCATTATAACTTGGATTAATTTGTAAATAATGTAAATTGGAAATCATGGCACTGCTTGTGTTGCTAACGAAAATCATTAATCCAAGATTTGAAATCTGTACAAGTAGTACTGCTGTTAAGTGCATCAGAAATTGCAAAATATCAAATATCATGACTAATAATTTTAATATACAAAATATTTCAAAAAAAAAAGGAAAAGAAAACTTAAAACATATATTGGGAATATAAACCGATTTTTCTTTTTCTATTTGAGTTAAACCTTCTTCTATATACATAGACTTCACCAACATTCAAAACACACAAAGAAAGTTGTTGTTAGACAAGTGACAACCAAATTTCCGGAGCATGTCTCTCGATTGTCGAAGATGTTGTTGGCCTTGCGAGTTCGACCGGCTTCATCAAAATTCAACATTAAAAATGACAAAAACACATAGTAACTTTGTTGTTTATTAGACACAAAATTCTCGCAAACATGGCTCTCAATCAATGAAGATGCATGGACCCTAAGAATTGGACTGGTTCATGCATACAATCTACCCGCACATGGAGATAGCTCAAATTGTTTTTAGCCTGGAAAGCATACTTCATGGCGTAGAGATGTATGTTTGGTTTTTTCAAGCCCTATATTTTGAAGCATCAGAACAACCTTTTTAGTTCTCATTTATGTTTAATCTATTATTTATCTTAAATGTTTGTGCAAAAATTCATTTATGATTATGTAGGGATGTTTAGTTTTTTTTTTTTCCCGCACTAAAACAAGCTATTTGTATTTTTGGTGTTTTTTAGTTCACTAATTGTTGTTCACTTCGGCTTTTGTTATTTTAACTCTTTTTTGGTTGATAATGCGATTTCATGAAATAGACAATGTTTAGTTGTTTGTTTAGTTCTAATTTTTAAAGTTCTTTTGCATTTCTTTCTTCGAGTTATGTTTTATTCCTTTGTTATTTAGTTACGTGGAATTCCTTTTTAGTTCTATTTTGATTACTCGTGTTCTTTTCTTCAAATCTATTGTTTCGTATATAAATCAAGTCATTACATAGGAATTTTGAGTTGTTTCATTAGGTTTATACTTTCAAGTTTATTTGTTATTTTTTTACTCCTACTCCCCATAATTTGCGCTTTTTTTTTTTTGGTGTTTTTGTTTATTAGTTTATAGTTCTGCTTTTGTACAACTATGTACAATTGTTATATATGGTTTTTTAGGTATGTTATTTACCATCCCTTTTTTTTTTCTTTTGTTGGTAGTTACATTTTTGTGAGTTTTTTCTTTTATTTTACATCCGTTTTGTTGTTCTTTTTTTTTCTCGAGGAAATATGTTATATCGACTATATTAGTCCTAATGATTTTGCTATTTGTATTTTTTTATTCATCTTTTGTATGAAAGTTTAAGATAAGATAAGCATAACATGATTTCATTAACGTACGTACATTTTGGTACAAGACACGCAACAATGCATTGATCTTTAATGTTTTCCAAGATATTTCACACAATTCAACGCCTACACATATATCAAATTGCAAAACAAACAATAATCCGAATTTCAAAACATTTCTTAACAAACACATTTATTTTTTACACAAATGTATTTCGATATTCCAATATTAAAATAATTTTATTATATTTGTCATGGGCTTTATCTTTTAAACATTTTCTTTCTCGATTAATATTTTCGCATTCATATAATTTTTGGTTATATTTATCTTTAGTTATTTAATAAAGTATGGAATACAATACTCACTAATAAATTAAAATTATTTTTCTTAATATACATACGCGCACGCACTGTGGATAGGGGTGATCATAAATTTAAAATAACCGCCCGCACCGCCCGCACCGCACCGCACCGCACCGTTAATATTAATTTACCGTAAAAACCGCGATTAAAAATTTTAAGCAAAAACCGTGACCGCCTTAGCGCAGTGCAATTTTCGATTTATAAGCTAAACCGACCGCCAAAACCGACCGCCCATGTATTGAGTAGTAAGGATAATTATGTACTTAGCATATCACAACCATACAACCATAGTATTCTAATTCTACTCTTCAACTCAAAAATATCAAAAATGTGCACACTCAAGCTTCTCATTTTCCTATAAAGATTAGTTGAACATTTTTCTTCAAAAAAAAATGTATTGAGTATATTGTATTATTGTTTTTTAAGAGAATATTGTATTGTTGTTTGAGTGCACATTTGTTTTCCTAAAAACTACTTTTGTTTGAATGCACTATATTAAAGATTTTCTTCCAAAAAGTGTGTATTTTGAAACTTGAAAGTTGATGTTTTAGAAAGGTGTAATTAAATGGTCATCAATTCATTTTATAATTTTGTATTTGTCTTATCATTGAGAGTTCCGGGGATGCAACATTTCAGATTTCATTTATTTAAAATATTTTTATTTCTTACAATTAATATTATTTATTTAATGTTTGGTTTTGATATTAAAAATGACTAAACATTCTAAGCTAATGCCCAAGAGAAAACATAGAACTAAAATATTTATGATTTTAACCGCTAAACCGCCCGCCACCGCCCCACCGCCTAAAACCGCACTTATGGTTTTATTTAGCAAAACCGACCGCCACCGCCTAAAACCGCATATGGCATTTGGTTTGAAAATTATTGAAAAACCGCAAAACCGCACAGACTTGATCATTTCCCTACTGTGGATTACTAGTATATATAGAATTTGAATAAGGTGAGTTCAAGTAATTTTAGTGAGTACCGAGACTAAATTTGGAGCTGGACTCTCTTTTTAATAATGCATTTAATTGATATTTAGTTTATATTTAAGTAATGATTGTTAAGAGTAAGTAGGTAATTTTGTTTGAATATCGTTAAAAATAGGAGTTATATTTCAGGGTGCCCGTTTATACTCCCGATTTTTTGGATTTGTATGAAATGGTCTCTATGGTCTTCTTTATTGTGAGAAATAAGTCGCTTATTAAGGACAAATATGTTGCTTTATTAAAGACACATATGTTATATTTTGGGGATTTGTTTGAAACCACATCTCTGGTATTTTCTTTCCTTTCACAGTCAAACTTGCAATCACCATGGCGCATTTCCGTGAGAAATATATTGCTTATTGAGGATAAATATGTTGCTTATTTAGGCAGACGATGTTGTAATAACCAACTCTTTCCTTTAACTGTTTTTGTATGTATATATATATATATATATATAATTTTGTTGCTTTTTTATATCAATTGTGGTTGCTTATGAGGGAAAATAGTTGCTTATTTAGGTAGACATTGTTGCTAAGATGGATGCAAGTGTGCTCGATTTAAATAGTCATTTGTCTGTGTATATATATAATTTTGTTGTTTTGTTATTTCAATTATGTTGCTTATTGATGACAAATATGTTGTTGGGTAGTGTATATTTGTTACTTATGTAGTTTAGTATTTTTATCCATATTTTTAATGTGTTGAATATATAAGATATTCTATTTTTTATAAAGTTTTTAATGGAATAAGATTGAGGGAGGCGAATCGGCTCTAATTTCATGGAAGTGATTGATTGTTTTGGATTAATATACCATTCATTCAATTTAATTATTTTCTTTATTTTTTAAGTATATTGAATATAAGCCATTGAAATTGTTGATCGCTGGTTTAAATTTGTCATTACGTACTTACCTAATAAGTAATCTCATATAACCCTCCCCATTTTTATATACACATAAATATATGTTCATAGTTTTCTTAGTAAATGTTTTACTTTTAGCCCATCATACTACTAATTTTTAGATCCGCCACCCCACATACGCTTATAAGTCCCATTATTCCAACCATTACTACTTCCATATAACCCGAACTTAGAGAATTTCAATTCCCTAATAAGAAATCCAAGTTGTTTTAAGATGTGGATTTTCATTAAAGTACCGATAAGTGTTGACAAAATATCCACCCATGTGGTGAATATCATTTTTCTCTCCTTGGTGGGCTCCAAATATCTAATCATGGTTGGCAAAAGTTGATGGAAATTTGCAGCATGACATTGTTGAACACTTTGTCAAAATACATGCCGCAAATAGTGGAAAAGGTGGCGTAAATTGTTGAAACTTTGTTCCGCATTTTTGGCAAAGATTATTTGTTCTTAAATTTATAAATAGGTTGATCCGAGGAGAAGCAAACACACCAAGCAATTACCATTTTAGCAATTGCAAGAGAAAAGGGAAAATAGAGAGAGAGAGTGTATCTATGTTGTGTGTTTGAGGAAGAAAAAGAGAGAAAAATTAGTAGTAATTTTTCATTCTCACCCAAAAAAAAGCATTCCTATTTTCTCGGGTATTCCAAGTTGAGTAACTTGAGATATTTTTTGTATCCCCTATTTTTAGGGAGAAATATTGTAAGTCTACTATACATTTAGTGGAGGATTTTATCCGGACTACGGTCTCGTGGTTTTTCTCAATTTGGGTTTTCCACGCAAAAATTCTTGTGTGCTATTTTTTATCGTCTTCCGCACTATTATTTGGTATTCTTTGGTTTGGTTCCCATTTTTTAGCCGGGTGGGAAAAGATTTTACTATTTCCATTGTGTCTTGGTGTCATTTATTTTGACATTCTTTTTCCCAACAAGTGGTATCGTGAGCCACATTGTTGCATTAAAAAATGGAGGAATCCACATGCTGGTGGGATGTTCAAACTCAACGGATGCAACTACAATATTTGGAAACCGAGTATGTTGGATCTTTCATCGCAAGTTAATCTTTATTTGCCCTTAAAAGCGTGATACCGCCAAACCAAAAGATACAAGTGATGATTTGTGGAAAATCCTACACGTAAAAATGTAGGATATATCAAAGTGCTTTTGAGCATAGCATTTTCCATCATTTTGCAAATGAGGAAAAGGCCGATGTTCTATGGAAAAATATTGAAACCATATTTGAGAGGAAAAATGCCTTGAACAAAGCTTCTATTATTAGAAAATTGTTCGACCGAGATACAAAGGTGCGAATATGACTTGGAGGCACCTAAATGTGTATCGTTGTTCCGATAAATCAATCTACCACAATGAAAATATCCCTTGATGATGAAGTTATCGCTTTATTGTCGTTTCACCGTTACTTGACGCTTGGGACACGCTTGTGGTGTCAACAAGAATCGGCACCGAATGGTGAACCGACTATGCAGATGGTCAAAGATTGTCTTCTTAATGAAGAGTCCAAAAGAAAGGAGTTAGAATATTCTTTCCGAGTCAAAAGCCTTAGTAGCTTCTGAAAATGACAAACGGGAAGGAGCAAGTTCGTGAGGTTCTCAAAATAAAAGAGACAAACCAGAGGTCCAAACCATAAAGAAGGACTTCAAATGTCATTATCAAGGTGGTCCAAATCACTACGAGAGAGATTGGTAAAAGAAGAAAAGAGATCAAAAGAATAGAAATAATGAAAACCGGATCGATGACAAAAGACACTACCGTCACGCCGAGCTTGATGGTGATGTTGTCATCATTTGTGATGATGCTTGTATCGGTCAAAGATGCCAAATAGACCGACCGATTATTGATTCAGAGCTTCATACCATATCATACCCTCATCATGATATGTTCACATCATATACCAAAGGGTAGCTTTGGCAAAGTCGAGAATGGCAAACCATAGTGTGACGGAGGTCGCTGGCATAGGAAATATCATATTGAACATCGATACGTGAAGTGATGCTCAAGGATGTCGACATATTCCCGACATTTCGCTAAATATTATTTCCACTCGGAAAGCTTGACGATGTCAAGCTATGACAATCACTTTGGTGAAGGAAAATGGAAGCTCACCAAAGGTTCTTCATTGTCACTAAGCGGACAAAAGCATAATTCTCTCAGACCGATGCAAAGCCGATTATCCAATGGAGAAGTAAATGCAATTGATAAAAGTTCCTCCATTGATTTTATGGCATAAAAGGCTCGGACATCTAAGTCGAAGGGTTTCGGGAAGTTTGACTAGAAAGAAACTTCTCCCGAGGAACGATGCCCCTACAAACTTGTGTTGATTGTTTAATTGAAAATAACACGAGTTGCTTTCAAGAGTTTTTCACCTTCAAGAAAATCACATCCACTAGATCCGGGGCATACTTGACCGCGCTACATGAAAGATAGCAAGTCTTGGTGGTGCAATATATTTTGTTACATTTATTGATGATTTCTCTAGAAAAGTCCGTGTTTTGCTTTGAAATCTAAAGATCAAGTTTCTGGGCATCTTTAAGAATTTTCAAGCAAAGTTGTTGAAAGAGAAACAGAAAGAAGTCGGCGTGTTCGTGCCGCGACAATGGTGGTGAATACCAAAGGTCCATTTGAGCAACATTACGGGGATCATGGAATCAAGCTTGAGAAGAGTGTTCCAAAAACTCCTCAACATAATGGCGTAGCCGAGAAAGGATGAACAACATAATTTGTGAACCAGTCAAATGTATGTTGTCACATTCCAATCGCCTAAATCCTTTTGGGTGAAGCAATGAGGATCTAGATTGATCTAATAAACCTTTCTCCATCTGGCTCCTATGGGTGGTGACATTCCGATAAAGTTTGGAGTGGAAAAGATGTTTCATATACAAACACTTGAGAGTGTTTGGTCACAGGCTTTCATGCATATTCAAAAAGATTTAACGATCCAAGCTTGATGACAAGACCAAGTCACGCATCTTTTTCGGGCTATGGCCATGAAGAATTGACATAAAAGTTATGGGACCCAAATCAAGAAGAAAGTTATCGCGGGGGATGGTGTATTCCTCGAGGATCGATAATTGAAGATGTCAAAAGATTGAGAAATATGATTCAAACCAATATGTTCTCGATGACGTAGATCCGCTTTTTCTCCTAGAAATCGATCATGGGGGAGGTGTGAAAAAGAGCAACACCATGATACAAACCGTGATGTGTCCTCCGGCCCAACACGTAAGATGCGGCTAGAAGGTCCACCAGACAAAGACAACCTTCTACTGTGATATAGCCCACATGAGTATGTAATGCTCATCGATGGGGAGAACCACGTAGTTTTTCGTGGAAGCCATATCACATGATCGTAAGATATGTGGATGGAGGCTGAAAGAAGAGATGAACTCTTTGCAGAAAATCACACCTATGATCTCGGTGAAGCTACCGAAAGGTAAACATACTCAAAAATAAATGGGTGTACATGTTGAAGACGAGAGCAAAGCTTACAACCAAGGTATAAAGCTAGGCCGGTTGGAAGGGTTTCAAATAAGTAAGGGTGTTGATTTCAAGAAATTTTCTAACCTGGTGAAGATGTCCTCAATCGTAGTTGTTCTTAGGATACGCCAATTTGAACTGGAAATCGAACAACTTGATGTGAAGACCCATTTCTTCATGGAGATTTGAATGAAGAAATCTATATGGAGCAACAGGAAGGGTTCAAAGTCAAAGGTAAGGGGAGAACTTGGTATGCAGGTTGAAGAAGAGCTTATACGGCTTAAAACAAGCTCCAAGACAATGGTACAAGAAGTTTGACTCTTCCATGACTCCACTCATGACTACAACAGACAAGTCCGATCACCGTGTATTCTTTAAGAAATCTGATAATGATTTTATCATACTATTATCAGATGTGGATGATATGCCGATTGTAGGTCATGATGCCAAAGATCGAGAAGTCAAGAAAGAACTGGCAAATCTTTTTGCGATGAAAGACTTATGACCAACTAAACAAATTCTTGGGATGAAAATCTCAAGAGACAAGAGCAAGAAAGAAACTCCCGGTTATCTCAAGAAAAGACATTGAGAAAGTTCTTGAGAGATTCAATATGAGCAAGTCAAAATCAACAAGATCCACTTGCGTGGCTACTTCAAGCTCGCCGCAACGCAATGTCCCACAAGTGAGAAAGATAAAGCGAAATGCAAAAGGTACCATATGCTTCTCGCAAAATGCAACTTTGATGTATGCTATGGTATGTACTAGACCGATATTGCTCATGCGATTGGTGTTGTTAGCCGTTTTTCTCTCTAATCCAGGAAAGATCACCGGTCCGCAGTGAAACGGATATTAAGGTAATTGAGAGGTACTTCTAAATATTGTCTAAGATTTGGTGATGACCAGACTAGATGGATTCACGATGCGCATATGGTTGGTGATGTTGATTCCTGAAGTCCACATCCGGGATACCATGAGATTTGCAGGGGAGCTATCTTCGCAATCGAAACTTCAAAAATGCGTGGCATTATCCACAAAAGCCGAGTATATAGTTGTGGATGGAAGCTTGCATGAGATGTGTGGTTGAAGAAGTTTTGCAGAATTGACTTTGGAAGCAGAAAAATACACGCTTCATCGTCATCGAAGCGCAAACCACTTCGAGTAAGAATTCCTCTTTACCAAGGTCAAAACACATTGATGTCAAACACCATTGATTTTGATGAAAAGTGATGCAACTTGATAAAGTCCACACCGATGAAAATGGGCGATATCTTGTGAAGTCTTTACCAAGAGATAAGTTTGAAGTTGCGTAACCAAAGGAGTTTTAGTTGATTCCCCCACACAGGTGGGGAGAATTGTTGACAAAATATCCACCCATGTGGTGAATATCATTTTCTCTCCTCGTGGGCTCCAAATATCTAATCCATGGCTGGCAAAAAGTTGGATGGAAATTGGCAAGATGACAATTGAACACTTTTTCAAAATGCATACGCAAATAATGGAAAAGTGAAATTGTTGAAACTTTGTTGTCGCATTTTGGCAAAGATTATTTGTTCTCACCTATAAATAGGTTGATCCGGAGGAGAAGCAAAACATACGAAGCAATTAAAGCATTTTAGCAATTAAAAAGAGAAGAGTGAAAATAGAGAGATAGTTTATCTATAAGTGTGTGTTTTGAGTGAAGAAAGAGAGAAAATTAGTAGTAATTTTTCATTCTCACCCAAAATAGCATTTCTATTTTCCTGTATTCCAAGTCGAGTAACTTGAGATATTTTGTGTATCCCCTATTTTTAGGAGAAATATTGTAAGTTCTACTATACATTTAGCGGAGGATTTTATCCGGACTACGGTGCCTCGTGGTTTTTCCCAATTTAGGTTTTCCACGTAAAAATTCTTGTGTGCTATTTTTTATAAGTCTCGCACTATTATTTGGTATTCTGGTTTGTTCCCATTTTTTCCAGCTTGGTGGAAAAAGATTTTACTATTTCCGCTTATGCCAATGTCATTTATTTTGACACTCGCTTCCCAACAACAAGATTTTCATTACTAACAAAGAGTATTCTTGCCTGAAAACTAAGAATTTTCTTGGAGGGCTCAAGTGGCCGAGTGGGTTACCGCGGGTGGGCGAGAGTGGCAATGGTGGGTAGGAGCTCTTTAGTTTGAGAAGAAGAAAGTGGGGAGAAAGAGAAAAAACAAAAAAATAAAAGAGAAAATGAAAGAAAAAAATATATTTAATATTTCTCTTGTTTATTTCTAATATATTTAATGAAGATTAACTATTTAACAAAAATATATGGTAGATTTATTAAAATAATATATCATGTCTCTATAAAATAAAATAAGTTTATTAAGAATAAAGTATTATTGTATTAGTTTTAATTTATCATGTTAAATTACTAATGTTAAATTTTTTGTAAATATTATTTGGTTGACAAAACTTAAGATTTTAAGTGCATTTTATTACTTAAGAATTGAGAAAGGCATAACTAAGAATGACGTAGCAGTGAAAACTAAAACTTTTTTTTTTTTTTTTGAGAATAGAAAACTTTTTATTATATGGCATATTGTCAAAGTTAGAGTCAACAATGAATCGGGCCTAAAAACCAATTGCGGTCGTATCATGAAATTTATGACATAGTTTAGCCTATGTGCGTATTTTGTACACAAAACTATCTGAAAGCCAAAACTCCCCTGGCAAATCGTCCCGGGCCAATCGGGTTTACTCCAAATAGGTCCGATTTTTGTTGGGCCTAGAAAATTATAGCTCACCAATGCCCAAACCTCACCAGCCGGCCAGACGTATACTGGCCAGCTCCATTTTGCCAGATCTGATCAAAGTCCACATAGCATCACACCAATGGTCATGAGCCACGTGGACTTTTTTGCTAAATATTTCGGTAAATTTAGAACTATAATCGAGAGTTTTCTAAAACCAGAGTTGTATGCATAATGTAATTTTTATGGGACTTTTTGCTATCGCGCAATAATCAACGAACTAATTTTGCAATTTTGCCATGTTATCCTACTCTTCTTCTCCATAAAACATTTCACTAAAACATGTAATTTTTCGTCCCAATTCTTCAAAAATTCTCTTTTCTTATTTTCCCTCGTAAAATCAATTCTAAACCTATAGATTTTTGTGATAATACATATTATACCTTATATGTGTGGCGGGTAGCAATGACCGACACGATACGATAACACGAATACCTAACACCACGACACTTACAAACCCATGATTACAAAGATAAAAACACGACAAAGCATGGCACGATATGACACTACACCCATACATGCACGACACAAACACGAAATTGAAAATTAAGTTAAAATTATAATTATTGTTATATTTTTTTGAATAAATGAAATATATAAAAAAAGAAAGGAAAATTTTCCGATCACAAGCCGGTCGATTAGAAAAAAACAATGTTAAACTTGTAAAAATAACAACAAAAAGAAACTTAATGATGTAATTTAAATGAATAGCGTCTTTTCTAAACGATTTTAATGACATTGTCATTTATTTTTCGCACGTGCTCGAGTATCATCTTGATCTTCCGATGTCGCATGTGGAACTTCTGATCCCCCAGATCCTCGAGCCACAATGTCCAGATACTTCATAGCTTTTGAGGAATCACATGAGTGAAAGATAAACAAGAGTCAAGTTGATAAATCACAATAGCTAGCTTGGTCTTTAAAACTTCCAATTTGTCCACATCAACTTGAAAATCAAAGTTAGAGGATAACTTGATCTTCCTAGTTAAGATTCAATCACGAAATAAGTGAAAAAGTCGCTTTCATCACGCCCTTTAGGTTCGAACTTGATTCAACATTAAATAAAAAACCACAATCATTAAAATTATTTATAAGTATAATTACAATATTAGATTATCTTTGCGTCTAAGTATATTAATAACAGTGTGATCAATAAACCACAATTATTGTTATATTTAAGATCACATAAAATAGATAACAATAAAACACGATAAACCCGCGCGAGTGGGTTGATTTTAAATACTGACACGATTTGCCACCCTAATGGGATGAAAAATACACTCACGTTGTTAAAATTTCTACTAACCGATTATTTTGAACCACATCTTATGATTTAGATTCAGACTAATACATGAAATAATGAAATATAATTCCAACTCAATCCCATAAAATACCATTATTTTCTTTTATATTTTGTGGAATCCGTCTCATTGTCATGAACAGATAAAAATATTGCTCCAAAGAAATATATTTAAATACTTGTTACCCGTTGAAGCCGGTGATCACCAAAATATAAAATACTGATATTCGTTTCAAATCGAACCCTAAAACCCAAACGTCCAGATTTCAAAAATTTCCAACTCCCGCTCCTCTTCCTCCGACGCTTCCCCTGCTTCTCCACTGTTGCCCAAACGCCGTCGTAATGGGCGCCAACCACAGCCGAGAAGATCTAGATCTCTCCGACGCTGAATCCGATTCTGATTCCCAGGAAACTACCCATCAGGAATCCGAATCTGAAGACACCTACGGCACCATCATCGCATCCCTCCGACCATAAACAGAGAGACCTAAAACGCCGTCGTCCCTCGATGAAGTTGAATCCAGGCTTAAAGCGCTCAAACTCAAGTACAACAACAACAACAACAGTAACCCAAATCCGAAGAATGCAGTGAAGCTATACCTCCACGTCGGTGGGCCCACTGCCAAATCTAAATGGGTGGTCGCCGAGAAGCTCACATCTTATGCCTTTGTCAAGGCGGGTTCCAGTGATGAAGAAGATGATGATAATGAGAATGAAGAAGGATCGGAATCCAATTCATGGTGGGTTTTGAAGATTGGTTCGAAGGTGAGAGCGAAGATTGATGAGAATTTGCAGCTGAAGGCGTTTAAGGAACAAAGGCGCGTGGATTTTGTGGCCAATGGGGTCTGGGCGATTAAGTTCTTCAGCCCAGAAGAGTGGGATGTTTTACTAAGAAATATCAGGATTGTTTGTTCGAGAATACTTATGGATATGAAGCTAATGATGAGAGTAAGCTGAAGGTTTATGGTAAGGACTTTCTCGGATGGGCGAACCCCCAGGCTGCTGATGATTCCATGTGGGAGGACGCCGAGGAGAGTTTAATGAAGACTCCTCCCACGAAAACTCCCATAAAACGCGGGCATGATTTGACCGAGGAGTCTGAGGAGGCTGCAGTGAATGGCGGTGCTATTCAGAGCTTGGCATTGGGTGCTTTGGATAATAGTTTTTGGTTAGTGATTCAGGATTCAGGTTGTTAGGAATTATAGCCATGGGATTCAAGGAAGGGCTTATATGTGAACTTTGACGATGGGAAGTTGAGCGAGGAAAGGCGCAAATGCCAGTTATTTAACTCCTAGAAGGCTCTGCTTATGAGGGCTGAGACTAATATGCTTCTCATGAGTCCTATGAACGATGCGAAACCACATTCCAGGGTTTGCATCAGCTTGATATTGAAACTGGGAGAGTTGTGAGTGAGTGGAAGTTTGAGAAGGATGGGGCTGATATTTGGATGAGAGATATCACGAATGATAGTAAAGGAGCTCAGATGGACCCCTCGGGATCGACTTTTCTTGGGTTTGGATGATAATAGGTTGTGTCGGGGTGGGATATGCGTGATCGTTAGCGGGAATGGTTCAGAATATTGTGAATGAAAGCACCCCTGTGTTGAATTGGACTCAAGGGCATCAGTTTTCCAGGGGGACGAATTTTCAGTGCTTTGCAACCACTGGGGATGGATCAATTGTGGTTGGATCACTTGACGGAAAGATTAGGTTGTATTCTATAAGCTCTATGAGGCAGGCAAAGACTGCGTTTCCAGGACTCGGTTCACCTATCACTCATGTTGATGTTACCTTTGACGGGAAATGGATTTTGGGACTACTGATACTTACTTGATCCTCATATGCAGTCTGTTCACAGACAAAGATGGGAAGACTAAGACTGGATTTTCTGGTCGTATGGGGCATAGGATCGCAGCTCCAAGATTATTGAAGCTTACGCCCTGGATTCCCATATGGCTGAGCAAGCAAGTTCCGCAATGCTCAGTTCTCATGGGTAAGTAAACATTTGGTTTTTCTCATGTTTCAAGTATAGTTTGTTGAATGTTAACATTTATTGTTAATCATGTTTGTTCTCCTTTAGTAAGTTTTTGATAAAACTGTTTAGTTGATTTTCTTTGTTTTGTTTATTTAAATATATTTTTACTGGTTTTGTTTCCTGAGTTGAACCTTTATATTGTTAGGTGTTTCAGAGAGCTTGTTTTTATCACATCTCCTGTGGAATTCTTTCTGGTCTCATGATTAGTATATGATGAATAAACAAGGTTCTAGATGAATATTCTATGCTACTAAATTTGTAGTTTTCCTAAGGGTGTTTGGTTCTTAATGAGATTAATTTTGTAGGAATCTTTTAACCATACTTTGGTAAGGTTCCTAAGAAACTTGTTGACTGACTCTGTGAGCCAAAAATAGAAGAAACTTATAATGGTTGATTTGGTTCTTTTGGCAAAATGAGTTTACCCTGCTTGGATGGATAAGCTGAACCTTTTCTGTAAATTGCGAGCTTAAACATCATTGTCAATCATATTACTGTTAGCCATTAGAATTGAATTTCGATATTTCCTATATCCTGTACCACTCCTCAAAACTCTTTGACTATTAAGCACTTGCGAGATCTCAGTGCTCCTCTATAGCAACAAAGATGGCCCAATCTTCTTTAGACCATCTTCAGTGCTTTTTATCAATTTCCCATTTATTTTATAATTCTTGTCAATTAACTTGGACGGAAGACAAATGGATTGAACTGATTGCGCACTGTTATCAATGGTCAAAGTGCTTAATGAACCAATGGACAATTTAGGGAAGCATTTCCTCAGGTGTCAGTGAAATTTCCTTTAGTTGATTGGGAACACTTGAAGTTTGAAAAGGATGGGCTGGCTAGTTTTTAACCCTCTTTAACCCTTCTAAGCAATTAGGTAAGTATAGATTGGACCTCCTTTTGTGACTCAAAATATATTATTATGCACTCTATGGGACTGATCAACTAAAAGGCTACAGAAATTTATTGATGTAAAAACTACATGAATGGAAAGTGTGAGTTGATTCTGAATCTAGGATTTTTCTTCCACTCTACTTTATCCATGATAATGATAATGACACTGTAGGAGGAGAATTTTGACAAAAATTATGTTATATCTATGTATCCTTCTCTAATTGTATGCAGTTTTAGGGTTTTGTTTTGGGTTTTGTATCGTTTGTAAAATTTCATTTTATGACATCTTTAGTAGTAAGTTCTGGAAATTTTTTTTGACCCAATATAATGGGGAGTCACTGTATCCTAGATACATTCTCTCCCATTCTTGTTTACCTATGCATTAATCTTCATGGATTTTTCGATTTCATACTACTAAACGACACTAATTCTTGAAATCATGCATAATTGCTCAGGTCACTGAGAACGGGAAGCAGGAGCGACACCTGGTTGCTACTGTGGGCAAGTTTAGTGTAATATGGAATTTCCAACAGGTGAAGGATGGGTCTCATGAATGTTATCAAAATCAAGTGGGCTTGAAAAGCTGCTATTGCTATAAGATAGTTCTGAAAGACGACTCGATTGATAGTCGTTTCATGCACGAAATTTGCAGTCGCGACATTTCGCCTGAAGCACCGCTGGTAGTGGCAACCCCTTGAAAGTTAGCTCCTTCAGCATATCTAGCAGGAGATTGCAGATGTGACCAAATGCGATTTTACAGATGTAATAATCTATTAGGTTTATCCGCTATAATAGCGAACTTATTTGTTTTTCGGACAAGTTTTATGTTGGAGGTCAATTCAGAGGATTGACTTGTTTCTGCAATTATAATGTAAGTGTCTTAAGACCAAATTGTCAGTAGTAGGTTGCACCTAGCAATCTTATTGTTGTTGTAGTACTTGGACGGATGTCGAAAGTAATTGAAATTTCATGTGTTTTGTGCTTGAGCGGCTGCATATTTTTTCCTATGACCTGTTTTAACTATATAGGAAAACAGATATTGTACATCACAGAAATGAAAAATAGTTGGGTTAATTACAAACACTACCCTTGAAAGTTTATCCTAATTGAAAATAATCTAGTCATCTTTCAAGTTATAAAACACCCTCTTGACATGTTTCTCTTTTACAAATTGCACTCTCAAGATGGGGTATTGTTAGGTAAATACAAAGGTTGATGGAGTGTTTGTAACAATTTAAAGGCATTTGTAATTTTGAAAGATAACTGAATTTTTTTTTTTTGCAATCAGACTAAAACCACATGGGTAGTTTTGTAATTATCCCAAAATAGTTTCTCTATATTCCCAAATAGCACTTTGGGTAACAGAGAAGTAGAGCCACTCTCTCTTTTGCAGCCCCAGAAGCTGAATATAACTTGTAAACTCCCATGAGTTTATAATTTAACTAACTAAAATGTTCAATTTAGTACTAACTGTCATTCAATGACAGGTAACAAAAAATAAAGGGTTCAGAAGAAAAGGATAAGTGGGCCCTTGTTATCTTGTTTGTCATGCAGTTGAACTGAAACCTGCATTGTGGACCTTGTTTTGCATCCTCTTCTAGCCAGAATTTAGCAACAAATTTGATAAGAGGAAACAAGAAAAGAAAACATGGACATTGCAGTGGGAAGAACCTTCCAAATTCTTGCACACTCTCCCTTCCCCTGGAAATAGCATAAATAGAGTGGCATTCAACAGATCAAACTCTAAATGGCTTGTCAACAAGAATTTACTCTGCACCGCCACCGGGTGGTGGTGGTTCGAGCTCAGACCGCCTACATGGCTTCCTGGGCTCGACCTGCCATCTTATCTCGATGGAACGTGAGGGCCTGTGTTTCAAAATTACCTTATGATTTTAACTTGCAAGTTTAAAATTATAATATCTGTGCATTATATATGATGGTGTTGTAGATTAGCTGGAGATTATGGATTTGATCCACTTGACTTGGTGAGGATCCTGAAAGCTTAAAGTGGTACGTACAGGCAGAGCTTGTCCATGCTCGTTTTGCTATGGCTGGAGTTGCTGGGATTCTTGTTACTGATGTAAGTAATTTAGAAACCTTGAGTTTTTCAAAAAAAAATAAAAATAAATCCATGAGTTTCAATGTGATTTATTGTATTCTAATACAGAAAATCCAACACAAAATAGGAATTTACTCTTGAAAAAAAAAAAGCAGCTATCGAATTCTTGTGCTTTGCCACCAACAGATTTCATGGACTCCTTAGTCTGTCACACTGCTAAACTGTTATGTGCGTAAGAGTGGCAATTTGGAGACGGTTCGGTTCTGAGTTGGGTTGAGACACAATGTTTGCCGTTTAAACTTGCCAACCCCGAGACCGACCTGTTTAATTGTCCGTGTCAAATTGATTAACCCCAACCCATTCTGTTTATTGACGTGTAACCCTAACCTGATCCGAAATTACATGCTTATATTTTTGAGCATGTAACTGAACGAA